>CAMXCT020004979.1:335126-337626 GCA_947184155.2 Cladocopium goreaui | reverse complement strand
CACTTTTAGAGAGGTCGTGATTCAAAAGAGCAAATTTCACCATGGCTCTACGTATATGGTTTTTGACTGCAATGGCATGAGTACAGTAGTCTTTTGTCCTGATGGCATAAAAGTTAAAGACCGCACTGCGGACGAAAGGACGCGTAGCTTACTCACAACAGTTGAGCCATGTTGAGCCGATTACAGTAGCCGCTGATTCGTTGATCCTTGCTAAAGTTCCCTCTCACCACCTGTAACGCAAGGTGAACATTATTTGCAGCCGAACAGGTGTGGACATCCTGAACCAAAAGCACATATCATCATCATCATCACCATCATCATCATCATCATCATCATGATCATCATCAAATTCTCTCACTATGAGAATTTCCAAACTGTGTTGCGTTCTGTTTCCGGGTTTGTCCACAGCTCAAAGGCTGTGACATGCTGTGACCATTAGTGCGACCAAGGAACAGTTACAAAACTTCATGGACGCCCTCTTGGTTTGGGGGAGCCTCGTCAGGGAAAGCTGTCCTGTTTGAGGGCTCGTCCCAGAATATGGACCGAAACACTTCCATAACATGCCTTAGCATCGTTCAGCATCAGTTTCCCCATATGGAAACCATCATTTTTCCAAGCAATATCTTTAAAAAAATGCCCAATCCATAACAATCCATTATAACAACACATAACAATCCATACCAATCTAACAACCCATAACAATCCATAACAATCCATAACAACACATAACAATCCATAACAATCAATAACAATCCATGACAATCCATGACAATCCATAACAATCCATGACCATCCATGACAATCCATGACCATCCATGACAATCCATGACAATCCAAAACAATCCACAACAATCCAAAACAAACCAAAACAATCCATAGCAATCCATAACAAACCATGACATCCCATGACAATCCTTCACAATCCATAACAATCCATACACAATCCATGACAATCCATGACAATCCATAACAATCCATGACCATCCATGACAATCCGTGACAAACCATAACAATCCATGACCATCCATGACAATCCATAACAACCCATGACAATCCATAACAATCCATGACAATCCATGACCATCCATAACAATCCATAACAATCCATGACAATCCATAACAATCCATGACAATCCATGACAATCCATAACAATCCATGACAATTCATAACAATTCATGACGATCCATGACAATCCATAAAAATTCATGACAATCCATACACAATCCATGACAACCCATTACAATTCATAACAATCCGGAACACTCCATGACAATCCATGACAATCCATAACAATCCATAACAATCCATGACAATCCATGACAATCCATAACAATCCATAACAATCCATGACAATCCATAACAACCCATAGCAATCCATGACAACCCATGACAATCCTTCACAATCCATAACAATCTAACAATCCATGACAATCCATAACAATCCATAACAATCCGTAACAACCCATGACAATCCATAACAACCCATAGCAATCCATAACAATCCGTAACAACCCATGACAGTCCATGACAATCCACAACACTCCATGACAACCCATAACAATCCATGACCATCCAGGACAATCCGTGACAATCCATAACAATCCATGACAATCCTTCACAATCCATGACAATCCAAAACAATCCATGACAATCCATAACAATCCATGACAATCCATGACAATCCATGACAATCCATAACAATCCATGAGAATCCATAACAATCCATGACAATCCATGACAATCCATAACAATCCATGAGAATCCATAACAACACATCACAATCCATAACAATCCACAACAATCCATGACAATCTATGACAATGCATGACAATTCATGACAATCCATGACAATCCATACACAATCCATGACCATCCATGACAATTCGTGACAATCCAAAACAATCCATGACAATCCATGTCAATCCATGACAATCCATGACAATCCATACACAATCCATGACAATCCATGACAATCCATAACAATCCATGACCATCCATGACAATCCGTGACAAACCATAACAATCCATGACCATCCATGACCATCCATAACAACCCATGACAATCCATAACAATCCATGACCATCCATGACAATCCATAACAATCCATGACCATCCATGACAATCCATGACAATCCGTGACAATCCATAACAATCCATGACAATCCATGACAATCCATGACCATCCATGACAATCCATGACAACCCATACACAATCCATGACCATCCATGACAATCCATAACAATCCATGACCATCCATGACAATCCATGACAATCCATGACAACCCATGACAATCCATACGCAATCCATGACAATCCATGACAATCCATGACAATCCATAACAATCCATGACCATCCATGACAATCCATGACAATCCATGACAATCCATACGCAATCCATGACAATCCATGACAATCCATAACTATCCATAACAATCCATGACAATCCATGACAATCCATGACCATCCATGACAATCCATACACAATCCATGACAATC
>CAMXCT020004979.1:12626-330126 GCA_947184155.2 Cladocopium goreaui | reverse complement strand
CACTTTTAGTTGCTTTGTCTCTTGATTTGTGCGGGTTAAATCAGTTCAAACCTCCATTAGTCAACATCAAACCCTTATTTTGTTGATATTCGTAGATATTAAAACGTATAAAACATTATAAAACGATAATATATATATAATTATATATACGTATATATATATATATTGATTGTTTTTGTTTGACCTTGACTTCTTAGCTATTTTTGACATCTATCTAGGCTTAACCAGCTGAAAGCTCCATATGTCTCCGAGGTACCGGCAAGATCCGGGTCTTCACGGTGCTACGCGCCTTCCGCCTACTGCGCTTGGCCACTTTGCCTTACGGTGTTCACTTGTGATACCGTGTTTGGCCATTTTCATATATAACGAAACTACGTTTTTCTTTCTTTATATATGTATATGTGTGTGTGTGTGTGTCACCTTTGGCGGTTGCTAAAACCAGGACCTTGTTCCAATAAGCCTCTTGAAACCACCAGAGATTTGAGATTTCAGTACCCGATGATGGAGGTGCCATTTGATTAACCCACCAGGAAGTTACTCAGAATATGCGTTGTTGCTGTTGTTGTTGTTGTTGGTGGTGGTGGTGGTGGTGGTGTTGGTGTTGTTGTTGGTGTTGTTGTTGTTGTTGTTGTTTCTTTTCTCCTAGGCTGGTTACTTTCAACGAACCCAAGACTTGCACATTTCATTCTGGATGGGTTCTGTAGTTAAACAGCTAGCTTCGACCCTGAACGGTTTTCCACTTTCTGTTTTCATGTGTTTTTCTGTTGTTGCGGGATTGCAACAAATAAGGACCCACTGGTACCCACTGTGCCCAAAAATGATGTTCATCTTAGATTTTTTTGGTTTTGGACTATCTTGGACACGAGCAGTGCCAGAGCTGGCCATAGAGCCATTGAATGAGGAGCTCAAGAGCCCACCCTAACAGTCACAGTGGCACTGTTAATGGGCACATCTATCTGGATGATGGTTAGTAGGCTAGTAGTGGAAATCATCAGCAAATATCATCAAATGGCCTTACTTCATCGGATTTCAGGGTAGTGAATGATTATAATTCAGCCAGGAAATTCGGAAAGTGCCATTGGATTCTCTCAGCCTTTTGTCAACTATACAACGGATGGCAAAATCGTTTCCGTTTGCCCGGTGGCTGGAAATTCATGTTACCAGGTGCGGGTGGTTCGGAAATTGCCCGCCTTCAATGAAGTTTATTTGCTGCCTGGCTGAAGAGGAAGAACATTTATGTTGGGATGACTCTTGATTTATCCGGTAGTTAGGAGCGAGCGGTTCGGAGTCATGGGTATGCATATTTCCTTGGAAATGGGGAGCCAAGGAGCTACCAACAGCTTTCCAACGAAATGATAGTGATTTGGAGTTGTGCCGGATTGATCCAGTTGATTTTTGTCTACGTTCACCATGTTTACCATTCTTCAAGTGGGCACCATGTATTTCGGATAGCCACCAAGCAATTTGAGAAACCATATTTCACAGTTTTGGTCACCACTCACCGGGTGAGGCAATGATTGGCGGCCTTTACCTTGTTCCAGGTCTTTGCAGAAAAATAACCCACTGTTCAACGCCATGATGGAGATGACGAGCGGAGAAAAAATACACAAACTCTTGTATTGAATTTCGCGAGCTCTCGTTTATCAGAAATTGCGATTGAAATTCACCAACATGTGTTGAAACATTAGGTTGCGCCAAAATGAATTGTTTTTTATTCAATTTTGGGGAAACGAGACTTGTGAACACATATCATGAGATGCCGCCCTAGAACACATGACCATACAGCCATTAGCCACACTCATACAGACAGAAAGTTGATTAACTGCACTGGCACAGCAATCTCAAAGTTCATGGGCTTAAAAAAAAATCAATGATGTAATCTAACAGCTTTGTGTGAATGATGATTATCAACACATGACAGATTTAATTGCTGAAACCATTGCAGATCTATGAATGGCAACCCAAGCTGGCAAAGCATTGCAACATCTAAGAAGTATGGCTTGAGTTATCAAACATAAATGGGTCAGACATTAAGTTCTTATTGATTGATTAAACCATGCGAATTGGACAAATGTGATCTTGGCCTATGCAAAATCGATCAACTATGGTCATAAGTGATCATTTTCATGGCCACTAAAGCTTTGCAAAATTCTTCACACAGAATGTGTGGCAGAATGATGGTAATAGGTTTCGTTTGTGACAAACTGCAAGCCACACACAAAGTTGTATGCAAAACCAATAATGATTACTAAACTTCAGTTTAACACATACATTGGGCGAAATCACCAACTTTAACAGGAATTTGGGTACTAAGCAAGTTTGTTTTGAAGTGCATGTGCAAGTGTGAAGTGGAGGCATGTTGCTTTATAGTCCAACTCATATTGGAAAAACAACTAGTGCAAACATGATGAATGTGCACAATATGTGTAAAAAAGTTTGAAAACAGCTTCCAAAACCACTCAATTTGAAACTTTTTTACACATATTGTGTCCCCAAGACTGGTGTGTATCAGAAATTCTGATACCAATCAGGTTTTGACATCCAAAAACATATGTATCAGAAATTTCTGATATGTATCATAAAATTTTGATATGTATCATAAAAAAATATATATCAGAAATTTCTGATATGTATATCAGAAATATGTATCTGATATGTATCAGAATATGTATCTGATATGTATCATGTATCAGAAATTTCTGATATGTATCATAAAATTTTGATATGTATCATAAAATTTTGATATGTATCAGAAATTTCTGATATGTATCAGAAAAAGCTGATATGTATCAGAAATTTCTGATATGTATCAGAAATTTCTGATATGTATCATAAAATTTTGATATGTATCATAAAATTTTGATATGTATCAGAAATTTCTGATACATATTTTTTCAAGATGCATCAGAAATTTCTGATATCGTTCAAAAACAAACAACAAATGCATATTGTAAGGCACACCTTAAAAAAAATAACTTGGGCAGCTGGCAGCCGGCAGCCCTAGAGCCTGAGTATTTAGGTAAGCAGAGCCGCCAACTTAGTTTATGTTTGTGACTACAAAAGGGTACGGACCAATCGCTAGTGTCATGCAACCTGTTAGTATGGATGTTAAGCACATGCAGGTCATTCTGTTGGTCTGTTGGATTTTGGGCCCATTTCAAGTCGCTAAAGATTTGCATCTTATTCTATTGTTTTTGTTACTGGTTTGGAGGTTGCCTGCGTGGCGATGCGATATGTGTTTTTAAGTAGCCTTTTTTTTCCCCCATACTTTTGAACACATCTGTGGCCCCCCCGTAGGCCAGACTATGTTGTGAACACATAACAGCCCAAAAAACATAACCCCACGAAATTTAGCAAACTCTTGCAAGTTGTTTGATTTCGTCGGGTCAAACGTGGCCATATGATATATATGATCATACTGGATCAGAATGATATATAATATCATATGACATTCACAAAAAAACAATCAGAATACAATAATCATAATAAATCAAAATGATAAATATAATAGTGTTAACAAGAACAACTAGAATGCTACATAATAATACTGCATTTAGAGTATAGAAT
The DNA here is from genome assembly GCA_947184155.2 of Cladocopium goreaui. Taxonomy (NCBI): domain Eukaryota; class Dinophyceae; order Suessiales; family Symbiodiniaceae; genus Cladocopium; species Cladocopium goreaui. The sequence continues at coordinate 326,559 of CAMXCT020004979.1, read as the reverse complement.
AGTATATTTTTATATTTTCCTTAGCACCCCGCAATGAAGTCCGGTCATCGACACGGATCTCAGGTTGATTCGAGGCCTTTCCGCATCGACACGGACCTTATTCTGGACCGTTGTCGTGCATCGGTGCTGAAATTGCTGGGTGAAATCTGAGATGATGGACCTGGGATGTTTTATAGTGAGTTACTGTGATATCATAGTGGTTTAGTGGGATTGTATAGTGATTTAATGGGATTTTATAGTAATTATTTCTGTGGGATTTTAATGATTTCATGGGATTTTGAAGTAATTTGATGAGTTCTTAACTAGTGATTTCATGGGATGTTGTGATTTTGCATGGTTTGTGAGGACCCCATGGTGCTATAATCGAAGTGCGAGGTTTTCCCGCCTTAAAGGCACTGTAGGCTGTAGGCTGTAGACTCTGTAGATGTTCTAAATTGGGGGTCCTACCACCCACTTGTAAATCATGGCGAACCTGTCTACTTTACGACACCTTGAGCCAAGAGATGTTGGTTTTCCAGTTCCAACTTCACATCTTTTCAGAAAGACAAGTGAGATTGATAAGTTATGGTAAGAAGGCAATATGGGCCTGCAGACCCAGCAGATTCAGTCATTGATACGCACTGATTATATATCTTTATATCATGGATTTGGTCTTTTGCCCATTGGTACCGTCAAATACTCACTATATTTTTGTGTATTTTTAAATATAAAATATGTGTATGTATGTATATATATGTGTGTGTGTGGGTACATGATGCACTTGGTCTGAGTGCACTTGATATGAGTGTTGCTCAACATATAAAGCCAAACCTACTCTTATCATCTCTTTTTGTCTTTATATGCGTCCCTTGTAATAATACTGACTCAGTGGAATGTGCAGGGATGAGCTCCGAGTAAAGTCGGACTTACTGAACTTATATCTATATTTTTTCTTTTAGGGTTGTTAAGTTGATGTTATGTTGAGTTGTGTTATAGGTTTTATAACTTAGTATATTATGTTCATTGTGTTTTTTGTTGCGTCGAATTTTACATATTGTTTGGCAATTTCTCATGTGATTCTGGCAAGCTCCGTTTTTTTCCGCTGCATGTCGTTTCTTGGTTTTTGATCTCGAAATGTGAAGAGTGTCAGGCAAAAACCTGACCATGATTCTTCAGAAAACACAAAAATACATGTTTAACACACACGCGTTTCTTCGCCGGATGGTGGTAAGATATGGAAACACAAGGGCGTTCCCTTGCCGTTTTGGTCCAACTTTATGCAAGTTGGACGAGAATTCGTATATATAAAGATGTGGAAACACATTTTTTACACATAGGCGTTTGCAATCCCTGCGGAAACATTTGCAGCTGCAGCCATGCTTCAATGGAAATTGTGCTTCACTTGAGCAGAAAAGAGGTTCTGCCATGAACACAACAAGTTTCCCTGCAACAAAAACAACTTGTTTGTGCTTATCTTCATTTTATATCATGTTTTTCTTTGAATTTCCAAGTCTAGCGTAGCTTATACAAGTTAACCCAATGTATAAATAAACTTAAACCATATTTTAAGATTACATACAGCACACATTATAAATAACTTACATCTAAGGGCATATCTTTGTGGGGAGTTCTAGAACCAGCTGGGACGACTTAGAATGGACAGCCGGACAGTCTCTCTCGAATATACCCCATAATGTTCTAAGTGCGGGATCACACTTTATGAAATTTGCTAGGTTGTTTGTACAACGTTCTAGGTGTGAGATAAATGATGATAAATGAACATTGTCTAATTGTGAGGTCGGAAAAAAGTGGGGAAAAATCTAAGTGATTGTCCGGCAGTATAATATGATTTTAGTGATTTACTGTGATTTCATAGTGAGTTAGTGGGATTTGGTAGGGATTTTATTGGGATATTATAGTGATTTAATTGGATTTTGTAGTGATTTAATGGGATCCCATAGTGTTTCATTACGGGTTTCTGTAGTGATTTAGTTGGATTTTATAGCTGAGAAAGGATGGCAAATCGGCAATATTCAGCAGTTTAGCATCCTTGTCCCTGCCATGCCATTTTGTGGGTAATCATGCGTCATTCTCAGAGAACCAAATGAACATCAGGCCCCTACAAGAACTCCGAGCTTGGGGAAGCTTATGGGCGGCTTATGGGACCAGAATTCCCATCCTTTAGCTATGGCCTTTCTGAGATTCTGCAACGATTTTTGGTACCTTCTGGCTGGCTTGTTTCATTTTAGAGCTGCTGAGCTTAGGTTGTCTGCCTCATAACCTACATTTTTGCTATCTTCGGGGTTGTTCTGATCAGTCCAGCACTCAGAAATTGACATAAATCCACAATGGGCGAAGGCGGAACGATGCAAAAATGCGGCACATCGCCATGGCAGTTTTGAACATGACACCAATTCACCAATTGATACCAGTTGATAGGTAATCCCAATGTGGTAGACTGCAAACAATCTGTCAGCACAAGGGGTAGGACAAGCACATGACAACCACCTTTTGGACCTGCAAATCCTTCCGCCATGCGTCAGTTTCAGGCCTGGTCTCGCACATGCTTCGATGTACTTTCTGCGATGCCACCCCGGTACATCACAATATGTTCCAATCATATTTCCTTCTTGCCATGGCTTCTCAAAAAACGCTCTCATTATGTCATTATGCAAGGTATAAGGTATCCAGTGGCTAACTTGCCAGGGTGGAACCCACTATAGGCATGTCACATTTTTCATAGGGAGAATGAAGGTTGTCCACTTCTGTTACATCTTTAGTTCCTGAGTTTGGTGGTCTAATTAGTCTAATTTGGCATTTGATTTTTCTGGAAAGGCGAAGAGACAACAAATGTTTGTTTTCTTTCCAGCCAGCCCAGTGGTGCCTTAAGCAGAAGGTCGCCAGATACGTACGACTCCAATTTATGGTCCCCATTGTGGGAAGTGAACGTAGTAAAGATTGCTTTCCATACATATGTTCAAAATCCCACACAAGGCAAAAGAGAGATTGATGATGATGCTGATGCTGCTGCTGCTGATGATGATGATTGTGGTGATGATGATGATGATGATTATGATCTTGATGGTGATGGTGATGGTGATGACGATGATGATCATTATATATATTACTAAACTATTATGTTTATAATGAGGATGAGGATAGTATAAGCATGACAATGATTATGATGATGATGACGACGACGACGACGATGATGGCGATGACAAAGAGCGTGACGATGATGATGATCATCATCATCATCATCATCACCATCATCATTATCATCACCATCATCATCATTATCATGCAACTGATGTGCAGGACAGGAAACCTCGTTTGTATGTATGTAAACCTGGCGTTGCCTGTGGATTCCACCAATCCAGGCGCTGAAGTGGAGCTGGCCAGTGACAAAGCTAGTCACGACCCCAACAGCAATAGCCAGGAGTGCCTTGGAGCGGAACGCCACTTGTGGGGGATCAGATTCTGCGGAGGATGGGTGTGGTAGGCGAATGGGATTTATGTATGACAACTCCTTTATCAGAATTTAGTATAGACATTTACTGTTTTTTTGGTGATTGCTGCAATATACCACCGGATTTTTTCAGGTGATTACAGTGGCGGACACCCAGTTAGAATATGAAAAATTAAGATTTGTTAAATAAAAAATTACAGAACATAGTAGTCCCGAACGTTGATTTTATTTGAAATTTAAGATGAGGCCATTTAGCACTTAGAATATGAAAAATGCAGTTAGAATATGGAAAAATATCCAAGAACCAATGATTTCTTGATTTTTGCTAGGATGGCATGCACTTAGAATATCCCTAAAAATCATGATTATTCAAAAAATCATAAAAAAAAATCAATATATGATCTAATATTGTATGGAAAAGACATCAAACCAGCATCAGAGAGAAAAACAAAAATTTGGTTATGACGAAAGCTGAAGATAAGTGAATTTGTTGGGATGGAGAATCTGAAATGATCGGACATGTTATATTTTAATAGTGTTTTTGCTGAGACGTATTGCTAAATAATGGTTATCTATTGTTACGGAAATCTTATTTTGCATATTCTATCTGCATTCATGATGATACGTATTGCAAAATAGTGGTTATCTACTGTTGCGGAAATGATCGGACATGTTATATTTTAATAGTGTTTTTGCTGAGACGTATTGCTAAATAATGGTTATCTATTGTTACGGAAATCTTATTTTGCATATTCTATCTGCATTCATGATGATACGTATTGCAAAATAGTGGTTATCTACTGTTGCGGAAATGATCGGACATGTTATATTTTAATAGTGTTTTTGCTGAGAGATATTGCATAATAATGGTTATCGATTGTTACGGAAATGTTATTTTGCATATTCTATCTGCATTCATGGTGATACGTAATCCCTTCCCCCTATTACTAAACCCCTGAATACTAAAAACTAGGGTCCATCTCCAATTTCAGGAAATTTCAGATTGGCCAATTTGACTTTTAATTGATCCCCTTTAGAAAACAATTTAAACATAAAGCTACCATTTGTGGGTTTTCCCCCCTAATACTAAAAACTGGTTAACCCCGGGGTGTTTATTATTAATTATTAGGGTCCGTCCGATTTTTTTTCGTTTTTTATATTAGGGCTTTTAATTTAGTATTAGGGGGAAGCTTCGAAATCCAATTTTTGGCAATATTTTAGATGCGTTATAAAAGGACATTTAATTGATTTTGAGATCGGAAAAATTAGTTTTTATTATGAGGGGTTTTAATTTAGTATTAGGGGGAAGCTTCAAAATCCAATTTTTGGCAATATTTTAATTGCATTATATAAGGAAATTTAATTGCTTTTGAAATCGAACAAACTAGTTTTTATTATGAGGGGTTTTAATTTAGTATTAGGGGGAAGCTTCGAAATCCAATTTTTGGCAATATTTTAATTGCGTTATATAAGGAAATTTAATTGCTTTTGAGATTGGAAAAAATAGTGTATATTATGAGGGGTTTTAATTTAGTATTAGGGGGAAGCTTCGAAATCCAATTTTTGGCAATATTTTATTTGCGTTATATAAGGAAATTTAATTGATTTTGAGATTGGAAAAAATAGTTTTTATTATTAAGGGTTTTAATTTAGTATTAGGGGGAAGCTTCGAAATCCAATTTTTGGCAATATTTTAGATGCGTTATAAAAGAACATTTAATTGATTTTGAGATCGGAAAAAATAGTTTTTATTATTAAAGGTTTTAATTTAGTATTAGGGGGAAGCTTCAAAATCCAATTTTTGGCAATATTTTAATTGCATTATATAAGGAAATTTAATTGCTTTTGAAATCGAACAAAATAGTGTATATTATGAGGGGTTTTAATTTAGTACTAGGGGGAAGCTTCGAAATCCAATTTTTGGCAATATTTTAATTGCGTTATATAAGGAAATTTAATTGATTTTGAGATTGGAAAAATAGTTTTTATTATTAAGGGTTCAATTTAATTCATAGGGTTCCCTAAAAATAAATACCACTCTAATATTAAAAATTACCTGAGGTGTTTATTAATAGGGGAAGGGGGAGGTTTAGTATTAGGGGGAAGGGATTATTGCAAAATAGTCGTTATCTACTGTTGCGGAAATGATCGGACATGTTAGATAATAATAGCGTGTTTGCTGAGACGTATTGCATAATAATGGTTATCTATTGTTACAAAAATGTTATTATTTTGCATATTCTATCTGCATTCATGGTGATACGTAATCCCTTCCCCCTATTACTAAACCCCTGAATACTAAAAACTAGGGTCCATCTCCAATTTCAGAAAATTTCAGATTGGCCAATTTGACTTTTAATTGATCCCCTTTAGAAAACAATTTAAAAATAAAGCTACCATTTGTGGGTTTTCCCCCCTAATACTAAAAACTAGTTAACCCCGGGGTGTTTATTATTAGGGTCCGTCCGATTTTTTTCATTTAGTAGTAGGGGGAAGCTTCGAAATCCAATTTTTGGCAATATTTTAATTGCGTTATATAAGGAAATTTAATTGATTTTGAAATCGAACAAACTAGTTTTTTTATGAGGGGTTTTAATTTAGTATTAGGGGGAAGCTTCGAAATCCAATTTTTGGCAATATTTTAATTGCGTTATATAAGGAAATTTAATTGATTTTGAAATCGAACAAACTAGTTTTTTTATGAGGGGTTTTAATTTAGTATTAGGGGGAAGCTTCGAAATCCAATTTTTGGCAATATTTTATTTGCGTTATATAAGGAAATTTAATTGATTTTGAGAATGGAAAAAATAGTTTTTATTATTAAGGGTTTTAATTTTATTCATAGGGTTCCCTAATAATAAATACCACCCTAATATCTGCCTGAGGTGTTTAGTAATAGGGGAAGGGGGAGGTTTAGTATTAGGGGGAAGGGATTATTGCAAAATAGTGGTTATCTACTGTTGCGGAAATGATCGGACATGTTATATTTTAATAGTGTTTTTGCTGAGACGTATTGCATAATAATGGTTTTCTATTGTTACGGAAATGTTATTTTGCATATTCTATCTGCATTCATGGTGATACCTATTGCAAAATAGTGGTTATTTATTTTTGCTGAAATGATTATTTTTGCATATTCTATCTGCATTATTAAAGGTGATATTCTAACTGCTATCTGAACCAAATAAAATTTCTAAAAAAACATATTCTATCTTATTCAAATAATTTATAATATTCTAAGTGGTAGTCCGCTATAGTACACACCCCAACCCGAATTCCTGGAGGTAACTTTGAGTCAGGTTGTTACTCGACAAATGTCGAGTAGGCGAAACCGCCACACGGCGCCTTGCACCGGCTTCGTCAGCCACTAAAAGCACCATCGGAGGCTGCGGCTCGTTTGTGGCAGCTGCAGCAACAACAGGCCCTGTTGAGGTACTTCCCATTGAAGTCGGACCCACTCCTCTCGGTGTCTGTGGTGTGTTGACCATTGGCCCATGGGCTGTCGGCACATTGGGTGTCAGCAAATTTGGATTCGACATCCCATAGCTGGATGCGTATCCAGGAAGACCGTACGTGGATGTCACTGAGGATCCTGCAGGAGGAGGTGCTCCTGGTGGCAAGGTCGGTGGTGGCACTGGGGGATATGCTGGAGCTGAAGCTTCTCTCACAGGTGGTGCATTGGCCATCATAGCTGCTGACAGCTTGGTGAATCCATCAGTAATGGCCTGAACCACCTTCTCGTTGCCTTCACGCATCTCCCCATGCAGGGTCTTAAGCCCTTCCTTGCAAGCAGTCTGAGCTCCAAGGATCTTGTTGCAAATGCTCTTGAGGCTGGTATTTGCCTCACTCTTGGGCCCACTTACCTGCCACTCTAGGCCTTCGGCCCTCCTCAGGTTTTCCTGCATGACGCTCAGGAAATACTTCTGGCTGATATGCTCACTTCCATAGGAACGAGCCAAGTCTGACAAGTCTTTCTGCATTTGCTTGTCCAAAGTGGTTCTCTCTTTGACTGCCTCCAAAGATTCGGCCGTCAACTTGTACCCCTCATGGAGCTTCTCTAACACAGAGGGCAACTGCGTCTCCAACGTGGCACACAAACGCTTGACTTCACCACGTTCACTCTCAGGTGACTTCTCCCTCTTGCGATCACTCCCTGGAAGTTCCAGAATTTCCACGTCAGCCTCATCAGGCTTATCACCTTTTCCTTCCGTTGGTGACTTGGGGTTTGGCATTGCTGCATGTTCACCCACCACTTCTGGCAAAGTCCCTGCTACCACAGGAACACCGGCGACTTGGTTCACGCCTTCATTGGCTTCCAAAGTCTTCTCAGCAGTGTTGACATCAGCCATGCTGCCCATACGTCACACGTCACAAACAAGAAAACAGGTTGAACTTTCCTCTTGATCCGATCAAGCTGGTGAAGGAAAGCAAACTGTTCTCTCTCTCTCTCTCTACGGCTTCTGTTCCTAAACGGCTTCTGCATCGCATTAAGAACATTCCAAAATCACAAAAACAAAAACTTGAGGTTTGGAAAAACTGGTGTTTCACTGGTTTTCGTTTCCGTCGTTTTGTTTCAAAAACGTGTCGTGACATGACATGCAAACGAAAAACTTCCAACAACTGCAACCTGAGTGTCAACATGTAGGCCTCCATGTGCACTACAGAAATTACAGTCAGACAGCGAAAAGTCCGAAACGAGTTCACATCACCTCACTAGTCAACATCGTCCAACAATGCTTACCAGTCGCACATGACAAAGACTGACCAAAGAACCGAGACGGAAGAGGACAGGACACCGTCACGGAAAACAGACAAACTCCAGCAAACCATCCAGACGGGACAACAGAAGTACTCAAGGTCCACATCCGCCGATTCGCAACAAAAGAACAGTACAAAGTGAAAACTGTAGGAAGGTTCAAAGACCTTCAGTTGGAGCAAACTGGATTCCAGGCGGTCACCTGCGATTCCAACGTCTATCGAATTCAAAACCTTAGCAAAATGCCGTTGAGTCACAAGCGAAAACAAAAGTTCCTTAGCAAAGTGCCTCAGTGGAACAGGCTTGTGTCATGCAATTCGTTCGGAAAATTTCAAAATTCAGGTTTCAGGTGCTACCGACCCTTCCAGCAAACTTGACATCATCTCCCCTTCTTCGGCTAGCAGCTGCAGCCTACGCTGAAAGGTACGGATCCATGACAAGCCATTTGTGTCGAGCCCTGGCACCAAACCTACCTCTTTTTCGAGGTTAATCAGCATATCCCTAGTCTTAAATGACTTAGTCAAACCATCACTCGGGTTTTGAAGTCCAGGGATGTGCTCAAGCAAAAGGCGTTTCTTTTTCACCAGCATTTGAATGTACTTCGCGCGAAGTTCTATGTGCCGGACGCGTCGCAACAACCCTTCCATCGAGCAAATGCTGATCGCGGCCGTCGCATCGTTGCGCAAAACCAACTGGTAAGTCCCGGTTGTACACTGCGGGGTTCCCAGAATGGTCAGCGGAATCCCATCCAAAATGGATTCCAGCAACATGCCTAACGATACCAACTCCTTCGAGTTTTCGGTCATCGCGCACAACTCCGCCTCTGCACTACTCAAAGCTGGGCATTCTTGTTTTCTAGAAAACACCTTGATGCAGCAACCTTCGAACATCAAGACTCCCCCTGACACGGAGGCCACATTCCAAGACGCGTCGCAGAAACCAACAACGCTTCGCGGTCCTACGCTTGGCGATCCTTCCGGAGAAGGCATGGTCTGCACGCGGTGAAGGCGCGTCAACAACCAACGCAACAGTGCACGCAAACAAGCTTCTGCTGCACCTGATGGCTTCGACTGGAATCGCGCAAGGTATGAAACTGAAAAACACAAATCAGCTCTAGACAACGCGGCCCACGCCAACTGTCCCAGAACCCTGCGATACCGTGCTTCACCCTCCGCTGTCAAAGGCGTGTCTTCGCCCTGTTTCTCACGATCCTTGTAGATCTCTTCCAGCTTTGGTGGTGTCTCATTCGGTTTCAACTTCTCGTGCCAACTGTCGATGACCCCTGTCATGTAGGCTTCACTTACCCCAAGATTTAAGGTGGATTCCCCATCCCTTTCTCGATAGATGGTTCTCCCCAAAAACTGTAGGACGCCTTTCTCAAGCGCTGGAATCCTTCCAGTAAGTTTTATTCGCCAAATCTTCTGCAACTGTTGCAAGAACGATTCACCCTCTTGCGGACTTTCAGCCGCGACGAGTAAGTCGTCGACGTACACCAGCACTAAAAGCATTCCATTGGGCGTCTGCAACCTGAATAAAGTATTCTCAAAGGTGTCTTGACCTCCCATGGAATATACCACCCGCTGCAATTCGAGAAACCACAACAGTGGGGCTCGCCTGAGCCCATTCATGGCTTTCCCTAGCCATGCGATCACTCGACATCCCTTGATTGTGAGGTTCGCCGGAAGTAACACTAAGTCACAAGCTTCAGCCTCCACTGGCGCATGCATGAACGCCACAGAAACATCAGCAGTCAGCAAACTGAGATCTTTCACCACGGAAACTGCGAGCACACAACGAAGCCCGTCCAACGACGACGTTGGAGCGTAGATCCCAGCATTCAAAGCTGAGGTCCCTCCCGTAGCGAAGTCTCGCACTACAAGGCGGCACCGAACGATTTCTGAGGTCTTTTGGGTTAATACCCAACGTGAGGTCAAGACCGTGACTTGCTTTTCCTTAGCTAGTGCCCGGCCGTCACGTTCAACAAGGCAGCGCCCGACCTTAAGTCGTTCAAGCTGCTGGACCTCAGTTTTCATCCCCTGCTTCACCTGTTCAAAGTCTAAAGCAGCTCCAGTGAGCTCGTCAAAAGAACTCTCAGGGATATTGACCCGAACTTTTTGACCTCCAAAGTCCTCTTCAAAGAAATCACTATTTCCCTCACCAACAGGGAAAACACAACCAGACTCTCTCAAACAAAAAGTGTTCCACACATCAGCTTGTGTCTGAAGAATAAGGTTGTTCAACCACGCATCCCCTTCTTCCTCCTCAGATCCTTCCCCTTCTGAACCCTCATCGACCCTGTCGATCGTCATGGGCTCAGGACCTTCACCTACCTCACCTGCATCTACATCCATACCATCAGCTCCATCTGCAATGGGCTGTGGAGACACCTCATCCCTTGGGAAAACAGGTGGATCCAACTCTGGTGGAAAATCAGGTGGTGGTAAAGCCTGTTCTGCCTGTGGCGCCTCAAGACGTGGCTCTGGGAAGTCCCGTGGCCTGACGCCTGCCAAAAGAGGAAAAAGAGATTCAACATCATACTGGAGAGGTTCCTTCAGTTTGAAAGAGTGACCTTTGATCACCTCACGATACCCTTCAGCATCAACAGAAAACGGGTATCCCAAACAACCTCCACCAGTCACATACCTCATGCCGAGAAAATGACACAACACCAAACGCTGACCAGGCCATTTTGAAGGGTGAATTGGTTTCAAAAACCCAACTGCCCCAAAAGGATAAGACCTAGGTGCCTGACCTCCCCGTTTTTCTCTCAAACGTTCTAAGGGGGTGCTCCCAGCCTTTCCCTCACAGTATGCGTTGTACGTCCTGTAGACATGTCCCAGCAAATATCCCAAAAGGGGGGATTCCAACGCAATCCTGGCATTGCAATGGCGTTCAAGTGCCAACCAATTGGCATAGATCCCTTCTTTCATGATGCAAACGGCTCTCTCGATGCCTTTTGCCTGGGGTCTTGCCTCTGAAATGTTTCTCCAGTGATAGCCTCGTGCTGAACTAGCTGCAAGGCCTCTTTCAACCAAAGATTTTAGTGCTGCCTCATTGTCAGTAGCTACTTCTACAGACAACCCTCCAACACCAATCTCATTGAGAACTGCTGCAGTTGACTGCACGTCACGTTCTTTGTCACCTCCACAAACCACCATGCCAACCATCCCAGTGTGAACCATCAACAGGACCAGAACTTTCCAATGTTTCCCTGCTACAAAAAGGAAATCAGCAGCAAGACTGTGGGGTGTTTCATGCTTATGCCCTACTCTCCTAGCAGGTGTGCGTCCTCTTGACTGCACGCAATCATCACATCCCCTGTCATAAGGCCAATGGCCCCTGCACTCATGTTCCAGCCTGAGACGTCCATCACCCAATTCAGGGACACTGCACTCCAGATCTGATCCCTCTGGACCATCTGGTGTGTCTGGGCGTTCTGGCAAACCAGGTTCATGGGGACCCCAACCCTCCAAATCTTCTGAATTGGCAAGTGATGGGGAACCAACTTCAGAAACCTCACCTGCCTGAGGTCTATCACCTATGACATCACTGTCATCAACTTCATCCTGTGTCAAGTCCTCCACCTGAGGAAAACCACGCATCATCCTGAAACAAGGGTCCACAAACGTCCAGTCACACCTGCATTTCCGATCAGATTGACCTGAACCTGTCCTCCCTTCATGGTATTTCCACTCCATGTGTCCAGATGTGTCATGGTCTTCTTGACAAAACTCTTCAAAATCACAACATGACATGTAATCATCGTCACTGTCTGTCGTTTCAGATGTACAACATTACATGAAATCATCTTCACTGTCTGTCGTTTCATCGTTTGTTTCAACGTTTGTCTTAAACAAAACGTCTGTTTCAATGGTATTGGGCTCATGTTCATCAAAAACATGCTGAAAAAGGCGACTGCTTCCAAAATGAAACATCCTACAAACATAGGAAAACGACTGCAACATGTCTGCACTCTTCATCTGAAGCTCCCGACGTTTGGCCTTGACATTGGCAGAACCTCCTGACCTACCCTTGGTGACCTGCGCAACCTCCTGAGTGGCAACATGATTCACAGGGTCCTTAGTCAAAGAGTCCTTAGTTCCCTTAGTTACCAGGTCCTTAGCCACAACATCCTCAGGGACAACTGCTGCAACTGAACTACAACCACAACAAGTGTTTCGTTTGGTTTGTTTCGTTTCAGTGCTGTCAGTGTTCACAGTGTTTCCAGTGTTCATGGTGCTCAAGTCCATCGGTGCTGGTCCAGAACCCTTCACACCACTCTTGTGCTTTGAAAGCAAACTGACTTTCAGCCACCATGCTCTCTCAGAAATCTTCAAAGGAAGTTTCAATTTCTTCAAAAACAATCCACTCTCCTCAGCATTGCCAAGGACTGTCTTCCAACCAGTTTCCAAAAGGGCGTAAGTTGAGATCACATTCAAAGGAATTCCTACCACTACTACACGCTTCATGGTAATCTTCGTCTTACCTACCTTGAATTCCAGATCTACAACCCCTTTGACAGGCAGATCATTGTCTCCTGCACCCTTCAAGCTTGGAGATGGACCAGGATACTCAAAACTCACAGTGTAGTGCTTGACCCACTTCTCAGAAACGATGTGGCATGTAGCCCCTGAGTCTACCAGCCAGCAGGTCTTAGGATCTCCTATCCCTACACTACCTACAAACTCTTGCAGTGTGCTGCTCAGGTGGTGTGTCACCGGTCTCTCAGTACTCGATGTCCCTGTGGCCCCCATTGGCCCACCAGCATCTGATCCAGTCTTCACTGCAAACGATTTGACTACCATAGCAGCCTGGTTTCCACCCTCCTGCTCAACTTCTGGTTCTTGAGACTCCTCAGCCTCACAAGGCTCTTCACCTTCTTCAACGTCTCGAAACTTTCCTCCTTTCCGTCGACCTTTGCCACGGCCTTTGCCGCCTTTGGTCTTTGCAGCAGGCTTTGCCTTAGGCTTTGCAGAAGGCTTGGGTGTTGAGGAAGCTCCAGGTCGTTTGCTGGGATCCTTGGCCCAGCAGTCCTTAGCTGCATGACCTGACTTACCGCAATGGCTGCATTTCACAGGCTGTGGGCAATCACGAGCAAAGTGTCCTCGTTTGCCGCAGTTGTGGCAAGTGACACCTTCAGAACCTTGCTTTGGCCCTGTTGCCACATGAACTCTGCTGTCCAGGTCATTGGTGAGTCTCATTCTGGTGTGGTACGCGACCACAGACTCCCAAACCCTGGCAACAGTAGTGGCACCACAGTGGAGTTGAACATATTCTGCCACCTTCTCTGGTAAATTTCTCAGATATAGCAAAAATTGATCTCCCTCATTGATGCGCAAATCAGCCAATTGACCTGCAATCAGTGAAGCTTCCAACATGGAGTGAAATCCTTCAATCTCAGCCCCAATCTCTCTCAGCACATCCATGAGAAGATGCCTCTCGCTCTTCTTCACGGTGTACTTCAGGCAGGCTTCTCTGTATTGCAGCGCCTCTGGACGGCTCATCAAACTGAACTCTCTGCGCAGCAATCTCAAAAGCTCAAAACCATTTGCCTCCTGAATGCCATAAAATGCAATCTGAGATTTCACCACATTGTCAACCCTTGAGTATCCAGAAAAGCTCTGCTGGAGCAGATGAAACAGTCGACGACTTCGAATGGCTTGATCTTGGTTCACGATCACCACAGAGTATGGCAAGTTCAGAGCTTCCTTGAGCTCTTGCGCATAGCTATCGTGGACAAGACACAGCCACGATGCAAACTTGTCTAACCAACCCTTGAAACCAGACAGCTCTTTTGACCTTGTACTCCAAGACTTCCAGTCTGGCAAGGGTGCTGCTGGAATCCACTTGGTATCCATGGTAAGACGTTCACTTCCTTGTCCTTGACTTCCTTGGACCTGAGCTTGGGGCACTGGCCCTTGAGCTCCAGGCAGTGGAGGGACTGCACCTGCTCCCTGCGCTGTACGTGACAGAAAGTCAACCATGGATTGGGTCAGCAACATTTGCTGTCGAAGTACTTGCATTATCAGTGGATCTTGGCTCACAGGAACTCCTACAGGAACTCCTCCTGGACCTCCTCCTGGACCACTACTGGTGTCCAGAAAACCAGGCGGCATTGCAAACGTAACTCCACTGGCTGGTGTGCTCTGTGATGTTGATGGGCCTGCAGACTGGCCTGTCGATTGGCCTGTCTGCCAGGTACCAGAGGATAAAAAACTTCCATCTGATCTTCCACCCACACCTGTATTGAAGCTCAGCCATGGTGCTGTGCCTGCCCATGGGTCACCACTTCCTTGTAGAGGATCTCCCATAGGTGTTGTTCCTGCATTGACAGCCCCATCATTTCCTGAGACCATTCACTGGACGCACTTCCTTGACTCACAGTGCTGTCTGGCGCCGTACTTGGACTCATTGGCACAGGTCCAGACATCTTCTCAGGTTCAGATCTCTTAAGATCTCTTCTAAAACCTTCTCAACTGTCCAGTGTCGATCTTTCACAGATCACAGCAACCTCTCTTAGCGTCTGCCCCTCTCCCTCAGGATCACTGGGGCTCCGCTACCATGTGAAAACACGAGAGCGGCGTGGCAGCTCTTTTTCACAGCTCGGACTTGAGCCAAACCACACAGGTTTGACAGCTCAGTCACTCTTCTTCTTAGAAGAGTCGTGCAGAGTAAAACGCAGTGACACTCAAACGTTCTCAAACTTCTCAAACTACGTCAAAAGAGTTCTCAAGCTTCAAAAATGTTCTTCCACCTTCTCCAAATAAAACGTCTTCAGCTCAAACTTACAAATAACCTACAAAACTCCTACCAAATAAGTTCACAACATCAAGTTCCCAAGACATGGGTCAAACAACATCCAAAAACGCCAAAAACCACAAAAACAAACGAAAATCCATCTCCAAGCTCTTCCATGCACAAACTGGTTCCATTTGGTTCCAAATTGGTTCCTAACTGGTTCCTATAGGTTCCTATAGGTTCCTATGGGTTCTATAGTTCACAGATCGGTTCCTACAAACTTAAAATGGTTTCCTAACTGTTCACATGCACATGCATTGTTCCAAGATAGGTTTAAAGATGTTCAAGTAGGTTCAAGGTGGTTCAGTACACTGGACATCCTCTCACCAAACTTTCACACAATCGCAGCTGTTCCTGGTGAAATCAGCTTCAACATGAAATAAACGTTTCAACAGATTTGCCACAATGAAGGGGCCAACACTGGACCCTCCAGGCGAGACCACTTTTTGATTTCAAGGGAGTCCACTTTCTGACCCCTTTTTAAAACACGTTTCCTTTGCACGCGGGTCCAAAACTGGACCCTCAACATGTTGAATCCGTTGCTTCTTTGGAGGTCCGGTTTAAAGCCTACCCAAGCACCTTCTCCAGCTGCGCGAAACGCATCAACGTCACACAAACCAACACCTAGATGGAA
This sequence comes from Cladocopium goreaui, assembly GCA_947184155.2. NCBI lineage: Eukaryota > Dinophyceae > Suessiales > Symbiodiniaceae > Cladocopium > Cladocopium goreaui. The sequence goes on along the minus strand of CAMXCT020004979.1, from coordinate 310,923 downwards.
ATAAGGGCCTCGAACAAGGGAGGCCCAACTCCGTCTCGATTGTGACTCTGGGGTTCTTGAGGCAGGCATGCCAGTTCGCTCGGTTGAGCTGTATCCATATGGTAGACGGCATTCGAGGAGTGAAAGCAGTGGATTGAGCTGAGCAAAACAGCAACGGGCGCCATGGCTTGATGTACTTTGACATCGTCCTACGCTACCAGTTACTTGGCAAAATAAGAAATTAAGCAGCAGAACCTACAGATCATCTGGAACGTTCAGTTTATCACTGTTTTTGTGCCCGCATGGATGATCCCTCCTGTCTACCACAGCCTGCGCAGGGCTTAAGGGAGGGCTTGAGGGAGGCTTAAGGGGGGGCTTAAGGGGGTGCTTAAGGGGGGGCTTAAGGGGGGGGAAGGCTTAAGGGGGCTCTTAAGGGGGCTTAAGGGGTACCTTAAGGGGGGGCTTAAGGGGGGGCTTAAGGCTTAAGGAGAAGGCTTGAAGGGGCAGGAAGGATCCAAAGACTAAAATTGATAGTACCCTTCACCTTCAAAGGGGGGCTTGAAGGGGGGCTTCAAGGTGAGCTTCAAGGGGGCTTCAAAGGGGCTTCAAGGGGGCTTCAAGGGGCCTAACCATCATGAAGGCTTCAGAAAGCACGAAGGGGCTTGAAGGGCTTGAAGGGGGGGGAGCTTAAGGCTTAAGGGGGGGGGGGACTCTAAGGGGGGCTTAAGGGGGGTGAGGGGCTTAAGGGTTAAGGGGGAGGAGCTTAAGGGGGGGCTGGAGGAGGTTAAGGGGAGGCTGACTGGGCCTGCCACAAAGCAAGTTCAAACAAAAAAATCCGCAGAACTGGGCCTGCCACAAACCAAGTTCAAATGAAAGGGGTCCGGCGCAGAACTGGGCCTGCCACAAACAAAGTTCAGATAAAAATATTCCTGCGCACAACTGGGCCTGCCACAAACCAAGTTCAAAAAAACATTCCTGCGCACAACTGGGCCTGCCAATGTGACCCATACCCGGGTTCCTAGCCATGTCGTTATGTAGCTATTTAATCACTGAGCTCATTTTAGAGCTTAGATCTTGCAGTGTTAAATTAATTATCTAGCTATCCAGCTATCTCGCTAGCTAGCCATCTATAGCTATCTAGACCAAGGGAAAATGAAAAGAAAAGAATTTGAATTTAACAAACATTTTCCAGCCATTAAAAAGGCTTGCTGTTTATTTATAATGAAAAAATCAACTATCCTCCTATCTAGCTATCTATCGAGGTAGTTATCTAGCCATCTATAGGTATCTAGACCAATGGAAAATGAAAAGAAAAGAATCTGAATTTAACAAACATTTTCAAGCCAAACAAGGCAAACTTTGAAAAAGAAACACAAAAAAGAAATGAAAAACAAAAGCCTATCGAGCTATCTAGCTATGTAGCCAGGTAGCTATCTACCCATCTACAAATATTTAGACCCAAACGATTCTCTTCCTGGGGGCTGCGTCCCCCCCAACCCCCCCGCTTCTTTTAATCCACTCCCTTCGCTTTCAATCACCTTCTTCTTTTCCAAACCCTTCTCTTCCGTCACGTCTTGCTTCTAGGGGGAATCCACTCCCTTCGCTCTCAATCACCCTCTTCTTTTCCAAACCCTTCTCTTCCGTCACGTCTTGCTTCTGGAGGGGGCTGCGCCCCCCCCAACCCCCCCGCTTCTTTTAATCCACTCCCTTCGCTTCCAATCACCCTCTTCTTTTCGAAACCCTTCTCTTCCGTCACGTCTTGCTTCTGGACGGGGCTGCAGAAATGGTTACAACTAGGTACAACGAACCTCTAAAACAAGAATGGCTTTCACAAACATACTATGAGGACGCAGCCTTGCATGGCCAAAGACATTGCAAAACCAAACAAATAAAACAAAAATTTAAACGCAAAGACACACAGCAACAAACCGAACCACCCCAGCCCCGGAGCACAGCGGAGCTTCTCATTGGCTGAAGACCCCCAGCGCTTCGCTGTTCGTCAAACAAACAACCCTGATTATCTAGCTATCCACCTATCTCGCGAGGTAGCTAGAAGAAACCATCGCGCCCCCTTCAAGCCCCCTTCGTGCCCCCTTAAGCCCCTCCTTAAAGAAGCCCCCCCCCCTTTACCCTTAAGCCTCTCCCCCCCCCCTTAAGCCCCCCCCTTAAGCCCCCCCCCTAAGCCTAAGCCTTCCCCCCCTTAAGCCCCCCCTTAAGCCCCCCCTTAAGCCCCCCCTTAAGCACCCCCTTAAGCCCCCCCTTAAGGCCCCCCCTTAAGCCCCCCCTTGAGCCTTCGACCCTTAAGGCTTCGACCCTTCGATTGGGGGGGGGGCAAGCCCCTTCGCGACCCCTTAAGCCCTCTCTTAAGTCCCCCCTTAAGCCCCCCCTTGGACGAAGGGGTCGGGCCCGCCCTCATATGTTAAGAGAATACGATATGAAAAGAGATTCAGTAGAAATAAATCACAAAGCACCCCAATGGTCTCACAGTGTGGAACCGAAAATATATGGAACCGAAGACAGGATACACACTGCGGCAACTGTGGACTGACTCCGGCCATTGGGTACAAATCATCCCCGTCTTCTGATGTCAGCAAACTAGAGTCGGCACAATTTGGAAACCCACTGGCTTGGTTTCTCCATATCTAGATCTCAGCCAGGGGCCATGGGTCGGGTAGCGTGGATAGGCAATGTAGTAACTCGGAGGTCAGTTCTGGAAATATTACTGGGAGCTCTCCTCCTTGTGGGCGATACTGCGCGGTTGACCCTGCTGTGCCTTTGCTCATTTGTGTGGATGCGGGCCGCCTTATGCACTTCTTGTATGATGGACCCATACTGGTTAACCATGGCTCTTAAGCACTTACATGCGCGGACAGCTGCCCGCCTTGTATTTGGTCCATCTTCCGCCTGATTCTTGGCGGCTGTCGCAAGGATGTCTCTCGCTTCTTCTTCTGGCGACCGGGTTGGTTCCACACTGGCTGAGGGTGTGGCATGAGTGATATCTTGGACTGGCGCTTCTTTGGTGCGTGGTAGGTTGCTGGAGATTGGTTGCGTTGGATGTACTCGCCATCCATCAAAGAAGTACATACCTGGCAAAGGTCGGATTTCCTGTTCAGGGCCTTTTTTTCCTTCCAACGCCTTCATGGCTTCCGCCAGGTCGTTCAACATGTTTGAGAGCATGTTGCAATTAGGAGTAAAAGCTTAATTAAGTCACGCAAAGGCCATTCCTGTAGCGGCCGCAAAAGTAAACTGGTAGAGGACCGATACATGTCCTACAGTCGAGGTCCCTTTATGGCTTCCCTGTTTCTACTAGTTTTTTGGATCTTGTTTTGGGCCACGATGAAGCAGGTTTGTCGCCAGACACTAAAAGTCTTTGGCTGCTGAATGTCTTTTTGGCGTTCGTTTGGGGCTACTGACTCTCTCGACTTCTGCCTGCATGGATTTGTTTTGGTTGCTTGCATTTGGTAGGGCCTCAAGGCTTGCTTCATGCTAAATATATCTTTGAGGCCGTGGAAGCCTGCCTCGAGGCCTGCCTCAAGGCCTGCTTTGAAGCCTGCTTCGAGGCTTGCTTCATGCTTAAAAACATATTCTCGAGGGTCTGGAAGCCTGCCTCGAGGCCTGCCTCGAAGCCTGTCTGGAGGCTTGCATCATGCTATAACGAATCCTCGAAGTCTTGGAGGTCTGCCTCGAGGGCTGCCTCGAAGCCTGCCTGAAAGCTTGCTTGATGCTGATAAACACATATATTTTCGTTGCTTCGAGGCTTCCATGAGGCCGTCTCTTTGCACCAGCTGCGGCCTAAAATTCTACAAGGCACCACAATTTCACTGCCACACCATCACCATTTCCATGGGACTCTAACAATAGTATTATATAGATTCGAGTCCCCGTGAGTCTCGCTTTGTCCTCGTGCCAACACGTTTTGCGTCCGAGGCCTGGCCTCGGGCAAGCCTCGGTGAGCCTCGGAACCTCGAAGGAAGTACGCCTGCCAACAAATAAAACATGCTTTCTCATGGCCTCTAAACAGGGTCTAAAAAAGTGGTGCAAACATGGCGGCCATAAAGGGACCTCGACAGTAGCAACTAGAACTTGGGACGCATAAGAAGAAAACGGTTTGTGTTGACATTCATGTTCATGCTGCTGGTTCGCAAACCCGCTTGCAAAACATTCGCGGGCAGCAACAAAATTCTCCGATGGCTGACCCCATTTTTGGGCCCAAATCTGGACCCCAAAATGGGGTCCAGAATTGGATCCTATTTTACTTTCTTCTCATAGGTCTTCGCTTGGGCCCCGTTTTGGGGTCCAGATTTGGACCCAAAAGTGGGGTCAGCCATCGGAGAATTTTGTTGCTGACCGCGGAAGTTTTGCAAGCAGATTTGCGACGCTCTGGCATGAGCATGAGTGTTGGCTCAACACATGCCTTTTTCTCCCTGTCCGTCCCAACTTGTTGCTTGTAGAGTCGAGGTCCCTTTATGGCTTCCCTGTTTCTAATAGTTTTTTGGATCTTGTTTTGGGGCCATGATGAAGCAGGTTCGCCAGACACTAAAGTCTTTGCTGAATGTCTTTTTGGCGTTCGTTTGGGGCTACTGACTCTCTCGACTTCTGCCTGCATGGATTTGTTTTGGTTGCTTGCATTTGGTAGGGCCTCAAGGCTTGCTTCATGCTAAATATATCTTTGAGGCCGTGGAAGCCTGCCTCGAGGCCTGCCTCAAGGTCTGCTTTGAAGCCTGCTTCGAGGCTTGCTTCATCCTTAAAAACACATCCTCGAGGCTTGGAGGCCTGCCTCGAAGCCTGCTCGAGGCTTGCTTCATGCTTAAAAACATATTCTCGAGGGTCTGGAAGCCTGCCTCGAGGCCTGCCTCGAAGCCTGTCTGGAGGCTTGCATCATGCTATAACGAATCCTCGAAGCCTTGGAGGCCTGCCTCGAGGGCTGCCTCGAAGTCTGCCTGGAAGCTTGCTTGATGCTGATAAACACATATATTTTCGTTGCTTCGAGGCTTCCATGAGGCCGTCCCTTTGCGCCAGCTGCGGCCTAAAATTCTACAAGGCACCACAATTTCACTGCCACACCATCACCATTTCCATGGGACTCTAACAATAGTATTATATAGATTCGAGTCCCCGTGAGCCTCGCTTTGTCCTCGTGCCAATACGTTTTGCGTCCGAGGCCTGGCCTCGGGCAGGCCTCGGTGAGCCTCGGAGCGCCTCGAAGGAAGTACGCCTGCCAACAAATTAAACATGCTTTCTCATGGCCCCTAAACAGGGTCTAAAAAAGTGGTACAAACATGGCGGCCATAAAGGGACCTCGACAGTATGGCTGTCACGCTCAGCACGAAAACCCGGAAAAACACCAAGAAACAAAACAACAAACAAAAACCGAAACAAACAACCAGAAAACCACCCACACCAAGAGCGGTGACGTGACCAGTACCAGTTTATGGGTGAAAAGATCTGAAAAAGCAGGAGGTGATAACTTAGTATCATCTCGAAACATGCATGAAGACATCTTGTGTGCCATATAGATGCAGGCCCATAAAAATATGCAACAACGAGGGCCACTCCAGCGGGTGCAGGAAGGATTTCCTGTTCAGGGCCGGTCTGCGCCACAATCTGTCCAGTACGCGCCTTGTACAATCCTGAAGACAGGCATACATACTGTATGTGGGAAAGGGCGTGCGATCAGCTGTGTAGGCATACAGGACGACTTCTGGGAACGGGAGATTCTGCACAGGAATCCATTTGTGTTCAGCGGCTAGCCCTGCCTTGACTTCTTGGAGGCGATCTCTGTTCAGCCACGCAAGATCTGACTCTCGTACCAATACCAGACGATACCGCGCTGGCTTCACCTGATTGGTCTGTTGGTCATGGTATTGGTTGGCGATTGCGAGAGAAGGGAATTCCCATGCGGGTGTTGAGTTCAAAGACCATCTGCTTATCTGTGCAAGATTTCCTGTTCTGGGTTGGCGTTGAAGTCAGGCCAATCCCATGTCGTGTCTCCTCTTCGAAGACCCTGGATGTCATATGCAATGGTTGCGACAACTTGAGCCATGCCCATAAGCCCCAACATGTCTAGTGGGGATACCAATACGGTTTTGAGGATTTGGAGCGGGTGTGTCCGACAGTGATTCGGCCAAGACAATCTTCTGTATCTTCCGTGGGGGAGCCGTTGGAGCAGTACTTCGCGTTCAGGAATCTAATACTCGGCTGGCTACGATTGCTACCTGTACTGTTCCTCCTGCTGAGTTGGCTATTGTTTCTACGCGGAGCGTGCGGGCATAATCTTTCTTGAGTACTGAACAGTTGAGGTTGTTCTTGTGATCTGTGGCAGTGGTCATTACGAAGAGCCTATCGGCGAACCTGGCATTCATGGGGAAGAGAGAGAGCACTTGTGACACGAGCGTCTCTAGGTCTGTTACTACTAGCGCATTAATTCTAGCATTGGTTTTTTTCCGTCCAACGCCGTATGGCTTCCACCAGGTCGTTCAACATGTTTCCAAGCATGTTGCATATATTAATTAGTTAATTCACGCAGGGGCCGAAGCTGTAGTGGCCGCAAAAGTGCACTGGTAGAGGACTCTTACAGAGTCCTATTCCCTTGTCACGTCATCAGAAAACAAGAACCGAAACACAAAGAAACAGAAGCAAAAACAACACAAAAAACAAACACAAACAAAAACAACCCACACAAAACACAAAAAAAACACACAACCACAAAGCAGTGACGTGACAGGTTCCAGTTTTGGGTGAAAAAGATCTGTTGAGACAAGAGGTGATAGCTTAGTATCAACTCGGCGCATGCAGATGACAACTTATGTGTCATGCTGACGCAGGCTCATAACACAAAGACAACAGGAAAAACCACAAAATCACCATGGGCCACTTCAAAGGGTGCAGGAAGCAACAAAGCCCAATGCGGAAACCAGGGATCCCCCCAGCCAGGATCCCCGAGATCACAAAGAGCAGCCTTCACGGTATGACATTCACTCTGACACTTTGGGCTCGGAGTCAGCCCATAGTTGTTCCAGTGTATATCCTGGTTTAGGTTCCATATACACTGCATGATGGGACCATTGAGGCGCGTCATGGTTGATTTCAACCGAATCCCTTTTCATGTCACATTCTTTAAGCATATCATCTAATTCTTGCAGGCTAGCGGCTCGGTGAATACAACATTGTCTGACAGCACCATCAATGTGGAGTGGCCATCCCACGGGCGTGGGAGTCTTCCAGGAGTCCATCACCATTTTGCTCTATCCGTACCCCATTGGCTCAAGCCATTGGCTCAAGGCCGTATCGGCTCAAACCCCGTGGGACTGGGTAACTCAATTTTAACTCAAGGGGCAAACATCCATCTTGGGTGATTTGCGTGAGTTAATTTTGGGGGCACCAGTATAAAGGGGCTAGGGTAGTACTGCCGTAGGAAGAGCACAAAGGTGCCCGTCAACCTGTTTTTGTTGATAAGAGAATAAGGGAGGGTTTTTTTTTCCTTAGTTTTGTTGGTTTAAGATCTACCTGCTCGCTTTTGACTTATTTGCTCAATTGTTGAACACACCTGTTTTGAACCGCACTTGTTTAAGGACTCCTGGGGTACCCAGTGTAGTTCTTTTACTTGTGATCTTGTTGGTTTTATTCACAAGGCTCACTGGGGTACTCAGTGTAGTCTTTCTTGTTCTTGTTATCGTCCTGCTCTGCCCAGGTTACCCCTCTGGCTTGCCTCTGTGTAGTCACTGTACCCAGGGGTACTCTGGGTTATAGTCGACGACATGAACTGCAACCCTCATGACACTATTGAACAGCATGCCATTGAGCTGGTGTCGAGTCTTGGGAAAGAACATCTTTTTGTTGCGAACTGTCCCAGTGATATTGATCCGAACAGATATTCAGGCACGGTGATCACTTATGAAGAAGCCTTTGATCACAGTGATACAGGGGTCGGCCTCTGCCTATTGCTCCCCAAAGCTTATGTCCTTCAGAAATTCATAGACATATGCCTTAACAAAGATATCTCTGTTCATTTTGTTTTCACTTGTTCAAGTAGTACCAGCGAATTTGAAGCTTCTGCATGGCTCTACAACCTTCTTAATGATAAAGTTCAACATGTCGGCTTTATGCAAAATCTTGGTGTCACCTTTTGCCCCGCAAATAACCAAGAGAAATATCTCATTGCATGCCAGGTTGAACCGTATGCCGAACACTGCCATGTCTCTTGGTCTCGACCCTGCAGAACGCTGGAGTATGTCTTTCCCAGAACTGTTGTTGAACGACATCAAACAGTCAGTGAACTTCAGAGCTTGTCTGCTGTTAACTCCATTGACTTCAGAAGACCCAATGGATGCCATCGCATATCAGATAAGATTGATGTTACCTCACTCACTGTCCAAATTGCCAATGATTGCCTGGCAGGCATCGAGCTTGTTGAGAAGATCCTTCAGCCAACTGTTGATGCCGCTTGGTCGCATGGACTTGCAGAGTGTCAGGTTAAGCATTTCTTTCCATGGAATGACTCAGAATTCCAAAAGCATTTTCCACATGGAATCACTATGTCAGTACTGGATTTGAAGGCTTTTCCGAACACCGTGCTTAATGAGATTCTTGTTCAACTTGCCAACCTTAAAGTGAGGTACCATTTTATGAATTACAGAAGACTTGCCATCTTTGGACCTCCGTCACTGGTCATCAACCTTCACTTAGCCCTTCTTCCAGTTGACGTTCATTTACCTATTGGGCCTAAACAGGGTGCTTTCACTGTCCACATGCTGCGATCAGAACCACATTGCACACAGACCGCCCATGATTATAATCATTTTCAAGTCAAATTTGGCAAGATTGGTTCATTTCAGTATGCACCTGCGCAAATCTTATGGGCTGAAATTCCCTCATCAATATGTACGGAGGATCAACTCAACCAATCAGATCAATCATCTCTAGTACAATTACTAAAACAAAAGGTGGGGGCTGTTAATTTTTCTATTTGTTGGTGCCAGGTTGACAGGTCGCAACAAAAGTGTCTCTGTTTTGATATTGAGATTAAACATGAAGACTCTCTACCTCTTTCACTGGATTGTGACCCTTGCCAAGTGGTTATTCAGCACCAGCGCCCCTCTGCAGAAGATTTTCGTGCTGATGTCTCCCTTACTGACGTCGAAACCAGACGGGATCACTGGAATAAAGTCATTGCCCAGCAAATGATCCCTAAAGAAGGCAGAATCAGTCATCTTTCTTTCGAACCAAACAAGAAACAGTCAGCCAAAAGATACTATGATTTGCGTACCACCGTTATTGATTCTATGCAGGACTTCACAAACATCATTGCCATTGCGTCCCAACCGCCTGCGTGGTTTTTCTCGCCCAAAGAGTTGCATATGCCCTTGATGGAATGCTTACAAAAAGTTAATTTTTGTGACAACTCTTTCATCCAGGAATCCTTTGTGACGAATCCTGACACTGTTAAGATTAATCTACTTCATCATGAATTTATCAAGCATAGGGACCACCAGAAGTGGCTTTTTTATCATATCGTGCTTGGTCCAGAACAGTGTTTTCAGTTGAAATCCATCCACCTCGAGCGTGATGAATGGAAGGTACGATACTACGATGAAATGATCATACGTACCTTTGAACCTTCCTCAATCTTTGTCACACTCCCACCTGGTATTTCAATATCGCAGGTTGTCGATAAAACGCAATGTTGTTACCTTCGAGAGGCATATGCCTGTACCGTACCATCACAAAGAACCCCTGATGTTGGCACTACCCATGCTGGATTGAAAGAGCAGTATACTGGTGCCACACCTACTGCTCATTTTCCAAACGGTCATGGGATGAACAGCACTAAGAGTGTGCCCTCCCATGGACAGTCGAGTTCAACACCATCAGGAAGCAGACCTGCTTATCGCCCGCCTTACAAACCCAGGCAGTGTAGAGGAACTCCCAACATACCTCCTGAAGGCGATGTTGAAATGCAGCCTGCGCCAACGAAGAACAGCAAACACCCAGAACCCCCCAACACGCACCTTCAGGCAGATACCGGCGAACACGGTGAAGATGTGCCCATGGAATGTGTTGCAACAGCTCTTGATCCGGTTGACGACACCACTCATAGTTCCGACAAAGACTCAAAACAAAATGATGACACCCTCCATGGTCATAACTCCCTCGCCTCTGACAACAACCTTGCCGTGGCCAACCCCGACCATAATCACCCTCACGAACCAGGACAACATGCCCAAAATGGCATCACGAACAACCTCAGTTCCCCCAAGGTGAAACACTTGCATCACAACAGTACGCCCACTGATCACCAAGATGTCGCCAACGTGGGGTACCCACGGTTGTGTGACACTCCCCAATCTATTGCCCAGGCCCATTTTGTACCCAAGACCACTGTACAACTCTCACTACTGGACTTCCCCACTCAGCGAAATGATGACATCCACAGACCCACTCACACCCACTCCATGCCTCAGGCCACAGGACCACTCAATTCTCCTGCGTGTACCGTCAATGATTCAACGTCTAAGCAACAAGACCATTCTGGCAATCTTTCCTTAAAAGCTGGCTTACCTACACAAAAGAGTCGTCAGACCAGCCGACAGACGAGCCGTAGCCATGATGAGCATAGGAATGGTCCTAATCAGCCACTCGAAACTGTCCTAGACCTCTTAACACAAAAAGCCGCCTATCAGCAACTAGATGGCAATGCTAATGAACATGCTCCTGGCGATGAGGTGATCTTTGTCAAGGCCTCACATAACCCTATCGACAACATTCTATGTGGCAGCGAACAAAGCAGTAGTCTCCTCATTTCCAATAGAGAAATCATCACTGGATGGCCCAGCTCATTTTCACATGCTGATTGCGACTACTTTGCCAAGCTTGCAACGTGTTATCTTATTAAATTCCCAAGCTACATGTGCTATGCGGTTACTGCACTTCGTGTCCTCACCCATGCACCTTGGAATGATAACATGTTTCATGGCCACATCAGAGAATTAGTCTTATGCGCTATCGGCAATGGATGGACATGGGCTGACCAAACAGCTAATGTGCAAGGAAGACGAGTAAGCATTGGAGAAGTCTGCGCTGCTTTTGCTAGCTACCTGAACTTGAATGCCTTTCCGCCTGGACAGGTCTCTGACCTTGACACCGCTATCATTGCGGCTTGCGATGACTTATTTCCAGACCATAGCGAACTTTTCTTTGCGCAATTTCAGGTGAACTGCCTTTCATGCAGCGCATCGGGTCAGGTTTCCGCCGCTCTTTTTGATACAATGTTGAGCATTAACCTTGAGAATGATACCATTGATCTTCCACAAATGATTGCAGATCGGGCTCCGCGCCTTGCACTTGACAGAGAGGATGTTGGTTTTTCTCACGCCAGTGACTGTTATAATCAGGACCAACAGAACAATGAAGAAATTGAAGGCTGTTTGATTTTCACCTTGAAAATTACAAGCCCTATTGAGCAACTGCCAATTGCTACCAAGGCTTTAGACCTCCTTGGACAGCTCTTTAATGTTCCCACTCTGAGTGCCAATCCTGTTTCTCAATCTTTCATCGTCACTGGTATCATTATTGTTCAAGGAAAGTCGTCACACCATTTCCTTCTCATTGAGCGGTGGAACGAAGGACAGGTTCTCGTTTATGACAACCTCCGAGGCCATGCATGGATCCCGGTCGAACAACTGAAAGCAACCTCCTTTGTCTGGGGTTTTGTATTTCGTCGACATGATCATCAGTCTTATTCATTCCAACCTCCACAGTACAAAGCCATTGCACCTGCCACACTTCAGTGTGACAAGCAGCCTCATCGCCCCAAAAAACCAAAGTCAAAACCCAAAAATACCCTCGGCATCAGTGCCAGACGATATCAGGTCTCCAGCCTTTCAAGAAAGAAGTTGGGAAATAACAACGCTTCGGATAAGTCAACTGAAGCATTGGACAGTAAGCCAATTGATCCCCCATCACCTGGTGAGAGCCCTCACCCTGTCGATACCCCGAAACACACTCACCCTGCAGACAGTGGGACGGGTAATCAACACGGGGTACCCGTGGTTGGTTACCCGCCTGGAAACCAACACACGTCTCTTCCCCTGCAAAATGAGTCGGCCGGTAATGGTCATGGCAGCCACCATGGGGTACCCATGGTTGGACTTGTTCCACCATTTTCTCACGCTAGTACGCACCCTCCACATGCTGACCAAAACAACGACATTGCTGGTGGTACGTCAGAAAGCCACTGTGGGGTACCCACAGTTGGTCTGACGGACACCCCACAAAACGATAACGGCGCACTATCCCATGCAGACCTAGGCAGTAAAGAGCTTGTCGCTGTCCCTCACCCTCATGAAACTGAGGCTTTGACACCAGGCAGTAGTAATGCGAGTGCCCAGTGTTCAACGCATGAGCATGCACCAGCAGAGGCAGTCCAGTCACACCCCAATGATAATGGCAACAAAGTTAACCCATCCTGTAGCTATGCTGATAGCCTTCGCCCTCCAGTCAGTGGTGAAAATGATACTTCCTATAGTTCCTTTGTGAAGGACAAAGATGCATCCCCTCCCAAAAGAGCTAAGTATTCCAAAATTCACCCATACGCTATCATTAGCCTTTTTGACGGTGTAGGCTCAGCTATTCCGGCCATCACTAAAGCTATCGGATGTGCCCCGCGCATCATCATTGTTGCAGAATGTGACCCCATCCTCAGGCAACTCGTTGGGGAACAATTTTCTCTTCGCACTGACGGGGAATGGACCCAACCCAGCAAGGACACTTTCACGCTCTATGCTGACGATGTGCGGCAGCTTCTTCGCAACCAATGCCGAATACTTAAGGAAGCATTTGCATTAGCTGGGCCACAGTGCCGTTGGTTTGTAATCGCTGGCTCACCCTGCCAGGATCTTACCCCAGCCGGCCCCCTGAAAGGACTCCTCGGACTCACTGGCCATTGTAGCTCCCTTTTTTACTATGTCCATGTAATCCTGTGGCTTGTGCAAATGAACTATCCGCTGGAGTACATCCGATTTCTGCTTGAAAATGCAGGTGCAATGCTTGACATCCATCGTAAAGCAATCCTGCGTGCCCTTGGGCTTCACCCTGATTCGACTCCTGATAGCTTCCGCGTTGACCCCAAGAATACACATGGCATAAGACGTAATAGATTTTACTTTCGCAACTACCAAGATTGTGTTAAGGTCTCTAAGACGGTTGTCCTTGAACCGAGTGACATAGAAGGGCCTTTGGTTGACTTTAATGGTCATCCGATTCCTTTTGGGCCACTCTTACGAGTTAGATCAGTCCTGGGACACAATGTGTATCAGCTATCTTGGACGGCATATCAACCAATTTCTCTGATATGGGACTACCTTTTCTGGGGAGATAAAGCTCAATTCCAACTCAAAGCCAAAATGCATTCCAGCGATATAATCCCTGCCCTTGACTTTGAGAAATCTTTGCCGCCACATTATCTGCGTGCATGGAATCGATTCTTGCAGTCTCTCCGACAAAAAAATGTGAGCACCATAGATAGAGACCGGCTTGTCCGTGCTATCCTGCCAATTTTCCATCATCCCCACATCAGAGCACCCATGAGAATCCTGCTCTGTGAGGAGGTCGAAAAACTTGCTGGATTACACAATCACTTTGACCAGGTACATGCTCATCGCTCGCTGCTCACTGAGTTTACAGTCAGAAACTATTGCGGCAACAGTTTTCATCCGGAATATATTCAAGCAGCCGTAGGGCACCCTGAGCGTCTACGCAGCTGGCTCACCGAACCTGCTGAAACAGCAACAGGGCATGCATGGTCCGGCGTCGTCCACCCGAAACAAGCTCGAGCTCAATATCAAGCCCTACGTGAACAAGTACAAACCCTGGCGCGAGAACAACGTATCCGTGATTTCTCCTCCAAGCAAATTGGTCTTGACCCAATGCCGGAACTTCCAATTCATGCACTCGAAGGCCACTTGACCCCAACCATGCCAACTGTACTTCCCAAGCAACTACTGCCTGCTACCCGTAAGATTCACCCTGCCGACCTAGGCGTCATGGACAACAGACCACCATCGCAGCTTTCGCCAACTGCAATTCAACTCCTTCAGAAGAAACAAATGCAAAGTATCCTTATAGGAATGAAGTTTTTCGGAGCAGGAATTGGAAGAGCTGAAGATCTGCTGCAATTCTTCTTTGGTCACAATTATGACGCTGTAGTTGAACGCCATCGCCCACAGGCCAAGGAATGGATCTCCCACAAGCTCAAATCTGCTGGGCAGTGCACCTCCACCATGGCAGAAATTCTACTTTGGTTGTATTCCTTGTTACATCATGAGCAAGTTTCCGTTCATTTTGTTCATATTGCCGACTGGGAAGATCAAGCACATATTGCTACCTTCGGTGACGCCCCTGCCAAATGGACGGTCTACTGTGTTCAATTCCCACGCTCGCGTACCTTTCACCTTGACACAGCTGCGTGGAATTGTCACACCCGGGTTGACATCCCATGGCAGCAATTGCCTCATCCTGTTGTGTTTACGGCTGCACCTATCCCGTTTCACTGCACCAATCCCAACTGCATCTGGTTTGCTGTTCCTTATGGACCCAAAGGGCAATATCTGATTTGCCATCGATTTATTGGCACATTCCTATATAACCAGTGCATTGTTTGCTTTCTGTCTTGGGTTGTCGAACAAGCCTCCTGCAACATACACACGACAGCTGGTTCTTATCCTGAGCTTCATGGTTGTTTGTTTATTAACAACGAAGGTAATGTCGCCGTTGCTGCTGCACACGACTGGAAGTTGGATGACACGAAAGGATACCAAACATGCCTGATCAAAGCATCTATTGATAACCGTGTCTTCAAGTACCCAGAGCATAGTGATAGTCTTCCACACATTAACCCTATTGGGGAAATCAGTCAGGAACTCGCACGCGCTGGTGCACAGACGATGCCCCCTCAGATTTTGCTTATTTTGTTTGTTCCCTGATATAGTGTCACCTGTAACCATGCAGCGCCTCGGGACAGTTGCGAAACCTCTGCTGCTCGAGTTTCGCAACGCGTGGTCCCGGCAAATTCGAGCGTTGTATTCACTTCAATTTATGACTAAATGTCCAAAAAGCCTACACTGCTTGCAGTCACTCTCTTTTTTACCGCATGTACTCCAGATTCCCGCGCCGTGGCCAATATTAGATATCCAGACAGTGGCTAATAAATGTGGCATCAGCAGTGAATGTTTTTCCCAATCTAGACAATCCCTTGCACAAGCACTGGCCAACTCTTCTGAGTTTAGCCTCCTTTGTGCTGAAGTTCTCAAATATCGTCTAGAAAAGAAACAAGACTGCTGTACTGCCCTCAGACATTTAACTTCATGGAATGTATCAGGTTGGAGAACGTTGCAATGGACTAACCCCAAGACACAAGCCATCCTCCGCAGGGCTCGGCATGGCATTGTCTGCCTCCAAGAAACCAGATGGACGGCAAGTACTGCTACCAATTTTCTCCAAACTTATCCAGGCTTTAATATTGCGCACTCCCCATCGATCGTTACCGACAATGGAGGCCTGTCGGGAGGGGTAGCCATATTGATTCCATGCTCCTTTAGACTACTGCAAGAAATTGTTATCACACCTGGCAAGCTCCTTGCCGCACAAGTCCAAACCAGAACCGATTGTTTTTGGGTGATTTCGGCATATTGTCATCCCAGCAGTGCTAAAGAAGACTGTGAAACGCTTGCCAAATGGCTATCTGATCATCAGGACCATCCTGACCCCTTTTTCATTGTCGGAGACTTTAACCATGGTCATCAACTCTCCCTTGATACTTGGCACTGTATTTTAAGTTGTGCCCAAGGTGACGACATCGTCAAAGATGAACCGACCTTCTGGGGCCCAAACGGCTCGTCATCAATCGACAAAGTTATTCTTCCGACAGAATATATGAATCGTGGGCTCATCCAACATCAGGTGTTCTATGATCGTCTTTTTGAGTCTGCCGGGCATGCATGCATATCCATCCAATTGCGCCACAGACCGCCAGTTGCTAGTAGCCCAGACCTACCTTTACATATGACCATACCGGCAAGTGTCTTCCAACCGGGCAAGGACCGACATGACACCCGACAAGTATGGCCGTCACTCCAATCGCTGGTTCGCCGACTTTGCTTGGTCTCCCACCCCACATTTGAATCCCTCCAAGCATTATTATGGCAATGGTGGATGTCACTCCCCAAGCGGCCCCGAGATTTCAACACGCTGAGGAAACATCTCCAATCTGATCGGCCACTGCTCAATATCTCTAAACGGTTGCTACGAGAGCTTCTGGCGGCCCTTCCAGGCTTCCGCCCTACCCTAGAAGAATATTGCCAATCATCCACTGTAATCACGGTTCCTCGTACCTTCCTTTGGAAGTGTTTCGAGCTCCTTGACCTTCAGCTCCAACAACAGCACCTTATCACTAGGAATAGAGATGAAACTACCCGCAGTCGTGGCCTGGGCACTAATGCCCCTCTGTGGCAGAGACTGCGAGCTAGCTGCCCGCGAACTGTATTTTATAATGGTCCTATTCTGGACGGTGCAGGCAACCAGTGCCAAACCGACCTGGACTTGTCTGCAGCCATGCTCGCCACCCGCAAGTTCTGGTTCCAGCCGCCTGTTCAATATGATCCTGAGTGGACAGACTACCTCGAACAGTATAAAGCACGAGCCCAGCCCTGGCCACATGCCCCCCCACCCGGCACGGAAGACCTAATCAGAACTGTTCTTACCACCAACGATTCTTCCCCAGGTCCAGACGGAATACCCTATGCGGCATGGCGACTCCACCCTGGAGTGTCGTCTGATGCGATGATCACGCATCTCAATGATATCTGTAGATCCTCAGTCCCTCCCCCTTGCTCAGTCCAAGCATGGATCCCGAAAGCCAAAATGGGCCCCACTGCTGATAATTTCCGTCCATTGGGTATGCCATCGACATTTGAGAGAGTAATAGACGGAAGCATCGCGACAGTCATGACCAGAGCCATTGCTCCGCTACTCCACCCCTCTCAAACGGTGTTAAATGTATTCCGCGAACCGCAAAGTGCTGTCCTGTACAATCTGTTCTCGACCAAAGATGCACCATGTGCATGCCTGTCATTGGACCTTTCCAAAGCATTTGAGCGGATTAACCCATACTGGATCTTGCAAATTTTATCAGCATGTAAAGCCCCCTGGTGGATCATCATGTATACTCGACACATACTCCTTTTTCGAAGATGTAGGCACAAGGTCCAAGGCAGGTTGTTACCCTCAAAAATGATTGTCACAGGCGTTGATATGGGTCGATCCTTTTCAGTCCTGCTCTTTTGCGTTGCCATGGACCCGGTTTTGACCTATCTCAACCGAATCCCCGGCATGCTGACAGTTCAAGGGTATGTGGATGACACCACGATGGTGGGAGATACCACAGCAGGCATGCAATGGCTCTCAGATGCCTGGCAAGTTTGTATCCGTCTGAAATCTGCTGGTATCCAAATAGATGAACACCACTGCTGGCGAACCAGTGGGATCAATATGCATGCAGCTAGCTCTGGCCAGATCGACCAATGCCCTCCTTTAAACTGGACACGAAGTTTACCAGGTCATGCTACATTGCGGCAAGCACTGGTTCATAGATCAGGTTATAGCACCACCACTATCGTGTGCCGAGCAATTTTTTTTGTGTGTCTCACCCCAGCAGAGGTTGATTTAATATTAGCCGGAGGGCATATGGCTAAAATTGACCCACTTTTCCTTGTCCAGTGTAGTTGCTCCAACAAGTGCAGCGTACTGGTAAACCACCCAGCCTCCCAAAGTACTCTTAATGCGCTAGAACGCTCAGACTGGGGAGCCCACCTCATTGAAGGAAAAACCACTGCGCTGGGTCTGCTACTATATGGTAAATATGCCCGTAGCCATCAAGGGTGGACCCCAGTAGAAGAACTTATAGGCACACAAGCCATTAACCCCAAAGCCATGTCCAAAGCCAACCATCGGCTCGCCCTTTTCGCCACACCTGCTCACTCTGTGGTGCAAAGAAGCCTCGCCAATAACTGCTTTATTCTGTCCCTTAATATCTACCAAAGTACATACTTTGGTTTCACTCCTGACGACATCAATTTATACCAACAACGCTCTGCGAAACTTATCCTTGGCAGGCCATGGCTGGCCGCACGGTTTCTCCCACATATATTTAGGTGGTTAGGTATTGCCCCAGCACTAGACCCAGCGGTCACACTCACTGCAGCGTGTTTGGGTTATTGGCTTAGACAAAATGGCTCCACCGCCTTTCTCTCACCGGGGTACCCGGATGTAGGGACAAGGCAAGGAGCGGTTGTCCAACGCATCTTCCAAACATGGATCCCCCTGCTCGGACTTGACACAGTCGGCAATTTGTTACGCATAACTGCAGGACAAAACGCCAGACAAAAACACTTCCAATTCCTCCGCCAGTTGAAACTCAGTCTTTACGAGGCCATCCAAGGGCATGCGCTGCAATATCTGCGATCTAGAGTAAAGCGTACAACTCCTACCAGGCGGGGTATCGTGGGCTTGGTTAACCCACTTAGCCACAGTGCCTAAGCTTGCTGTTAATGGGGTTGCACGCTTTGCGGTCTTGCGGTGGGCAGTGAATGAGGATGATGATGAATGCCTGCGGCTTCGTCTTTCAGGCTCGCTGCAGGCTGAGCAGCCATGCCAACTCTGTGGAATTCCCACCCGTTTGTACCCACTCGGACTCAATTTTGCCCCAGCCTGTGAGAAATGCTGCCATGACCATGATATTAATGCTACCACTCTGTATAGTGGCGAGAGATGGGGGATCCCGGCCGCATCCCCTTGGCATGCCATCGCGGATTCTGCTCGGGGATCTTATCCTATTCCTGCCTCATGGCGTGACCGTGCACGAGATCTCGCCCCCTGCGTAGCGTGCGGACATGGAGACAATTCCTCTCAACATTGGGCTCGCTTCTGCATAGTACCTGTCCTAGTTGCTAATGTCTTGTCACCTTCCCCCAATCCAGTGAAATCATTGGATCAACTAGCCCGAGTCGATACAGCCGGATGCGTGATCGCGAGCCACATTTTACATCAGTTCCGCCGACTCTTGCTTGAGCATGGAGGCATGCAGCATGCGCCATCCTCAGTTCCCCTAAGTGTCCCTGAATGGTTAACCCGCTTACATGACAATGCTCTGCAAGCGATCCCAACTCGTTTCCTCCCGGAGCCTGTCTCTCCCGTCAGACCCCAGAGTGCAGGCGCAGACAACCAAAATCATCCCTGTTACATGCAAACCGCCGCCAATGAAGCAGTTACTCTCCACTCTGCAGCGCTTCCCGATCTAGTTTGCACAGCTATTACATCCATTGCCCCGGATCAGCCTATCGCAGTGCTCCCCCTTGGACATCCATGGCTTAGCCTCATTGCCCCAGCTCGAGCCCGGGTCGCTGGATTCCGCCCTAATGCTAAGATTGTGCCAGCCTGCCCCAACTCGCCTGATTCCTTCTGCACAGTTACAGCTCTTCAATCCATCAGTCCAAATGAGTTGATTTTAGCAATCCCTCCCGACGACACCCCATCTGAACCTTCGATACAGATCGTAGGCCAATTTGATGGCAGTTGTATGCATGAAGACTCCTTAGGAGGGGCTGGATATGTCATATATGTAATAGAGGGTGGTCGGTCTCGCGTTATTGCATGTCGGTCAGTCGCTCTGCCACATTGTTCAGATAATATAGAAGCAGAAATCATGGCCTGTTTATATCTTGTTGAAGAAGCTGCGGTTGTCGTTAAGCAGCTTTTATCGAACCGCGGCCTCACGCCCAAGGTAGTCATCCAAGGTGATATTCTCCCTGTCATTAAGTACTTCCAATTTGCAGGCCGTCTCCGAAGACTAGATATGCACCAACCATTGGAAAGCATTCGTGCAATCGTAAGTCTACATCTCCCTTGTAGTCTCTTCATATACCTGCCGCGGGTTGCTAACAGCATAGCGGATGACTTGGCAGGGCAAGCCTCTCAGTTCTTGTTGGCTAAATATAGGAGCGACCCTGCTGCCTTCAATCGGAATGCTGGGCCGTTGTCCATCAAGCCATCATTCCCCACGGCCCTCTTCCAAGTCGGAGGCTTTCACATTCAAAGTTTTGAACAGCCCTGGAGCCAGCCAATACTTACCCTAGTAGAGAGGCCCAGCATTGATCACGGTCTCCTCCGCAAACACGTGACCCTTCACCCTCGTCACCGCCAGCTGATCGAATCCTATCTCTCCCCGTGTCTACCGCAAAACTGCAGTATTGAAATTGGCTATTCCCCCAAAGCTGCCGACAACCACGGACGAAGATATTGCTGCACTATAGGAGGCCAGCGGCTACCGAGAGCCGCCAGGCTTTTATTGTTCGGGCGGAATCACTGTGAAGTTGACCTCAAAGGATCTTTTTATGAACTTGTCCGACGCCTGGGATTACTTTTTGCGCCCGACTTAGTACCCCTCCCAACCATCGACGAGTTTCGTGCGCAGTTAGCCAGAGACCCCTATATTCAAAAAGTAGAAGCAATCTGCCCTGACACCATCAAGCAGCTCCCACTGAGGATTATCAATAGCTCTCTTGATGCTACATACCGGTATCTCAGCTCTATTGTTGATGACTCCCCCAGTGCTAGTGTAAGCGCAATCCTCTGCCAACTCTGGTCTTTGAGTACAACCCTGACTACTCAGTTGCTACCGCGCTTCCGCCCAGAGTTCCTGGTCAACCATAATGACAGCGCTTTTAGATTGCTAGAGCACTTTGAAGCCATAATTGTCGAGGACACCATTCGTGCCCTCATTGCCCGCCACCCAACACAATCCTTAGTGTGGCTACACGATGGTTTCTTAGTTGCTCCCCCGCCTCCTGAACAAATGGTAAGACAGATCGAGGAAGAAGTTCTGTCCAAGCATCAGCTTTACTTCGGTCAGCCGTGGTTCAAAGTCACCTCCCTTGCAACAGCGCGCAATGCATACGTCGACACCCTCAAGCATACCGCCGGTAGCCATGCCCTATCCCTCACCCGTCGTGCTCCCCACAACTCCCAACGTAAACAGCGCAGGGCTCAAGGATCGCCACACATTTGCACCACCCCCTTGGAAGCCCTTGCCAAATTGCGCGCTCGACGTGAACGCTCGACGTGAGTAAATTTAAACGTCCACCCGGACGCTGTTGCTGCTTCGGCGACCACAAGCAGTCATTTCCCGGTTGCCCATCTATCAGGGACTAATGCTACCCCTAATAATGAGCCTCAAAAGTTAATCCATTATAATCGCCCAGAAGTATATAGTTGCAACCCACTAAGTTGACGTGATCTCGCGGAGGATGACCCAACCCCAAGACCAACGGCCTGCCACTGCCTATGTATTTCCAGGCCACTGCAACGTAGTTATTGCTGATTGAGACCTCCCCTGACGGCCAAGTAAATCTCATCAGCTCACTACCTGATTTGTACCAACCCCCCGTCAATTTAGTTCTTATGCCTCATGAACACTTGTCAGGTCAAGTGGGCTGGGCTCCCAGGGGTACCCTGGGTAGCTCTCCCCACCTGCACAAGACCTATGAAGACATTTAACACTGAACCACATATGCCCCGGATTGAGGAAGGCCCTTTCCATGATTAAGTACGCTAGCCCAAAGTGTTACATGCGCACCAGCGCTAACCTGGAGGACATCAAAATATGGGCGACCTTCTGCTGCCCACCAGTTATATGGCACTCCCAGGTGCTTAAGTTTGTCCTCCAGACAGGATCCAGTTTCAGCCGCCCGCTAAGCAGCAGCTAAGCCTAACTATCACCCTGCAGATGCTATCAGGTTGTCAGGCTGCAGTAACTGTTCAACACGATCGTGTTCACCTCACAGTTTGACTAAGGTGTACCTCGCAGTATAGCTCCACTTTGTTTTGAACTCCTGCTCATTTTTTTTTTCGGTGTGTACATAGGGAATCAACTTCCCACCCAGGGGAAAAGGTGGGAGGGAAAAAAAAAAGGGTTTCTCTCTGTACTCCAGCTCATCAGCCAATACAGGCGTCGTGCAGCAGCGTGCAAAACATCTTGCCCTGAGAGGATGTACTAGCTGGAGGACAATCATTATGCTGTACTTCAGCCTCGGCCTGTTGGACAGTCCCGCTACACGAAGTGTCCTAGGAGCGTGCAACCAAGCATCTTTGTTCATAGCACCCGTGCAACTGCCATACGACCCTTTCTTTTCCCAAGGGTACCTTGGGTAAGGGAAAAGGTTACAGTGACCCGCAGAGAGCTGCTTAGACTCCTCCGGACTGATATAAGGTAAAAAAGCACAGTAGTAATCACTTGCTGTCCTGAACTCTCGTTTTCTGTCTGTCCGTAGAAAAGCCCTGTAACGAGCCATATCCTCCTCCGAGGTACCTGCGCATTGTAATCCATAATCACTAGCTTCTAGGTTAATTTCTAGCCCTTTCTCTCCGGTGCTGTCCCAGCTGAGTCGGTGCAGTATTTCTAGCGGTGTTATACTGCCCTTCAGCGATGTTCCACTCAAATTGGTAAGTTTGGCGAATGGAGCACCTCACAGTCAAAACGAATGGATGACACTTCCCTGTCCACGCTCAGAGGTCAGCAAATGTGAGGTAGTTATTGCTGACTCACATATCCCAGGGAAGGATATATCTTCCCTGCTTTAATCATCCTGGTAACCATCAGCACACTACCCAAGCGCACAACCTCTAATTCCACCTTTGTAGCCAACCCTATTGGTGGATGTTCCATACAATTGGCTCAATACCTAAAGGTTGCTCCCAGGAATAACTGTTGTCCATTTGGCATACATCGCCATGCGGAGCAACGCCTATAATTAGAGTTGTCTCTCGCTATCACCTTACCAAGCAGTGCAGGGTGATAGAGTCGGCAGACAGTGAGTACCGCCCAGTTCCAGTAGCTAGTGCTCTCGCCGCTCACTGCATATCATGCCTAGAGGTTGATAGAGCCCAGAAGACTAGCAGTGTTGGACAGCTGCTGTTCCCAAGGGCACCTTGGGTAACGGCGAGATATCCCTACTACTCTAATATGCGGCACACTGCCCGATGCCGGTGCCATCAGAGTGTCCTGTACTTAATTCGCACTGAAACAGCCCTTGCCTTGCCCCATATGCCAGATGGCGAAATGCAGCTCGCGGTATTTTTGGCCAGCAAGTCCTAGCGCTTGTGTCCTGGACGAAGTTTCACCTGAGCATCAGGCATTGATTTACGATAGCTTGTTTCCAGGTGCGCCAAGTAAGCAGCTCAAAAATTGCTTTTTACCGCATGGTCTCAATGTTCTTACCAAGTCTCGGGCATATCCAGTTGGATTTTTCTTGATTGCGGGCCTCTTGCAAATACTGAGCTACAAAATAATTACTCAGTAATATTGCAGAAGTTGATGAACATTCAGACAAGCTGAAAACAGCTGCTGCAATGACTGGTGCTCCCTGAATACCGGTGACATAGCTCCGGCCAGCATCTTGCCATTAATCTATCATTGCATGTTTCCGTTTCTTTGGTTGCGAAGCTCAACCAATTGATTGCAGAATAGTTTATCTGCTTGTCACCTTGAGGGACTAAGCAGGACCCCAGCTACTTGACAATGATCAGGACTCAAAGTCTGCGTGAAATGGAAAGTTCACTCCCTTAGAGCAGCCCTTTGTGCGTTAAGTAAGCAGCACACTCAGAGGATTGCTGGTTTCGGCCAAGGCCCATGGACTAAGGGAACAGTCTACTGGTTATGTGGGGGGCACCTTTGTGGAAATATGTCCCAACATCCAAAACACAGAGATGCACTAACTCCATGGGCTTCTACAATCAGGGAATGGTAGCCAGTGGCTTATTCTACAGTTAAATTTTTCCAATGCCAGCCGTTATCCCCCTTGCCTCAATATATCCAACGTGATCAGTGGATATAGTTGAATAGGACCGCCCATTATGCTTAACAACCGTACGCCATTGTCAAGTACTCATGCCATATTAGTGTGCCATCATCCCGGGTTCTGAGCCAAAGGGGTGTCTATCTAGTCTCTGACTGCCCTTGAGTAACTCTCTGGGTGATGGCGCGACGCCAAATACCATCATAATATAGGAACGGCTTAAACATCTTACCCATTACTACCTCAGCCCAATGTAGGTCCCCCAAGTATGCAGGACGCTGGGAACAGCCGAATAACTACTAGGGCCCTAAAGAATATTATTGGCAGGGTGCAGTAGGAGGTACTCCAAGTGCATATTCCTTGCGTATTGACATTACGTCCGTGAATTTTGGCTAGAGCTTACCCGCCTCTGTGCTTCCAGTCCACTACCCTGTTTGCTGCAGGACGTTCATAGTGTTGTACAGCATTTCGGACCTCATCCATGCACAGGGCAGCACGGAGCGCAACTGTTGACCATGTTCGTGCCTTACTCCAGCAGCTTCTTTTTGTCCACCGTGTCAAACTTTTGGCCATGCGATTGCAGTACCAGTTGGAGGAAACCATGGATGACCTAGATGACATAGGGTTTGACGAGCAAGTACTTAGCGGCGTATTACGAACTGCCCACCTTGAGATCAGTGGATTTATCGGCCGTTGTGACCGAACGATGCTCACGACGGAACAGCGCATTCTGCGTATACTACTGCGATGAACTGCTGAGCAGCAATGTACAGATAGAAGTTTTTAATTTGGCTGCGAAGTGCCCACTTACCGCCAAGAAACAGTCAAACAGTCAGCAATCCATACCCCCTCGATCGTCATGGAACCCCTCCAACAAGTGTGATGTCACATGTAAGTATACCCCCATTCTAAAGGAATAGAGCTGATTGGAACTGCTTCATGCACTCACAACCATCTAAGTAAGTAGTCCCTTCTGCCCCCACCCCCCACTGTGCCCCCCACATCCTGCATAGTAGGAGCACGACACATGTGTCTACCCTCCCTACTGTTCCCAAGGGCACCTTGGGTAATGGTGGGGGTTCAGCTCTGTTTTTACTCTACATGTTAATCATCTCACATGGTTCGCACGCTCGTGATTCTCACCCTGGTTCAAACATCCTGACGGTCATATGTCCTCTCAACGTTGCGTCCTCCTTGCTAACAATGCTCCTCAGAGTCTACCGTCTCTAGCATATCTTGTACCGATAGCCACCCACCTATGTCATGCTACACTGCCCATGCCACGTGCTCCGCTCCTTGCTACTCCCCCCTGTGTCGTATGCCTTGTCAACTGAACAACAATGCACCTCACTCCAACCCTGACACCGGCAACATGTTGCATACACTTCCCACCACTGCAATGTTTGTCTTTTTGTTTAACTTATGCTTGCACCGAACATAACTCATTGTCTCCGTCAGTAGCCTGGGCTCAAACTGCGAGGACACCGCACCTGCATAAGCCAGAGTTGCCTGGGTCCTCCTCGTCTCCAGTTTATTTCATTTGCTCGCCCGTTCATACATCCAAGCCAACACGGGGTTCTCGTTGTTTGGCCGCTGCCCGCAATAGTGAGTGGTTCCTGTCGTTTGGTTCAACCATACGCCACGCAATAGCCTCCGCTCAGGAGAGTGCTGCCACTGCAGGGTACCTGTTGCTGGTATGCCGAAGTCAAATCCCTTTCCGTCTGGCGCAATCAGTGTTTCCGATCAACACCTACTGGACATATCAGCTGGAATGGATTGGGACATGGAAGATGCCAACAACGTTCGATTCCTTGCAGTGAGGGGCACCATATGGGTAGGAGATTGTCATACAACATATAATTTTACGCTGGTGGAATATCAATTGTATATCGACGAGGTACCATGGCTCATTTTTTCGACTCTTGCTGATGCCCTGGAGAAAGAGTTTGAACCCAACTTTTGGGGTACCGTCAACTACGGTCGGAAAGAGCGGTGGGGTTTCCTGGAACCTCCCTGGGATGGAAAAGCCTACGGTGTTGCACCACCGTACACCAAAATGCGATTATCCATCTTTAATGAGGTCGCTCATACCATGCGGGTTGTGCAACCATTTGTGTGGAACCATACCCACCTGAAAGTTCACCCGAATGGAGCAATGGTCTTCCATGAAGAAAAAAGAATAGCTTTCCTGCTGCCTTTGATCGTGGAAGCCCATGAACTGCTACCGCCTAAGCCACTGTTCTGGGTTAATGATGACAATACCATCCCATTGTGGAGAACCACCCTGTGGTTGCATGACGAAACTATACAGTGGTTAGCTGAGACAGGCGAGTCGTACCCACCGGAATTGAGAGATGAAATCCAGCCACGCATTGCTCAGCGCAAACCTCCTCAGCACGCGAAGCGTACGCAACCTCCGCCCCCACCGCTACCAACCAGGTGGACGGAACGAAGTGCAGCAAAACAGCCAGTACAAACATTGCAAACAGCCGCACCACCGGATCCTAAGAGTACTCAGAGCACGCCACAACAAGTAGCTGACCGTGAACGACAATATATGGAATTGCAGTCTATTATTCATCAAGCAAACCAACGGACGTTATCAGACAGCCGGCCTGCGGATGTCAAGCAAATCCAAAAACCAGCCAATTTGCTGACCGCAAGTCAACAAAGCACAGACAACGCGGCAACTGTCGCACCGACCAATCCCAGTCCGAGCGTGGGGGCAGAAGCTTCGGCTCCATCACAAAGCAGTCCGCCAGCTAAAATCAGTGCACAATCCCTCTTTCACCAAAGACCAGGCCCACCATCGATCCTACCCGCGAATAAGCCGCAAACGGATACCCCGGGTACCGGTGTGTTATCCTCCGACCTTCACTCCGCAACTCACAGCAAAGATGACGAACAGCAGCAGCCTCCAGAGCAGCCCGCAGGCCACGACGACGCACCAACAGAAGAATCGTCGCCTGCAGATACACCTAATGCATCGCCAGAGACTCAGGCAACTGACACCGCTGGTGCTAGCAGCCCTGAACCTGCCAGCGAGTCCATGCAAGATGTTGACCTTACCGCAGCGGACATCCCGACCTTACAGAACATGGAGAAGGCAGCCTGTGAAAGAGTGGTCTTCCATCAAACGCGGCTCATCAGTGCTCGCGAGCAACTGACGCGTATCAGGAAGCGTCTTAAAAGAATGCAAGATGATCAATCATCAGGCACTCCGCAAGCCTCGCCTGCCACAGATATGGACATGGAAATTATTGACTGATCCAACCTACAGCCAGCTAGCACAGCGTGCACCTGCCTGTCTGAAACTACCTGATCAGTGCCATTCCTAATGCCGCCTACCTTACAGATGCGCCAAGAGAAAAGCAGCTGCGTGCCAGGGTGATACCCCCTAAACCTACCTTATGGGAAAGTACCCATTCAAGCGTGACCCCCACAAATCAGAGTAAGGGGATTTATGGGGACTTTTTTCTACCAAGCTGTTTTGGGTAGGTATGTGCCCCGGGTTTGTCACCGTCAGTCATCTCAACTCCTGTCAAACCCACATCTGCTTTGAGTAAAGAAGGTTGCATGAATCGTCAAATTCAATTGTTTGCACTGCAGCTTTTGTGGCTCCACTAGTTTTTATAGCTTTTGTTCAGCCATCCGACATCAATTCGCATACCAAGGTGATAGTCCAACCTTGTTTGTTTTGTTCTCAATTGTTTCACTTCCAACGACTGGCCCCGCCACGGGGAACCCCGACCCCGGGTGCCGGGTGTTCGGGTTTTCCCAAGTTTTGCCAATCCAGTCGACACATTTTGCACTCCCTACCCTGAGAGTATCCACTATTTCCGGCTTGTCACTTGACACCTGACACCCGGGTACCGGTTGTTCAGGGTCAAGCTTGCGCCAGCATGTTACAGCAGCTAATGACACCGAACAGGTTCATTTCACTGGCGTCGCCTGACCCTGACGACTCAGACACAGATATCGAACCAACGGAACCAACCGCCCCAGACAAAACAGTCGAGGATGTGTCAGTGGACAGCGAAACAGAATACTTTGACGCCCTCGAAACAGATGATGACGTTCCATATTTCCAGCAAGGGACTGAGCCTCCCCCAAAGGAGAAGTGGGAAATTGCCGCACCTATCGATTTCTCTGATGTGGATGGGGTCTCACAAATGAGCCACCAGCTCGATGGACTTTTCCTCTCGGAAAAAGAAGTGTCAACTCCACTCGGCATGGACGATATCAAACAAAGGTGGAAATGGGCCGATGTCGGCTCTTGTCGCATGCCCCGGTCACCCCTGACATATCCAGCAATCATGGTGGACGAAGGAAATGGAATCCGACGACCAGCAGCCAGCCAGGTCCATCATAAGACACTCTTCCAGTGGATAATGGATAATCTCTCCTGGTTGCCACAGTATGCCACCGTGTATGTGTATGTGGACAACCGCAAACTAGCAGGCACTGATCCCCCAGCATACTGGCCGCATTTCGCTCCCTGGATTAAAGGCAGATGTGCAGTCACAGGCCCCTACAGGGAAAAAACCACCGCCATCCATTTTCCCATCCATGCTGACACAGGTTTGCATCAGGTCCACTATACCTGGGCTGGTGCTGCAGCCTTGGAGGCGCTGTGTCTAATGTTTCCCACCGTAAATTTTGCACTAATCGACTCCGACTGCGTGCCGACCTCGCTGTATGAGATAGCCGAACTAGTCAACCTTATGACGGACAAGGCAAGCAGAGCCGAAGCAATGCAACACAACACAATGGCCAGCTCCAACCAGTGCCCACCGGCAGTGCTCCTTTGCACGGAAGCCAAAGCTGAACTCAATGCCGGCTTGATCATTGTGACAGGGCATACCCCGACTGATAAAGTTGATGTTAATATGGACCAAGCCACCCAGGAAGCACCCATGCCACTGTCTGCTGCCCAAGGCTCCGCTCCTAGTGATGCACCCGCCCCGAAAGCAAGAAGAATCGCCCACCCCGCCAACCGCAGATCAGCAGATGATTGGGTCACTGCACTCCAGGATAGCCGAGCCAGTTTCCTAGCCACAACCACTGTGCCAGAAGACCCCGCTGAGGCGATGAGAGGCGGACTACTCCTTACCCCTCTACTAGGATGTAAAGCCAGAACTCCGCTTGACTGGACACACGCATGGGCAATGCTAGGCGAATGGGCTGGAGCTATTGCATTCCCCATCCCGGAGCAAGGAGAATGGCCGCGTCATGGAGATGGCCGATACCTAAGACCGGACTTTGTTGAGCGAACCCCGCCCTTCCTTACCTGGGCGCGCCCTATATTCGAGCAAGGTGCACTCTCCCCAATGTCTGTTTTCCCCGCCGACTTTCCCATCCTCTGCCTCCCAGGAGACAAGCTGTTCCAGAGCAAAGAGCTAGCCATAGGGTATAGCCTGCCGCCGATCGTACATGCCTTCCATGGGAGTAAAGTAGGCCTGGGACGCCAGCTTCAGCAGTGGCAAAACAAAGGGTTGCAACCGCTTGCTGTGTCGCTCATAGGAGTCGAGGAGGCACCTCCGCTATGGACACACCCCACAGGCTGCGATTTCGTTAGAGGGAGTAAAATAGTCGCCAAGCCGCATGTCCCGCAAAACCGCAGTCTTACCAAGACGCAGGTGTTGCTGCTCCAGAGCCTTTGGACGCCAGTGGAAGCCCCCAATAACAACAATGACCACACACCCTGGCCCAAGGCTTGCGAACCTGCCCATGTCTTCTGCGGCCAGCACGCGAGCCTCCAGCTCCCTACTGCCCAGATCCTCCCTCTCCTGGAAGCACTGCAACGACGACTGGGTATTGACCCTAACAATGCAGAACTAGCCACCAATGAAGTCCTTGCTAGCCATGCAGATCCTAAATACACTGATTGGAAAATCATGGTCATGGATAACACCTCCTGGCAACTCAATGACGCTGACCCAGGGTCCCTGGACGTTCAGTGCACTGGGTTGGGTGGAGGAGAACTCGATGATGATTGGGACATACTGCTCGCTTGCAAAAAGGAAGCGCATGTGTATGGGCCATCCCTTAGCAAACAAGACGATTGGAATGCAAGAGCTGGCACAATTGCAGGCACTGCCCACACGCAAGAATATTTGCTGCTACACATTGCCATGTTTCCCATAGGTGCACACACCTGGTGCCGTGTCTTAGGAATGCCCGCTGCAGACCAACTGCAGGCACAGATCATCAGTCGAGCCATGAAACTGTTGCGTTTCTGTCCTATCACCCCAGCACATAGGAAACCGCCGTGGCCAGGGTATATGCATGGCCTGCGGCTTTTCACTAAGTTATTAGTGGCCCATCCGCTGGTCGGAGTATGCCTGCCCCCTGAAATCCGCCCGGTAGATCTTCTGAGATCAACAGGATACATGGTAGGCGCTCTCTTCATTCGAGGACACAGTGCTGGCTCGTACGCAGGGATGGTATGGGAAACCATCCTTTCGGAGTTCCCAGACATTGAAGGCAAAGCCGTACTAGCAGCCATTGCTCTGCCACCATCGCTGCTTACGACGCACAGCATGTCTCAGCATCGACAGATCCACCTCATCCACCATACAGATGACAAGCTTTGTGTATGGAACCCGTCCGACTATGACATCAAACTGCTCAGGCAACGAGGCTTTGCAATCACGCATGTCACAGGATGGAGAGCATACCTAGGCACTGCACAACACAACTATTCGCACTGGACACGAGTTGCCCTTGCAGAAGGACGACCTGATATGGCGCAGCTGGAAGGCATCCCAGGCGTGCTCCCATTCGAAGTGTACTCACAGGCCCCCCTCCGCCTGATCTCATGGTGTAGCTTCGAGCTCCCCAAAACTGCCAAAAAACTACTGCGCGAATTAGCTGAAATGTGCGAGCTCCCTGAGACAACGACACAGGCACTTGTCACCCACATTGCCGTTCATAACCCGGAGGTGAAAACGGAGCAAGAGGCCACCCAATACTTAGCCACATTGGCAACTGTCACCATTTCGTCAAGGACTAAGTTGCTCAACTATACCACCATGGTTCAACATTTCCTTGGCACCTTGCAATTGCCCATGGCCGTCTACATGTTAGACTATTACTTGCCCATGCTCAGCCCCAACGAAGGCTATAATGAAACAGGGTTAACAATGCAGAGTGCAGGACCCATCCGTCAACCTTGGCAACCCATTACCTTCGAATTCCTCTTTAAAGGTAGCGAATTTGGACATTGGAAAGTCAAAGGCGGACAAGATGCATTTGCGTTCCGACATCCTAGCCTTGGCAAAACTGAAGTCTTCAGCCTCCTGGCCAGCGATGCGCACCATCACAAAGTTAGCCCCATTGGCACGGGCAGGCTAGTTGCCATGGTAGGCACGACAGAAGAGCCAGCCGATGACGATGGAGACCTTCAAGTACTATTTGGGTTAGTTCTCACCATCACGCCACGCACATCCAAAAGCAAAGATGAATTGCCTGCCTCCCGCATATACAGACAGTGCAACCCCAGATTCATCGAAATAGCCCTTCTCTCAGGGCCAGCCATTGAATTTTTCGCACAAGAACAGTTAGAAGCCCTTCAAGACTGGTATGAGGACTCCGGCCAGCTCCTGGATCCCATTGATGCTACCGTCCAAGGGCAGAAAAGCCCGGTCCCAGGAACCTTCTTCCTACACACAATGTGGATGTTCGGATGTACTAAGCCTACCAGAGAGGTTACCGCTGTCGCGCAAACCCCCCCGTGTAGATACCACCTGGGATTAGGCATCTATAATGTCCAAACAGCAGTGGAAGGAATGGATGGCAACAAAAGATCACATTTTTTGCATTTGTGCGGCCAGTTGCTACGCCTAGTGCTCATCCCATGTCATGTAGAGGGCGAGCTTCACCCCTGGACCCGCTCCACTGCACTGTCCTTTGCCGCAGAGCTCGATGGACATGTCTTGGGCACACTCTGCGCAGTGACAATGGCGTTGCTCACCAATCGGTTAGACCTGTGTATCCAAGGGCTTTTCGGCGCAGGCAAGTCGAAATCGATGGCAATCCTCATCCTAGCTTTGATTGAAATCGATGCCACTGACAGCCTCAAAATACTATTCATTTGTAAAGAGAACTCCGGCACGAGATCCTTTGCTGACCTCCTCCTATGGCTCGACCCCCCGTCGGGGGTGTTTGGGCGCATAGGTAGGCTAGTGGGAGACCAAGAACGCAACAAAAGTAGCTACTCCCACACAAAATTCGACATACACCCGAGAGAAAGAAGGCAAATGCTGAATAAGTGTCAGTTAATTCTAGCCACTGGAGGAACAGTAGCCCAGGACCTGACCATGCAATGGTCCACCATGGGTGGTTTTATGCAAGAGCTCTCCCTCCTAGTCATTGATGAGGGCCAGCAATATGGCACTGACCGAGAAATTGCAGTCATCAGCTTACTGAGACAGCAACCCCTGGTCTTGTGGACAGGAGACTCTGAGCAGACACCCGGCGGAATTGATCGTGCAGCTCGCAACGCGAAACGATCACGACAGCTCCTGTTGGCCAAGAAGCATGGGCTACGAAGTGACCGCAATTATTATATGCCAGCCAACCTTGCTGATGCAATGATCCGACTACTTGATGGTTCGGCCAATGAAGGCTTGGCGGCCCTCAGTCAAATCCTCAAACGAGGACAGCCCACTCTAGGTCAGCTATGGACAAGTCACCTCTCGCCGCAGGATGCAGAAGACCTTAGTACAGCCAGCACTGTTCTCCCAGGCCTACGAGCCCAATTTGAAGCAGCCCCGCCCAACATGCAACGGTACTCCCGCTTCGTGGATTCAGAACTGCTGGCAGGCACCGCCATTAACTTTCCACGGTCCCTCGTACGCCTCGCCTGGATCTTGCAGCATGCCGCTACTCTCCTACCCATGGCCGGAGACATACAAGCAGTGTTAAATTCCCAGACCGCCGGAGTGAGTGACATCCATGCTTGGGGGTTAATGCTTCCCTCTAGCTCTCGGGTTAGCCCTGTAACATACCACGCAGTGGTTGCTGTTCGCTATCCTGATCTATGCAGACAGATTAATGGCCTGTGGGAACTGGGAAGCTTTGCCTCGGGAGGACTTCCCGACAAGCCACCAGGGTTCCAACTCGTGCTTTGGGATACTAATGCTAGGATCAACGGGTTGGTAGCGACAGACCTTGAGACTCTTGTGGCAGAGGTCCTCACTCCGTTCCCGCACAACGCTGGATTTGCAGATGGACTTTTTACCATGACCACGGCTACAGATCACAAGAACAACTTGAACCGCTCCGTGCTTAAAAGGGATTACGTCCGCACCCTGCGTGTAGAAACAATAGCCAATTCAGCAGGAGGAACAGCACAGGTATCAATCGTAGCTCAGCCCAGTATAGGATTTTTGAATACCAAATACTACTCCAACGGCTCCCCTACAGAAGACACCGAAGACTGTCTCGGCAGAATCACGGTAGGACTCACTCGATCCAAATCATTAACTTTGCTTGTCTCCCCGCTAGACATGATGGGACTCATGGGCATGGCGCAGGTGATTGCGACAATTGCATATGGCATCCGGGGCCTCAGGAGAGGGCAAACGACATGGAGTTGGCCTGACTTTAACCCTGACCCAGCTCAAGAGAATCTAGCGCAGTTAAGCCGATGGTCACTCAACGCGGCACCAACCTGGGAGTTCCCTCCACTTGCAATCGCCAACCAATACTACGATCAGCACGACGACGAAGTGAAGCGAGCGAGATACCGCTTAATATTGGTGCGTGGATCGGACCTTCGCTGGTTAAACAGGGAGCGTCTCCAAGAAGTCCAAGCAGGCCTAGAATCTCACCACAAGTGGCTCCCCGAGCAGGATCTCCCTTTTACTGAAGTCGTCCTGTATGCCTACGCGGCTGATCGCACACCCTATCCCACCTACGTGTGCCTGCCCTCAGGACTGTACAAAGCCCGCACCGGGCAAGTAGTAGCGCAGACGGGCCCAGGAAAGGAGATCCTGTCCCTACCTGGTATATACTTCTTTGATGGATGGAGATTACACCCTAAGCTGCCGATTCCAGACCACTTGCCACGCGCAAAAGAGGCGCCAGTTCAAGGTACCGCTCTAACTGCACCCGCACCCGGTACGGAACCCAAAAGGTCGCCTGAAGAAGAAGCGAGAGACATCCTTGCAGTGGCTGCCAAGAATCAGCCCGAAGATGGGCCAAACACAAGAAGAGCAGCCGTCCGCGCATGTAAGTACTTAAGAGCTATGGTCAACCAATATGAGTCCACCATCACTGCAGTACATCTAGCCGCCCGCACACATACGCAGAAAAGCAAGGGCACGGTAGGACCAGCAGTTGACTATCGCCCGCAAGGAGAAGCCCTCCCGGTCATCTCCGCGGACCTGACCTCCGAATTACTGCATTGCTTGTCCACGCTCCCAGACCCATGGCCCCTGGCCAAGATCACCATAGACATGGAAAAACCGAGCCAGTGGGTCTCCAAGTTGTGCAGACTCTACTTCGCTGATGAGTATGCCAAGCGAACGATTGGACTACCCTCACGTCGGCATGTCCCAGACATTGCGGGTGCGCTGCGAGCAGTCCAAGCCATCCTCCCCAAACTCGAAGTCAAAATGATTGAATTCTTAGCTGAATGGATGGTCACTCTGTTAATGCCAGCATCGCACGTATTGGAAGTGAGGGCACCTCACCTTTCCTTTATGATGCTCAAGGAATACTGGTTTCGAGAGCTGTACCTAGGTCTGAAAGTCACAGCATCCTTCGACCGCTCCGAATCTTACACCAGGGTAATCGATGGTCAGGTTAGATGTATCACGCCTGAGGTTAAACCGCAGAATTTGCAGGTCATTTGGAACGTGCAGTTTATAACAGTTTTTGTGCCGGCATGGATGATCCCGCCCGTTTAC
The DNA here is from genome assembly GCA_947184155.2 of Cladocopium goreaui. Taxonomy (NCBI): domain Eukaryota; class Dinophyceae; order Suessiales; family Symbiodiniaceae; genus Cladocopium; species Cladocopium goreaui. Next base: position 276,128 of record CAMXCT020004979.1, on the reverse strand, counting down.
CATAGCCTGCGCAGAGAAAGCATCAAAACCGCTAGCTCTGCAAGTCCCATTGGTGTCCAGTCGGTCCGCCCTACCTGGTTTGAAGACACAACACCTAAGGATGCCACATCCCAACCACCTCAAGACCCTCCAAAAGAACAACCTCAGCCGTTGCACGGGCTAAAATTAGTCATCAAAGAAGAGGTGCTACCGGCGAATGACCAACCAGAGTTCCCATCACTCGCACTGTTGGCTGCCAGAGGCCTTCTAGCACCCGACACGTGGAAGTGCAAACGTGCGCAAGTTAGCCTCAAAGCAACCATTGATGTCCCAATGCTGGGCACAATCATAGAGGAAAATGGCGATGGACTCCTTGAAGACTCCCACATGCCGGTGGGATGGCCATTGCACATTGATGGTGCCGTCAGACAATGTTGTATTCACCGAGCCGCTAGCCTGCAAGAATTAGACGATATGCTCAAAGAATATGACATGAAAAGAGATTCGGTTGAAATCAACCATGATGCGCCTCAATGGTCCCATCATGCAGTATGGAACCGCAAGTATATGGAACCTAAACCAGGATATACACTGGCACAACTATGGGCTGACTCCGAACCAGCCATAAGCAAGAAAACGACCACGTCCTATGAAGTTCACACAAATGACATCTTGCGTGCAGTAGCGGACATTAGCTATCTCCCATCCCCCCTGCCACCTGATAGCCCCTTCCTAAGTGCGTTAGGGACAACAGCTGCTCTCAAAGCCCCGCCGCAAACTGACACCCTAGCGCAAAGAGCCTTGGAGGAATGGGAACGCACCTTGTGTGAAAATAAGGCAGTGGCAATCCTCGCAGAGGTACAAGCCGGCCGACCAACTATAATCCACAAGGATGGTGGCGAAATGCTCATTGCAATTGTCCTTGACAAGCCATTAGCGGAAGCGAAGGAACTAGTTGATAATCCTGCAGCATTCACGCGCGAAATGACGCGGATCCTGCGCGACAAACAAACCCACCCACTCATCGCCCAAATGATGAGACCCGCGGAGAGCAGTGATCCACCCGCCGCCACTGCGGCAGCCAGTAGCGCCAGTAGCAGTGGAGAACCACGCACTGCCGCACACGTGCAGTTCCAGTAAGCCAGTTGAGGTAACGTAGAGTACCCAAACTTCCCATCCATGCATTCAGCCTGTAACTCGATTTTGGTTGAGGTTGTTGTCACCATGGGGTACTCATGGTTGATTACTGCCCGCTCCGATTACCCTTGTTTGCAACATGCCAGAGCCAATACGGGACGGGAGGTGATGGGGGGCGGGTATAATTATTCTTTTCTGGGTCTTTTCTGGGTGTGTTTGTTGTTTTGTTCGTGTTGGTCTACCTTAATTGTTGTATGGTAGTGTAGTGCGATGTCAAAGTACATCTAGCCATGGTGCCCGTCGCTGTTTGACCTGCGCCCAACCAATCTTTCAACCGGCCCAATGATGTGCACTACACCTCCTCATGCCGCTTCTCGGCCATGGCTGCAACACGCCTAGTGTCAGCTGCATGCTCTGAGGATTTTGGTCTACACATCAACCTGTGGACGACTTAGACCTTTGAAATGGAGCGACCAACTCCCACCAAAGACGCTGCTGTGCATCGACTTGCAAAGTCCATCACACAAATGACCCTCTGCCAGGTCACTACCAGTGAAGTCGATGATGCCACCAAACTTCTGGAGAAAGCCCGACAGAAGCTTCAAGGCATCCAAAACATCCCACCCCAGAGGGTCAGTGACATTGAGGCGACTATACGCCAACTCCGGCAAATTGGCTGTATCCTGGACAGTTGCACTATATCTGCCTGTTACGAAGTCACCCAGGCACAGAAAGCCATACTGCAGCTGCACCATACAGCCAAAGGAGCCAGCACATCATCTGAAGAACTCAATGCACAGATATCACCACGCACTGATGATGAGTACAATCTCCCATATCACGAAGATGCATTGCATGAGCACTAGCATAGTGGTGCTACATACAAATTTTGATGCAATATGATGATTGGAAAAGCAGTACTGAGCGGACTCTGAGGGTGCCCTGAGTGCTGTTACCGCGCCGTCTTTTTCACCGTAGACCATGTTTCACTCTTCTGTTTCCTGCGGTAGTTTTCTCACCACTTTGTTGCGACCCGGCGTTGTCGGTGTTTGTTTCAAAGTGTCAGGGTGACTGTTATGCCATGAAGGCTGCTCTCTGTGATCTCGGGGATCCTGGCTGGGGGGATCCCTGGTTTCCGCATTGGGCTGTGTTGCTTCTGCACCCTTTGGATGGCCCATGATGATTTGTGGTTTTTGCGGTTGTTTTTGTTAATGGGCCTGCTCAGCATGACACATAAGTTGTCATCTGCATGCGCTGAGTTGATACTAAGCTATCACCTCTTGTCTTAACAGACCTTTTTCACATAACTGGTACCCATCACGTCACTGCTTTTGGGCTTGTGGTTTTCTGTTGTTTGTTTTGTGTGGGTTGTTTTTGTTGTGTTTTTGCTTTGTTTTTGTTGTGTTGTTTTTGCTGCTGGTTTGTGTTTCGGTTTTTGTTTGCTAGTGACGTGATAAGGGAATAGGACTATGTATCGGTCCTTCTCCAGCCTTGCGGCCACTACAGCTTCGGCCATTGCGTGAATTAGTTAATTAATCTAATATGCAACATGCTTGGAAACATGTTGAACGACCTGGCGGAAGCCATACGGCGTTGGACGGAAAAAAAAAGCAATGCATCTTCATGGTATGGGAGATTGTACTCATCATCAGTGCGTGGTGATATCTGTGCATTGAGTTCTTCTGATGATGTGCTGGCTCCCCTGGCTGTATGGTGTAGCTGCAGTATGGCTTTCTGTGCCTGGGTTACTTCGTAACTGGCAGATATAGTGCAACTGTCCAGGATACAGCCAATCTGACGGAGTTGGCGTACAGTCGCCTCAATGTCACTGACCCTCTGGGGTGGGATGTTTTGGATGCCTTGGAGCTTCTGTCGGACTGGAACAGCACGTGTGCGGTAGTGCGTGGTTATCCACTGCTACTGGCGCTACTGGCTGCCGCAGTGGCGGGGGGTGGATCACTGCTCTCCGCGGGTCTCATCATTTGGGCGATGAGTGGGTGGGTTTGTTTGTCGCGCAGGATCCGCGTCATTTCGCGCGTGAATGCTGCAGGATTATCAACTAGTTCCTTCGCTTCCGCTAGTGGCTTGTCAAGGACAATGGCAATGAGCATTTCGCCACCATCCTTGTGGATTATAGTTGGTCGGCCGGCTTGTACCTCTGCGAGGATTGCCACTGCCTTGTTTTCACACAAGGTGCGTTCCCATTCCTCCAAGGCTCTTTGCGCTAGGGTGTCAGTTTGCGGCGGGGCTTTGAGAGCAGCTGTTGTCCCTAACGCTCTTAGGAAGGGGCTATCAGGTGGCAGGGGGGATGGGAGATACTGAATGGCCGCTACTGCACGCAAGACGTCATTTGTGTGAACTTCATATGACGTGGTCGTTTTCTTGCTTATGGCAGGTTCGGAGTCAGCCCATAGTTGTGCCAGTGTATATCCTGGTTTAGGTTCCATATACTTGCGGTTCCATACTGCATGATGGGACCATTGAGGCGCATCATGGTTGATTTCAACCGAATCTCTTTTCATGTCATATTCTTTGAGCATATCGTCTAATTCTTGCAGGCTAGCGGCTCGGTGAATACAACATTGTCTGACGGCACCATCAATGTGCAATGGCCATCCCACCGGCATGTGGGAGTCTTCAAGGAGTCCATCGCCATTTTCCTCTATGATTGTGCCCAGCATTGGGACATCAATGGTTGCTTTGAGGCTAACTTGCGCACGTTTGCACTTCCACGTGTCGGGTGCTAGAAGGCCTCTGGCAGCCAACAGTGCGAGAGATGGGAACTCTGGTTGGTCATTCGCCGGTAGCACCTCTTCTTTGATAACTAATTTTAGCCCGTGCAATGGCTGAGGCTGTTCTTTTGGAGGGTCTTGAGGTGGTTGGGATGTGGCATCCTTGGGTGTTGTGTCTTCAAACCAGGTAGGGCGGACCGACTGGACACCAATGGGACTTGCAGAGCTAGCGGTTTTGATGCTTTCTCTGCGCAGGCTATGGTAAACGGGCGGGATCATCCATGCCGGCACAAAAACTGTGATAAACTGCGCATTCCAAATGACCTGCAAATTCTGCGGTTTAACCTCAGGCGTGATACATCTTACCTGACCATCGATTACCCTGGTGTATGATTCGGAGCGGTCGAAGGATGCTGTGACTTTCAGACCTAGGTACAGCTCTCTAAACCAGTATTCCTTGAGCATCATAAAGGAAAGGTGAGGTGCCCTCACTTCCAATACGTGCGATGCTGGCATTAACAGAGTGACCATCCATTCAGCTAAGAATTCAATCATTTTGACTTCGAGTTTGGGGAGGATGGCTTGGACTGCTCGAAGCGCACCCGCAATGTCCGGGACATGCCGACGTGAGGGTAGTCCAATCGTTCGCTTGGCATACTCATCAGCGAAGTAGAGTCTGCACAACTTGGAGACCCACTGGCTCGGTTTTTCCATGTCTATGGTGATCTTGGCCAGGGGCCATGGGTCTGGGAGCGTGGACAAACAATGCAGTAATTCGGAGGTCAGGTCTGCGGAGATGACCGGGAGGGCTTCTCCTTGCGGGCGATAGTCAACTGCTGGTCCTACCGTGCCCTTGCTTTTCTGTGTATGTGTGCGGGCGGCTAGATGTACTGCAGTGATGGTGGACTCATATTGGTTGACCATAGCTCTTAAGTACTTACATGCACGGACGGCTGCTCTTCTTGTGTTTGGCCCATCTTCGGGCTGATTCTTGGCAGCCACTGCAAGGATGTCTCTCGCTTCTTCTTCAGGCGACCTTTTGGGTTCCGTACCGGGTGCAGGTGCAGTTAGAGCGGTACCTTGAACTGGCGCCTCTTTTGCGCGTGGCAAGTGGTCTGGAATCGGCAACTTAGGGTGTAATCTCCATCCATCAAAGAAGTAGGGATAGGATCTCCTTTCCTGGGCCCGTCTGCGCTACTACTTGCCCGGTGCGGGCTTTGTACAGTCCTGAGGGCAGGCACACGTAGGTGGGAAAGGGTGTGCGATCAGCCGCGTAGGCATACAGGACGACTTCAGTAAAAGGGAGATCCTGCTCAGGGAGCCACTTGTGGTGAGATGCTAAGCCTGTTTGGACTTCTTGGAGACGCTCCCTGTTTAACCAGCGAAGGTCCGATCCACGCACCAATATTAAGCGGTATCTCGCTCGCTTCACTTCGTCGGCTTGCTGGTCGTAATATTGGTTGGCGATTGCAAGTGGAGGGAACTCCCAGGTTGGTGCCGCGTTGAGTGACCATCGGCTTAACTGCGCTAGATTCTCTTGAGCTGGGTCAGGGTTAAAGTCAGGCCAACTCCATGTCGTTTGTCCTCTCCTGAGGCCCCGGATGCCATATGCAATTGTCGCAATCACCTGCGCCATGCCCATGAGTCCCATCATATCTAACGGGGAGACAAGCACAGTTAACGATTTGGATCGGGTGAGTCCTACAGTGATTCTGCCGAGGCAGTCTTCGGTGTCTTCTGTAGGGGAGCCGTTGGAGTAATATTTGGTATTCAAAAATCCTATACTGGGCTGAGCTACGATTGATACTTGTGCTGTTCCTCCTGCTGAATTGGCTATTGTTTCTACACGCAGGGCCGGTGCGGACATAATCCCTTTTGAGCACGGAGCGGTTCAAGTTGTTCTTGTGATCTGTAGCCGTGGTCATTGTAAAAAGTCCATCTGCAAATCCAGCGTTGTGCGGGAAAGGAGTGAGGACTTCTGCCACAAGCGTCTCAAGATCTGTTGCTACCAACCCGTTGATCCTAGCATTAGTATCCCAAAGCACTAGTTGGAACCCTCGTGGCTTCCCCCCGAGGCAAAGCTTCCCAGTTCCCACAGGCCATTGATCTGTCTGCATAGATCAGGATAGCGAACTGCAACCACTGCGTGGTATGTTACAGGGCTAACCCTAGAGCTAGAGGGAAGCATTAACCCCCAAGCATGGATGTCACTCACTCCGGCGGTCTGGGAATTTAACACTGCTTGTATGTCTCCAGCCATGGGTAGGAGAGTAGCGGCTTGCTGCAAGATCCAGGCGAGGCGTACGAGGGACCGTGGAAAGTTAATGGCGGTGCCTGCCAGCAGTTCTGAATCCACAAAGCGGGAGTACCGTTGCATATTGGGCTGGGCTGCTTCAAATTGGGCTCTTAGGCCTGGGAGAACAGTGCTTGCTGCACTAAGGTCTTCTGCATCCTGCGGCGAGAGGTGACTTGTCCATAGCTGACCTAGAGTGGGCTGTCCTCGTTTGAGGATTTGACTGATAGCCGCCAAGCCTTCATTGGCCGAACCATCAAGTAGTCGGATCATTGCATCAGCAAGGTTGGCTGGCATATAATAATTGCGGTCACTTCGTAGCCCATGCTTCTCGGCCAACAGGAGCTGTCGTGATCGTTTCGCGTTGCGAGCTGCACGATCAATGCCGCCGGGTGTCTGCTCAGAGTCTCCTGTCCACAAGACCAGGGGTTGCTGTCTCAGTAAGCTGATGACTGCAATTTCTCGGTCAGTGCCATATTGCTGGCCTTCATCAATGACTAGGAGGGAGAGCTCCTGCATAAAACCACCCATTGTGGACCATTGCATGGTCAGGTCCTGGGCTACCGTTCCTCCAGTGGCTAGAATTAACTGACACTTATTCAGCATTTGCCTTCTTTCTCTCGGGTGTATGTCGAATTTTGTGTGGGAGTAGCTACTTTTGTTGCGTTCTTGGTCTCCCACTAGCCTACCTATGCGCCCAAACACCCCCGACGGGGGGTCTAGCCATAGGAGGAGGTCAGCAAAGGATCTCGTGCCGGAGTTCTCTTTACAGATGAATAGTATTTTGAGGCTGTCAGTGGCATCGATTTCAATCAAAGCTAGGATGAGGATTGCCATCGATTTCGACTTGCCTGCGCCGAAAAGCCCTTGGATACACAGGTCTAACCGATTGGTGAGCAACGCCATTGTCACTGCGCAGAGTGTGCCCAAGACATGCCCATCGAGCTCTGCGGCAAAGGACAGTGCAGTGGAGCGGGTCCAGGGGTGAAGCTCGCCCTCTACATGACATGGGATGAGCACTAGGCGTAGCAACTGGCCGCACAAATGCAAAAAATGTGATCTTTTGTTGCCATCCATTCCTTCCACTGCTGTTTGGACATTATAGATGCCTAATCCCAGGTGGTATCTGCACGGGGGGGTTTGCGCGACAGCGGTAACCTCTCTGGTAGGCTTAGTACATCCGAACATCCACATTGTGTGCAGGAAGAAGGTCCCTGGGACCGGGCTTTTCTGCCCTTGGACGGTAGCATCAATGGGATCCAGGAGCTGGCCGGAGGCCTCATACCAGTCTTGAAGGGCTTCTAACTGTTCTTGTGCAAAAAATTCAATGGCTGGCCCTGAGAGAAAGGCTATTTCGATGAATCTGGGGTTGCACTGTCTGTATATGCGGGAGGCAGGCAATTCATCTTTGCTTTTGGATGTGCGTGGCGTGATGGCGAGAACTAACCCAAATAGTACTTGAAGGTCTCCATCGTCATCGGCTGGCTCTTCTGTCGTGCCTACCATGGCAACTAGCCTACCTGTGCCAATGGGGCTAACTTTGTGATGGTGCGCATCGCTGGCTAGGAGGCTGTATACTTCAGTTTTGCCAAGGCTTGGATGTCGGAACGCAAATGCATCTTGTCCGCCTTTGACTTTCCAGTGTCCAAATTCGCTGCCTTTAAAGAGGAATTCGAAGGTAATGGGTTGCCAAGGTTGACGGATGGGTCCTGCACTCTGCATTGTTAACCCTGTTTCATTATAGCCTTCGTTGGGGCTGAGCATGGGCAAATAGTAGTCTAACATGTAGACGGCCATGGGCAATTGCAAGGTGCCAAGGAAATGTTGAACCATGGTGGTATAGTTGAGCAACTTGGTCCTTGTCGAGATGGTGACAGTTGCCAATGTGGCTAAGTATTGGGTTGCCTCTTGCTCCGTTTTCACCTCCGGGTTATGAACGGCAATGTGGGTGACAAGTGCCTGTGTCGTTGTTTCAGGGAGCTCGCACATTTCAGCTAATTCGCGCAGGAGTTTTTTGGCAGTTTTGGGGAGCTCGAAGCTACACCATGAGATCAGGCGGAGGGGGGCCTGTGAGTACACTTCGAATGGGAGCACGCCTGGGATGCCTTCCAGCTGCGCCATATCAGGTCGTCCTTCTGCAAGTGCAACTCGTGTCCAGTGCGAATAGTTGTGTTGTGCAGTGCCTAGGTATGCTCTCCATCCTGTGACATGCGTGATTGCAAAGCCCCGTTGCCTGAGCAGTTTAATGTCATAGTTTGACGGGTTCCATACACAAAGCTTGTCATCGGTATGGTGAATGAGGTGGATCTGTCGATGCTGAGACATGCTGTGTGTCGTAAGCAGCGATGGTGGCAGAGCAATGGCTGCTAGTACGGCTTTGCCTTCAATGTCTGGGAACTCCGAAAGGATGGTTTCCCATACCATCCCTGCGTACGAGCCAGCACTGTGTCCTCGAATGAAGAGAGCGCCTACCATGTATCCTGTTGATCTCAGAAGATCTACCGGGCGGATTTCAGGGGGCAGGCATACTCCGACCAGCGGATGGGCCACTAATAACTTAGTGAAAAGCCGCAGGCCATGCATGTACCCTGGCCACGGCGGTTTCCTATGTGCTGGGGTGATAGGACAGAAACGCAACAGTTTCATGGCTCGACTGATGATTTGTGCCTGCAATTGGTCTGCAGTGGGCATTCCTAAGACACGGCACCAGGTGTGTGCACCTATGGGAAACATGGCAATGTGTAGCAGCAAATATTCTTGCGTGTGGGCAGTGCCTGCAATTGTGCCTGCTCTTGCATTCCAATCGTCTTGTTTACTAAGGGATGGCCCATACACATGCGCTTCCTTTTTGCAAGCGAGCAGTATGTCCCAATCGTCATCGAGTTCTCCTCCACCCAACCCAGTGCACTGAACGTCCAGGGACCCTGGGTCAGCGTCATTGAGTTGCCAGGAGGTATTATCCATGACCATGATTTTCCAATCAGTGTATTTAGGATCTGCATGGCTAGCAAGGACTTCATTGGTGGCTAGTTCTGCATTGCTAGGGTCAATACCCAGTCGTCGTTGCAGTGCTTCCAGGAGAGGGAGGATCTGGGCAGTAGGGAGCTGGAGGCTCGCGTGCTGGCCACAGAAGACATGGGCAGGCTCGCAAGCCTTGGGCCAGGGTGTGTGGTCATTGTTGTTATTGGGGGCTTCCACTGGCGTCCAAAGGCTCTGGAGCAGCAGCACCTGCGTCTTGGTAAGACTGCGGTTTTGCGGGACATGCGGCTTGGCGACTATTTTACTCCCTCTAACGAAATCGCAGCCTGTGGGGTGTGTCCATAGCGGGGGTGCCTCCTCGACTCCTATGAGCGACACAGCAAGCGGTTGCAACCCTTTGTTTTGCCACTGTTGAAGTTGGTGTCCCAGGCCTACTTTACTCCCATGGAAGGCATGTACGATCGGCGGCAGGCTATACCCTATGGCTAGCTCTTTGCTCTGGAACAGCTTGTCCCCTGGGAGGCAGAGGATGGGAAAGTCGGCGGGGAAAACAGACATTGGGGAGAGTGCACCTTGCTCGAATATAGGGCGCGCCCAGGTAAGGAAGGGCGGGGTTCGCTCAACAAAGTCCGGTCTTAGGTATCGGCCATCTCCATGACGCGGCCATTCTCCTTGCTCCGGGATGGGGAATGCAATAGCTCCAGCCCATTCGCCTAGCATTGCCCATGCGTGTGTCCAGTCAAGCGGAGTTCTGGCTTTACATCCTAGTAGAGGGGTAAGGAGTAGTCCGCCTCTCATCGCCTCAGCGGGGTCTTCTGGCACAGTGGTTGTGGCTAGGAAACTGGCTCGGCTATCCTGGAGTGCAGTGACCCAATCATCTGCTGATCTGCGGTTGGCGGGGTGGGCGATTCTTCGTGCTTTCGGGGCGGGTGCATCACTAGGAGCGGAGCCTTGGGCAGCAGACAGGGGCATGGGTGCTTCCTGGGTGGCTTGGTCCATATTGACATCAACTTTATCAGTCGGGGTATGCCCTGTCACAATGATCAAGCCGGCATTGAGTTCAGCTTTGGCTTCCGTGCAAAGGAGCACTGCCGGTGGGCACTGGTTAGAACTGGCCATTGTGTTGTGTTGCACTCGCGACTTGTTGCGATAGTGTATTAGTTAGTACACTAGGTTTGATGCTATCCAAGGGGATGCATCCGGTTTAAATTCGGTTGGTCCAAACTCTTTTACCCTTGCGCTTTAGCGTTTCTTGGTCGTATCGGTTTATGCGACTTGTTACGCGGTACTTCCTTATCTCTAGCGGTGTTGTTCTGGTTTCTCGGAAGTTTTGACAAAACTTGAAACCAACTAAACAGGTAAAAGGAAACTTTCAGTGAATCCTGTGATCACCTGAACTTATTTCATGATTTTCCTTTACCTCGGATGTGCGAATCTTTCAGAATGTTTTTTGGGAAAGCATTGGAACATTTCTTTTTGTGGTGTCGTTTCATTTTGGTGATGAAACCGGTTATAAAGAATACATGAACATATCAACAATTTTACTGGCAGAGAAATCAGAATGAATTCTGTATTTATGGTTGCCAGTAAGTGGATCAAATTGGGTTGGAGACCAAAGTGTCTTACTCGGTGCGGCTGTGGCCATGGAACACTAGTGTTCCCTATGGAGGGAGGACCAATGGAGAGAAATCATTTAGAGAAGTTGATGTGGGACGTTTTGCAGAAACATGGTATGGATCATAAGAAGCTGTCTGTTTTTAAACCGGAAGAAGCTCCACTTATTGCACAGCAGGTTTGCGAGAGTTTGGGCTTGATCTGTGAGAGTCTACATGAGGAAGTTATTTTAGGCTGGTTGCAGTCCACTTCACAGTCGGAGCCTTTTTGCAAGCGTTTGCGTGGTGAGCATTCACAGGATCCATTGCTGGTAGGAAGTCACATGCAGTCCAAGTATAATTCAATTCGTTCTTCTTCAGGTTCGACTGGTTTGACAGGAACTCTGACAGTTGACCAGCGTTGGACTCCGCTGAGTGCAAGGCAGAGGTGCAAGGTGGAACAGTCGACAGCAAAGAAAGATCATGAAGAATCCCACAAAGATAGATGGTCCAAAGAGTTGTACAAAGAGCTTTTGCGTGTTGATGCACCCATCCTGAAGGGCATGGAGGTATGTGTCAACCAGGAGCGCTTACATGTGGCCATAGCTGGTAAGACGAGATCTAGTACACTCAAGAGGTACATCAAGGCATGGAGGGATTGGCAGTCTTGGAAGAACCTTACATGGGGAGAGGAAGCTTATGTCCATCCTGGCATGTTTTGTGAGTACCTCTTCAGTCGTTTTGATGAACCCTGTGGTGCAACAGTCCCCATTTTCATCTGCAAGGCTGTGTCATGGTTTGAGAAGACAGCAGGTTTTGGAGAGGCATCCATCGTTTCAACATCAAGAGCAGTTTGTCAGATCCGTGATTATATCACAGAGAAACTTGCTGCAGATACACCCCCTGTCAGAAGGGCTCCAAGGTATCCTGCAGTGGCGGTCGAATCCCTAGAGGCTTTGGTGCTGGATACAGAAAGAACAGTATGTTTGAGGATCATGGCATGGGTCAAGCTGCTTAAGATTTGGGGAGCTTTGCGTTTTGATGATATGCAGAAGATAAAGCCAGCAGACTTGCAACTCACAGGGGGCAGGCTGACAACGACGCTAAGGGTCACCAAGACTTCAGGTCCTGGGAAGAGAGTACAGGAACTTCCAGTTTGCATTTCGGAGAAAGCATATGTTTGGGATGTTGCTTGGATTGAAACGGGTTTTCGACTTCTCAAACAGCATGCAAACTTTGAGCGTGATTATTTGCTTCCGAAGTTCATGGAGAACTGGGCAGGTTTTCAGATGAAGTATGCAACATATCAGGACGTCTCTTCATATGCATGTCATTTGAGAAAGATTCTGCCGAGTTATTATGACTTCAATGCAATTTTTCCGGAAGAACTTGCATCTTTCTGGACAGAGCACAGCGAGAGAGCGACGATGCCGACAGCGTTGGCAATGCTTGGAGTTGAGACCTCAAAGAGGGATTTGGTTGGTAGGTGGAAGCCGGAAGCAAGTGATACCTATATCAGATCTTACAATGGACTGGTAGCTCAACTTCAGGGGCTGTATGGCAAAGCCATGAGAAAACCTGATAGATTCCGTCTCTTGGATGAAATTGACGTGGCAGAGAGTGCAGATGCGTGGTTGAGAAATAGGAAGACAGAGATAGTAGATGCAGAGAGGGCAGAGCTGGTTTCACAGCTTATGGCGTCCATGGATTCCTTTGCAATCCATGATGAAGTAGAAGTGCCTTTAGGAGAACAGGGCGATACAGAACAGACAGAGGTGCTGGAGGAACCGTTGGACGATGGTGCAACGGATGATAGAAAGACAAGCAGGACCAAGGGGTTCATAGTAGTTACAACTGGAAAGAACTGCAAGAGACTTCACAAAGCGAGTGGTGGCTGCTGGATGGCGAGGGAGAGAATTTTCAAACAGTCAGTGGAATTTGAAGAACGCCCAACAGATACCGAGTTCACGCATGTTTGTAGGGTATGCTGGCCAAAAGAGAAGCAGGATGAAGAATCATCAGGTGAGACATCATCTGATACAGGCTCCTCTTCAAGTTCGAGTGATTCCAGCAGCTGAGTTCAAGAGCGTGGAAAAGGGCAGACGATCGGAGGGCATAGTCCTTCTGATTCTGGAACTCGGGATGCCAGTGTGGTAGGCGTTTTCACTCTGTCATGTTTCACGTTTCACATGTGGGCTCAAAACGAGCAGTAGGTGGTTTTGCTGATAACATGCCAATTGGTGAAAAACATGAATGCATCAATTGCGGAGGGTCGGAACAAGGAGCAGTCAGGATCGGAACATTGAATCCTGGCCGGTCATTTGCTCATTTCAACCTTTTGCACGGTAGGGCCAAACAGTCTCAGTGGATTGAGACCGGAAAAGGTAATAATGGAATCCGCAGATTCCCGGTTTGTTGGCTCCAGCGGTGACCTCTGTTTGAAGAGGAGCCATGGATGCATGAGGCGATATGAACTTACTGTTGGCATGTTAAGCACGGGGAAATAATCAGATTCTTTACACAACGTTGGTTTTGCTTCACAGGTTTTGGATAAACAGGTTCTTTTGAAACTTGTTGAATGCGTGTGAACTATCGTAATTTTCACCTGCGTTTGCGTGGATGGCTGGACTGTTAGTGGGGCCTAGGGCCCTTGGAGATGCGTTGAAGCTTAGAAGTTCAGATCTACGTTTTACACTGAGTCGCAACGATGTTCCAGATGAAGTTCAAGCGCATTTCTTTGAGAATGGCGTTACAAATGTGAACAAGTTTTCATCCTTTTTCCGCAGTGAAGAAGATCTGATACAGGTCTTGAGAGATGATTTCAACATTGATGCAAATGCTTCTTTGGCAGATAGGGCGCAGGTGGCCTCAGTCATTTGCAGCTGGAAGGAGACAATCACGAAGGCGAAGCGGCAGGCTGAAGTGGAGGCAGAGATGGATTCACGTGAGTGGACAAAGCCGATCCCTGTTGGTGACTATGTGCAGCTTAGAAATTTTTTCCAGAAGACGATTGGACATATTGAGGACAGAGTGACTCCAGCAAAGGAGTATTTGGAGAAGAAGTTGCAAGAGTTAGAGAATGGAGAGTTCAGAGCAGAGACCTTAGCAGAGGTAGTCTCCAAAGATGAAATTGACCCTGATGTCTTGGTTCCCATTTTCGATAGCAAAGGAAGTCTTTCTGTGAAAAAGGGCAGCTCTCAAGTGCCAATGCCAACGGGACCAGAACAGCTACGTCGACGCCTCAGCGTGATGCAGAACTGCCTGATGATGTTGGCACTCAAACATGTTAATCGTGAAGAGATCCAGGATGTTAGCAAGGATGTTTTTGACAAGTACAAAGACTATTTGCTTGGTGATTACGTTTGGGGCTTGAGTTCAACAGACTTACAGGGTCAACAGATCCAGACGCCGCCTTGGAGTTGGGTCTTGGCCTATGAGCAATCAATTCGAAAAAGGGCATACAACCTCATGACCACGGAGAAGTTGATGCTGGGTGCTGCTTTGGAGAAGGCCTGGAAATGCCCAACAACAAAAGAAAGGCATTTTATAACCCCACTTGCACTGTACTCAAAGAGGGCTTATCCACAGGGAAACAGTAGCCCAAATCAAGGGACATGGAACCCAAAAGGAAAGGGAAAGAGTAAGGGCAAGTCAAAGGGTTCTAACAAGGGCTCAGGTCAGGGTCCAGACGGAGAGAAGATCTGTTTCAGATTTAATGCGGGCAAGTGCAACTATCAGAAGTGCAAGTTCAGCCACATGTGCAACAAGTGTTACAAAAAGGGGCACAACGCGTTGAATTGCAAAGAGAAGGTTCAGCCTGACACCACAGGCACCTGACAGGGACCGCATGGATGCAAGGAGGTTTCACAGAATTTGGCGGTTTGCAGAATTCTTTACTTGTTTTCAGGTTCACCCCGAAAGGGGTCAGTCAAGTCCTGGGCAACGAAACTCGCCGCAAAGTGGGGAGTTAAGGTACAAGTGGACATGGTGGACATCAAGGTGCGGCCACATTTGGATTTAACAAAGGATTCAGTTCAGCGTGATTTGTTAAACAAGATTTCAGCTGGGTATTATGCGGCAATCATATTGAGCCCACCGTGTTCAACTTTCACGAGGGCGACTTTCTCAAACAGAAAGGGCCCAAGGCCTGTGCGATCCTACGTGCATTTGAGGGGTCTGTCAAGACTTACATGGACAGAACGGAAGAAGGCAAACTGGGGAAATACTATGACTGATTTTTCTTTTCAAGTCTGCAAAGCTGTACAAAACATGGATACAATGCTCATTTTTGAGAATCCAGAGGATTTGGGAGCAGTACAAGCGGGCCACTATAGGGGGCAAAGACCGGCGAGCATGTGGCAGTGGCCAGCAGTGCAAGAACTCTTGGATTCAGGGAAATTTCAGACTTGTGCGTT
This sequence comes from Cladocopium goreaui, assembly GCA_947184155.2. Lineage (NCBI taxonomy): Eukaryota > Dinophyceae > Suessiales > Symbiodiniaceae > Cladocopium > Cladocopium goreaui. Next base: position 261,001 of record CAMXCT020004979.1, on the reverse strand, counting down.
TTACCAATCGGATTTTGGCACTGCATATTTGAAGCCAACACGTTTGTTTCTGAAGGATTTCGAGATGGAGAAGGACACCATGGCGCCAGGAATGCCTCAGTTTGATGATCAAGGTTTTTATCAGGGACCATTGCAGAGACGTCAAACAGAAGTGCAACTTATTGGACAATATGGTGGAAAGTTTACAACTGCGGGTACAGAACAGTGGCCAAGTGCTTTTTGCAGGTGGGTTGCACAAAAAATCCTAAAGCGATGGACCACACTCCACACCCTTTCTGCCTGCGGTGGGGGAGAAACTGCAAATGGTGTGGAAAAACAGAAATCACTGGATAAAGGTTACCCAATATCACAACCAGAGGGTTGGAAACTACATGGGGGTCATGGAGAAGCAAGGAAGTGCGAAGTTCCTGGAAAATCACGGATGTTTCACGACGGATGTGGTTTGGCCTCACCTGGTAGGTGGGACATAGAAGACCGCATATGGAATGACGATGGTTTTTGGAAACGGTGAGGAGTGACTCATACCAACTGGTTTTACAATTTTGTGGGGGGCAACAGAATTTCGACAGAACTTGTTTTGAGATGGCAGCGAAAGGTGAAGCAGGCTGCAACTTGGTACAAAATCAGGAACTCAAAGATGGACTGGTGGATCTGTGGAGGAACATGCTGCAACAGGAAGGTTACAACACTGCTGGTCTTGCAGATATAGCCGAGGGACAGCCCTTTCGCTTGAGGTTAATGGAAGCGCTTTTGGACAGAGCTGGAGATCCAGATCATAGATTCTTGCTTCAAGGTGAGAAGGGGTATCCTGTAGGAGTCCTACAGCCTTTACCCCGTACACCACACATGTACGAGGAGCAGACGTCTTGGAAGTTGGAGGATGACCCATACATGAGGTCAGAGATTTGGAGAGACAACTACGAATCTGTTGGGGATCATGAGATTTTTGTTCGAGAGCATTTTGCGGAAGAATGCAAAGAGGGCCTCATGGAAAGGTTGACGCTGGAGCAGGCGAAAGAACGCTTTGGTGACAAAGTGGCGGTCTCCTCTTTAGCTGTTCTTGTTGAAGAAGCCCACGGGAACAAAAAGAGAATCATCCACGACGCCACGCACGGCACCAAAATAAACAACCGCATACGTTGCAGAGACAAACAACGGAGTCCTGGAGCTAGAGAGAAAATGTATCTTTTGGCCTACTACAAAGCAAGGGGTGACATTGTCTTCAGCCTTGTTGGGGATATAAGTAAAGCTCATAGGAGATTCCTACATGAGCCTTCAGAACTTGGATTGCTGGCATGCCGCGTCAAAAACAATGACGACCACATCTTCATCAATCGGGTTGGAACCTTTGGAGTGGCTTCAGCTAGTTATTGGTGGGGAAGGATTGCTGCAGCGGGAATCAGACTCACTCATGAGATAATTGGGCCTGAACGACCAATCGAAATGCTCATATTTGCTGACGATCTTGAATCCTTGGGAGCTGGACTGGAAGGCAGAAGGGGAATTGTTTTAGCTTACTTGTATCTTTCAACGATGGGTTTTCCTTTCAAATGGTCGAAGCAGAGAGGGGGGCTAAAAGTGGAATGGATTGGACTCTTTACAGATTACACTACAATGCGCCTTGGCTTGTCGCCTAGCAGGTCTGCGTGGATGGAGACTTGGACAAGAAAGATGGCAGTCTTGGGAGGGGCTACATCAAAAGAGATGGAGCAAGGCCTAGGCCGACTAGGCTTCGCTGCAAACGCGCTGACTTGGGAACGTCCTTTCCTAGGACCTCTTTACGCTTGGACATCAGCTGTCAGAAACAAAAGAGGAATCTTGCGGATACCGGCAATGCTACGCACTATTCTTTGGTTTCTAGCGGAACGTACGGGAGATGGGGGCAGTTTACAAGAACCAGCTCCTCTTCGTACGACAGATAGGGCGGACGTGACCTTTTTTACAGATGCTAAAGCTACAGAACATGGCGCTTGGATTGGGGGGTTTCTTCAATCACAGGACGGTAGCATAATTGAGTGGTTCTCTGAGGAGGTGCTTGAAAGTTGGGCACCATGGCTTTTCATCCGAAAGGATCCGAAGAGGGTCATAGCATCTTTAGAGTTGTTAGCAACCTTGGTGGCAACGCGCTTGTGGGCTAAAGGATTGAGAAAGGGTGCCAGGGGTACCTGCTGGATCAAGGCAGGCACGGACAATCTCTCTAACTCCTACGCAGTTAGCAAGTGGATGAGCACGAAGTATCCTTTAACAATTCTAATAATGGAGTTGTCGGAAACCTTGAGAACCAGGGGATGTGAACTTCACTTGGAATGGATTCCGAGAGAGCGGAATCAGCTTGCAGATGACTTGACAAATCAGGACTTCAAACACTTTTCCCTTGATAGCCGTGTTCAGTTTGTCGGAGGAGACACTCGGTGGCTAGTGTTGGATGGGCTAATGGCCAAAGCACAGGAGTTTCACATGGAACTGGCGGAGGAAAGAAAACGTAAAGTGACAGATCCGAAGCCGGTCAAAAACAAGAAACGGAAGAAGCTTGATCCCTGGTGACTTCCCTCGTTAAACAAGGGGAAACCGTAACTTGCTCGGAAACTCACCCGGAAATTTGGTGAGAAGCAGTTTTCCCGAAGGAAATGGATTTGGGAACACCGACACTTTGAGAAATAATCAAAGCGGAAAAAATATGATATATGGCGTTGTGCATCTTCCGTCGGCAAAACAAACGAAACGAAACGGCAGTGATGTCCTTGCTTGTGATGTTTTTCGGTTTTTGGAGTTGTTTGGTATGTTTTGAGATTTGTGAGATTTTTGAAATAAAGGTGAGAGATGAGTTTACACTCAAGAGGAATTCTTATACATATATATATATATATCTTTACCGCGAGCGTAGTGAAGCGTGCTAGAATGCTGATAAATAGTATCGGTTCTAGCTGGGAGGGTTTTGGGTGGACCATTGGTACTATACTAGTACGCATTGCTTCGGCTCTGCTTGCCTTGTCCGTCATAAGGTTGACTAGTTCGGCTATCTCATACAGTGAGGTCGGCACGCAGTCAGAGTCGATTAGTGCAAAATTTACAGTGGGAAACATTAGACACAGCGCCTCCAAGGCTGCAGCACCAGCCCAGGTATAGTGGACCTGATGCAAACCTGTGTCAGCATGGATGGGAAAATGGATGGCGGTCGTTTTTTCCCTGTAGGGGCCTGTGACTGTACATCTGCCTTTAATCCAGGGAGCGAAATGCGGCCAGTATGCTGGGGGATCAGTGCCTGCCAGTTTGCGGTTGTCCACATACACATACACGGTGGCATACTGTGGCAACCAGGAGAGATTATCCATTATCCACTGGAAGAGTTTCCTATGATGGACCTGGCTGGCTGCTGGTCGTCGGATTCCATTCCCTTCGTCCACCATGATTGCTGGATATGTCAGGGGTGACCGGGGCATGCGGCAAGAGCCGACATCGGCCCATTTCCACCTTTGTTTGATATCGTCCATGCCGAGTGGGGTTGCAACTTCTTTTTCCGAGAGGAAAAGTTCATCGAGCTGGTGGCTTATTTGTACGACCCCATTTACATCGGAGAAATCGATAGGTGCGGCAATTTCCCACTTCTCCTTTGGGGGAGGCTCGGTCCCTTGTTGGAAATATGGAACGTCATCATCTGTTTCGAGGGCGTCAAAGTATTCTGTATCGCTGTCCACTGACACATCCTCGACTGTTTTGTCTGGGGCGGTTGGTTCCGTTGGTTCGATATCTGTATCTGAGTCGTCAGGGTCAGGCGACGCCAGTGAAATGAACCTGTTCGGTGTCATAAGCTGCTGTAACATGCTGGCGCAAGCTTGACCCTGAACAACCGGTACCCGGGTGTCAGGTGTCAAGTGACAAGCCGGAAATAGTGGATACTCTCAGGGTAGGGAGTGCAAAATGTGTCAACTGAATTGGCAAAACTAGGGAAAACCCGAACACCCGGCACCCGGGGTCGGGGTTCCCCGTTGCGGGGCCAGTCGTGGGAAGTGAAACAATTGAGAACAAAACAAACAAGGTTTGACTATCACCTTGGTATGCGAATTGATGTCGGATGGCTGAACAAAAGCTATAAAAACTAGTGGAGCCACAAAAGCTGCAGTGCAAACAATTGAATTTGATAATTCATGCAACCTTCTTTACCCAAAGCAGATGTGAGTTTGACAGGAGTTGAGATGACTGACGGTGACAAGACCCGGGGCACATGCCTATCCAAAAAAGCTTGGTAGAAAAAAGTCCCCATAAATCCCCTTACTCTGATTTGTGGGGGTCATGCTTGAATGGGTACTTTCCCATAAGGTAGGTTTAGGGGGTATCACCCTGGCACGCAGCTGCTTTTCTCTTGGCGCATCTGTAGGGTAGGCGGCATTAGGAATGGCACTGATCAGGTAGTTTCAGACAGGCAGGTGCACGCTGTGCTAGCTGGCTGTAGGTTGGATCAGTCAATAATTTCCATTTCCATATCTGTGGCAGGCGAGGCTTGCGGAGTGCCTGATGATTGATCATCTTGCATTCTTTTAAGACGCTTCCTGATACGCGTCAGTTGCTCGCGAGCACTGATGAGCCGCGTTTGATGGAAGACCACTCTTTCACAGGCTGCCTTCTCCATGTTTTGTAACGTCGGGATGTCCGCTGCGGTAAGGTCAACATCTTGCATGGAATCGCTGGCAGGCTCAGGGCTGCTAGCACCAGCGGTGTCAGTTGCCTGAGTCTCTGGCGATGCATTGGGTGTATCTGCAGGCGTCGATTCTTCTGTTGGTGCGTCGTCGTGGCCTGCGGGCTGCTCTGGAGGCTGCTGCTGTTCGTCATCTTTGCTGTGAGTTGCGGAGTGGAGGTCGGAGGATAACACACCGGTACCCGGGGTATCCGTTTGCGGCTTATTCGCGGGTAGGATCGATGGTGGGCCTGGTCTTTGGTTAAAGAGTGATTGTGCACTGATTTTAGCTGGCGGACTGCTTTGTGATGGAGCTAAAGCTTCTGCCCCCACGCCCGGACTGGGATTGGTCGGTGCGGCGGTTGCCGCGTTGTCTGTGTTTTGTTGACTTGCGGTCAGCAAATTGGCTGGTTTTTGGATTTGCTTGACATCCGCAGGCCGGCTGTCTGCTAACGTCCGTTGGTTTGCTTGAGCAATAATAGACTGCAATTCCATATATTGCCGTTCACGGTCAGCTACTTGTTGTGGCGTGCTCTGAGTACTCTTAGGATCCGGTGGTGTGGCTGTTTGCAATGTTTGTACTGGCTGTTTTGCTGCACTTCGTTCCGTCCACCTGGTTGGTAGCGGTGGGGGCGGAGGTTGTGTACGCTTCGCATGCTGAGGAGGTTTGAGCTGAGCAATGCGTGGCTGGATTTCATCTCTCAATTCCTGTGGGTACGACTCTCCTGTCTCAGCTAACCACTGTATAGTTTCGTCATGCAACCACAGGGTGGTTCTCCACAATGGGATGGTATTGTCATCATTAACCCAGAACAGTGGCTTAGGCGGTAGCAGTTCATGGGCTTCCACGATCAAAGGCAGCAGGTAAGCTAATCTTTTTTCTTCATGGAAGACCATTGCCCCGTTCGGGTGAACTCTCAGGTGGGTATGGTTCCACACAAATGGTTGCACAACACGCATGGTATGAGCGACCTCATTAAAGATGGATAATCGCATTTTGGTGTACGGTGGTGCAACACCGTAGGCTTTTCCATCCCAGGGCGGTTCCAGGAAACCCCACCGCTCTTTCCGACCGTAGTTGACGGTACCCCAAAAGTTGGGTTCAAACTCTTTCTCCAGGGCATCAGCAAGAGTCGAAAAAATGAGCCATGGTACCTCGTCGATATACAATTGATATTCCACCAGCGTAAAATTATATGTTGTATGACAATCTCCTACCCATATGGTGCCCCTCACTGCGAGGAATCGAACGTTGTTGGCATCTTCCATGTCCCAATCCATTCCAGCTGATATGTCCAGTAAGTGTTGATCGGAAACACTGATTGCGCCAGACGGAAAGGGATTTGGCTTCGGCATACCAGCAACAGGTACCCTGCAGTGGCAGCACTCTCCGGAGTGGAGGCTATTGCGTAGCGTATGGTTGGACCAAACGACAGGAACCACTCACTATTGCGGGCAGCGGCCAAACAACGAGAACCCCGTGTTGGCTTGGATGTATGAACGGGCGAGCAAATGAAATAAAACTGGAGACGAGGAGGACCCAGGCAACTCTGGCTTATGCAGGTGCGGTGTCCTCGCAGTTTGAGCCCAGGCTACTGACGGAGACATTGAGTCATGTTCGGTTCAAGCATAAGTTAAACAAAAAGACAACCATTGCTGTGGTGGGAAGTGTATGCAACATGTTGCCGGAGTCAGGGTTGGAGTGGGGTGCATTGTTGTTCAGTTGACAAGGCATACGACACAGGGGGGAGTAGCAAGGAGCGGAGCACGTGGCATTGGCAGTAAAGCATGACACAGGTGGGTGGCTATCGGTACAAGATATGCTAGAGACGGTAGACCCTGAGGAGCATTGTTAGCAAGGAGGACGCAACGTTGAGAGGACATATGACCGTCAGGATGTTTGAACCAGGGTGATAATCACGAGCGTGCGAACCATGTGAGATGATTAACATGTAGAGTAAAAACAGAGCTGAACCCCCACCATTACCCAAGGTGCCCTTGGGAACAGTAGGGGGATGGTAGACACATGTGTCGTGTTCCTACTATGCAGGATGTGGGGGGCACAGTGGGGGGTGGGGGCATAAGGGACTACTTACTTAGATGGTTGTGAGTGCATGAAGCAGTTCCAATCAGCTCTATTCCTTTAGAATGGGGGTATACTTACATGTGACATCTCACTTGTTGGAGGGGTTCCATGACGATCGAGGGGGTATGGATTGCTGACTGCTTGACTGTTTCTTGGCGGCAGGTGGGCACTTCGCAGCCAAATTAAAAACTTCTATCTGTACATTGCTGCTCAGCAGTTCATCGCAGTAATATACGCAGGATGCGCTGTTCCGTCGTGAGCATCGTTCGGTCACAACGGCCGATAAATCCACTGATCTCAAGGTGGGCGGTTCGTAATACTCCGCTAAGTACTTGCTCGTCAAACCCTATGTCGTCTAGGTCATCCATGGTTTCCTCCAACTGGTACTGCAATCGCATGGCCAAAAGTTTGACACGAGTAAGTAGGGGGAGGGAGGAAGGGGGAGGGGGGCAATAGTAACAATCTAACGGGGCCACTAATTGTACCTAGTAACTGGTAGCGTAGGACGATGTCAAAGTACATCAAGCCATGGCGCCTGTTGCTGTTTTGCTCAGCTCAACCCACTGCTTTCACTGCTCAAATGCCGTCTGACCATATGATACAGCTCAACCGAGTGAACTGGCATGCCTGCCTCAAGAACCCCAGAGTCACAATGAGGCACAAGATCTCCTACTCTTACAAGACTATGTTTGCAAACTGTCGCATACCCAACGGACACTGGAAGACACTTATGCCTTATTGCAGCAAGCAGAACTCCTTGCAGGCGTAATCAACGAGCAAGATTGCAGAGCCATACGCACGGCTTGCTGTTGCCTAAAGAGTCTGCGCATCCGTGTAGAAGCCCGAGCCAATGTAACAGAACGTGCAGTATAAGCCGACAGCTGTAGCTCATGCAAGCGAGCGTGCAACACTACCCTACAGAGGACCTCAATACAGCTGACACAAGTTGCCCGTCTAGGACCTCGGCTGAACACTTCGATGACAGACCTGGTCCCTGTCCAGAGAATGAACGCTCGCATCCCTGTACCAATGTGGCTGAGCCAGCAACCATGGTCAACCGACCGCATCGAATACAATTGACTGCAACGCATGCATTTGTTGACCGATAGCTTGTGCACTGCAACCCTGATGCTTGTGCACTGAACCTCTGCTGAACATTCAGTTAAGCTGACAACTCTGGCTGAAGGAGCTCCACACTGGCAAGCCTGCATCAATGCTGTCGAGCTAGCGATCATCGCTAACTCGATCGCATTGGATACAGTTTTGAAAGCAGCATGCACCGCAAGGGCGCCCTGCAGCTCCCAATGATGATGGTGCTTGGAAAAGAGCTACTGAGCGGACTCTGAGTGCGCCCTGAATGCCGTAGCTACTGCTGTCATTTTTCACAATAGATCATGTCTCACCTCCTGTTTCACCTTTTATTCGTTTTTCACCACTCTCGTTGCGACCCGGCTCATGCTTGGGTTAAATTCCGAGCTAGAGTCTTCATGTCTGCCTGTGCAGCTGCGATACATAATTCATCTTTCGCATGCTTTTGAGTGTGATGCAGTGGGTTTGCCACTGCGTCCGATTGCAAATCGATTCGGTAGGTGTTTTTGTTTGGGCTCTGGCCCCGTTTTGTGTTTTGGTTTGTTTTCGGCTGTTTGCTTCGCTGTTGCCGCTGGCGAAACGCAAGTCTGGCTGGGGGATTTGCGGGTCGTCGTTTTTGGTGTGGTTGTGTTTCTCGTTTGTTGTTTTATCGATTTGCTTATTCTAAGGACTTTTTTGTCCTTGTACAGTGTTTTGACTGCTTACTCACATGTAAGGACCGAGCCATTAGTGCGACATCGGCCAAACTCGAGGAAAAAAAAACTCTCGTTGCGACCCGGCGTTGCCGGTGTTTGCTTCGAAGTGCCAGGGTGAATGTTATGCCTGAACGGCTGCTCTCTGTGATCTCGGGGATCCTGGCTGGGGGGATCCCTGGTTTCCGCATTGAGCTTTGTTGCTTCTATCACCCTCTTACCTGGCCCCTTTGTGTGGTTCTGTGTTTTCTTTGTTTTGCTTCTTGTTCGGTGGCCATTCTCATAATGACACACAAGATGTCATCATGCATGTTATTCCCATTGCTGGTAGCGATCCCACTTCTCTGTGTTTTTGTTTGTTTTGGTTTGGTTGTGGTTGTGTGTTTTTTTTGTTTGCTTGGTTTCTTTTGTTTTTGGTTGTGGTTTTTTCTTGCTGGGACAGCTCACTGAACTGCGTACAGGTCCACTACCAGTACTTTTGTGGCTATCGACAAATAGACAGCCTTGCATGATAATTACAATTCATCTTTTTGCTGCGATTGAACGTGTGTAACGACCTGGCGGAAGCCATGAAGGCGTTGGACGGAAAAAAAGGTCAGACCACTGTGTCCCGAGGCAAATCCTTTTGTGGGTGTTTTTTGTTTGGGCTCCTGCCCCTTTTTGTGTGTCTGGTTTGCTGTCTTTCGCTCTGACGAAACGCAAATCTGGCTGGGGGATTTGCGGGTTGTCTTGCTTGTTTGGGTGTTGTTTGGTTTGTTGTGATTTGCCTGCAATTCTGGACCTTTTTTGGTCTTTGTACAAATGACGTTTTGATTGCTTATGCTCATGTAAGGACCGAGCCACAGTGCGACATCGGCCATACTCGAGGAAAAAAAAGGATGCTCCGTCACAAACAGGATCGCTGGCTCAAAGGGCCATCGAAGAATGGGAACGGTGCATATGTGAAAACAAAGCTGTGGCAATCTTGAACAGAATGCAAGAAGGCAAAACGGCCCTCATCAAGAAAGATGGAGGGGGAATGCTCATTGCCATTGTACTTGATAAGCCACTCGCAGAAGCCCAAGCTTTAGTAGATGACCCGGATGCATTTATGTTTGAAATCACGAAGATCATGCAAAACAAACATGATCACCCGGTCATCGCACAAATGATCCACCCTGATGTACGTGACGACTTGCCACCCTCGGAGTGCGCAACTGGCTCATCAGAAAGCCAAGGCAGCCGCACCCGAACGACAAGCCTTGTACAGACGCAAATGCAATTCCAATAGAAACTGGCCGTCAACGTGGGATACCCACGGCTGACGGTCACTCATGCCGCCTGTGATCTACTTTGCCTGCTTTCCTAACTTGTTCAACTGACCACCATGGGATACCCATGGCTGGTTTGTAGGCCCTTGCCCAACACTGCAGGTTCAGTGAGTCATATTGCTGTCTTGTTGCTATTAATTGACCTTAGGGTTAGGGGGTGGGGAACTACGTAAGAAGGTGAGGGGAGTGTGGGTAAATGTAGGGTGTCGCTAGTGCTAACGGAACCAGTAGTTTCTAGCATAGGACGATGTCAAAGCACATCAAGCCATGGAACCCGTTGCCGTTTGCCTAGACTTCAAACCAGCATATGGACCTGCCAATACGGCTGCAAGGCACATGGAAACAGACCAGCTGGATGAATCGACGCACCTGCCGCAAACACCAACGAGACACAGTGAAGCATGCAACCTCCTTCTGCTGCAGGAATATGTTCAAAACGTCTCCCGTGCGCAGCAGATACTTGAACACACATCTGCTTCATTGCAGAGGACTGAAATTCTAACTGGGATCTTCAGCGAGCAGGACCTACGAACGCTGCGCACAGCTTGCCAATGCCTTAACAGCCTTCGTATCCGAATTGAAGCTAAGGCCAACACAGTGGAGCTTGCAGTTATCGAACAGCAGCTGCAGTTTATGCAAACAAGTGTGCAGCCAGTTCCTACCGATGACCTCCATACAGCGGACACGAGCTGCCCTTCCAGAACCTCCTTCGATCATTTTACGTGACAAGATTGTCAGCTACATCGCTGCCTCGATTGCATAGGACACATATTGGAAGCAATCCGCTGTCCTTTTTTGTCAACCCATTCCCTTTACAGCCCTAGCAGTGCAACCACACATTTTCCCATGTGATGACTACTGCATGGCCATTGCCTACAGGCATAGCAAAATCAGGCCCAACTCTATCAACACTGGAGCCGCTCAGAGATGATGATGATTGGAAAAGAACTTCTGAGAGGACTCTGAGTGTGCCCTGAGTGCCTTAGTTGGTTCGCCATTACTTCTCACCTTAGATCAGTTTCACTATCTGTTTCACTTTCGTTTCACCACTTCAGTTGCCACACGGCATTGTCGTTGCTGACAACGAAGTGATAACATTGTGAGTTGTCATGCCCGTACGGCTTGCTCTATGTGATCTCGGGGCTCCTGGCTGGGGGGAGCCCTGGTTTCCGCATAGTGCTGTGTTGCTTTACTCACAACCCTTGTATGGCGATGTTGGTGATGTTGCTTTTCTGGTCTTGTTTTGTTTACCGCCATACTCAATACGGAGATGATTCAATGTGATCACCCCCCTTTCTGCGTTTTGACGTTGTTGAACTGGCCAGCCGTTCACTTTCTTTCTCTGGTGCGCGTTTTTTGTTTGTTTGCTGGTGGTTTTGTGTGTTTGGTTTGTGTTTGTTTTGTTTGCGGTTTCTTTGCTCCTTTTAGATTGTGACGGCTCCTGGGGCTATGTATCGGTCCTCGCCAGCTCAACTTTTGAGGTTTTTTTCAATAGCCTACGTCAATGCAATAATTAGTCAATTCACTCTTTTTGTAATATGCAATCGAACGTGTTAAACGACCTGGCGGAAGCCAAGAGGCGTTGGAAGGAAAAAAAAGCCCTTGGAGCCATGCTTGAACATGTTGATGCTGCCGACTGCTGGGCGCAACTCTCGGCTCTCTCGGAGACATGGAAAGGAAGACAGGCCTAGAGTTGTGCCCAGCGGTCAAAAATGCGTGTTGCAGTGGCTTGGAACATCGTTGTTTATCACTTGCAATTTGTGTGGCAACTTCATTGCATGTTGAAATTGTGAGCGCAACTTCACTTGCGTGTTGAGCTTTGTGATGGCTACCAGCGTTTTCAGAGTGGATAATCAAACGGTCAAACATGAAAGGGACTTATCCACGTGTGAAAGTTTTGGATTCGAAACAGCTGGTTTGGATCAAGGTGAATCCACTGGAATGTCAATACAAGAGTTTACAGATGTTTACAGCATATGTGCATTCAAGTCAGAGATCTTTCAATCAATGTCAATGCATTTCATGTTCTTTGCTTTGTGGAGCTTTTGCATTTGCCCCACCCACTTGCCACCCTTCGGCAATTGCATTAGCTCCACTACCTTGTGACATCAAGAACTTCCGTTCAGTTCGATCTCATTGCCAAACCCACAGTGGGAAGACAGGCCTAGAGTTGTGCCCAGCGGTCAAAAATGCGTGTTGCAGTGGCTTGGAACATCGTTGTTTATCACTTGCAATTTGTGTGGCAACTTCATTGCATGTTGAACTTGTGAGCGCAACTTCACTTGCGTGTTGAGCTTTGTGATGGCTACCAGCGTTTTCAGAGTGGATAATTTTTTGTATTTAAATTCATCGTCCAAAAATGTCGTCCATTCGAATTAGCATTATTTGCAACAAGTAGTTTGGCATCAAACACGTTGTAAACATTTTCTATTTTTTTGTCTGTTAACGTCGCGAAACAACGTAACAAATGCCCTGGCCCAAATCAACAAAACCATCGCCTCCTCTCCTTTCCACTGTCGATGCAGTTGGGCAGCAAGGGTGGGCGCCATCGATGCGAAATACATGTCACGAAACGAAAACAAGTATGCAAACATATGCAAACCATGTTTGTGTTCGCCACCAATAAAAAAACCTTGTCGCACTCACAATTTGTTTCTTCCAATTTGTCACGCGGTCCATTTTGAAACAAAATGTGTCGTGTTTGAGAAACCGTTGGTGGTATCAGGACCAGGTGTTGCGTCGTACATTCCCATGCGCGATACGTACAACACTGGTTTTTGCATGAATAGGTCCGTTGCCCAGCTTTCGAGTCCTACTGGTACTTCAGACCGTTTGTTGACACACGGCGTCCCAACAATTTTCAGGCACACCCATTCCCAGCAGGCTAACAAATTTCACGTATCGGATTTGCGGCGCCAACATGCATTGAACTCTGTAGATTATATCAACCGATCAAATTGACCGATTTATTATGCCAAATGCCTTATTTCAAAGAGGACCACTCAAATATATGTCCCAACCAGAAAAGAAGATGGCCAAGACTAGATTTCCCAGCGTTTAATGGACAAAGTGCCACATGCTCATCACATCGTCGGATGGAAACTGCCATTTCCCGAGCTGGTCCTTTTGGTCCTTGATATTCGTTTTCTTCCGAACAATCGGCCCCGGGATGACCAAGCGTGGAGAGTCGGAGAGCGGAAAATGGCAGAGAAGAGTAGGGTAGAGTAGAGCGGAGCAGAGTAGAGTAGAGCACAGTAGAGGAGAGGAGAAGAGAAGAGAGGAGAACAGAAGAGAACAGAGCAGAGGAGAGGAGAGGCGAGGAGAGAGCAGAGCAGAGTCGAGTCGAGTAGAGTAAACACAGATTGCACTGGAATTGCTACATGAATGTATATAATAAATAAAATCAAAAATCGGAGGGACGGGTAGGGTAGGGCGCAGACAGATCGAATTTGAACTGGCAAGGACGACGTTTGAACGTCACCGTTGGGACGAAACCTTAACTTCCTGTCGGGGGGAAAACCGCGCCAGCGGTTGTGAGTGTTTTTGAAAAAAAATGTTGTCTTGAAAAAAAATGTCGCTTTCGGGATAGCGAAACTATAGATTCATTCCACACAATAGGCTTAAAATTCCCCGGGAATTTGAAGGGCATTTTTGATGACATCCGGTAATTTACAGGGGGTTTGCTCTTGAAAACGTGCGTGATGCCTTCTTCCTCTCACATCGCCATACGCTTCTTCAAAAGCCAGCGGCCTCCAAAAAGTTTTTTGATTTGGATATGTTTGGAGTGCATCCAACGCGATTGCAACACCCAATGTTTCGCATAAATTTAAATTCACATTGCTGTGTCCTCGGTCGCAGGACTACATGGTATGGCCGATTTTGGAAACATAGCGGTCTGATTGTATGGAAACTAAATCACAACATGAAATTTAGTGTCGACAGGTTACAAGGTCTTGCTCCTGTTTTTCATCTGTATCAACCGCTGTGCGCATCATACAATTTGTGACATGATGCCAGCGAGGGGGAACCCAGACGTGACGTAGCGTGTGCATGTGACGCAGGTGAACATGAACGTTAACAACACACCCCACCACTCCCAATCCAAGACGTGACGTAACATGTGCATGTGACGCAAGTGAACATGAACGGTAACACGCCCCACCCCCACAACCCAAGACGTGACGTAGCATGTGCATGTGACGCAAGTTAACATGAGTGTTAAAACCCCCCTACCCCACCCTTACCCAAGACGTGAATGTGCATGTGACGCAAGTTAACAATTTAACATGAACGGGAACACACCGGAGGTGTCAAGGTGATTTTTGTGGTTCTGTGTCGACGCCGCGGTATGCTATTTCGCACATGTGAGGCGCGTACTGCATTGGAACTGCTGCATCAGGTCTCTTTGTTTGTGAGCTGTTTGATGTGGTGTTACGGCGTTTTGCAACTCAGTGTCGCTAAATCGCATGGGGGTTGCTACATCCAGGATTAAATTTGAATGTTTCGAATTGCACGGTAGATGGACGTTACAGCGCGTTACAGTGTGGCAAAAAGTAACCAATTTCCCCGTGGTCACTTTGCCGTTGACTCCTGTTCGAGGTGCGCGGTGTAACCGAGGTCTCTGGGTGAGTTTTGCTGGTGGTTGTTGACGCTGTGCTATGGCGTTTTGCAATTCAGCCTTTGCAGATCGCGGTGGGGTGGCTGCGAAAACGGTATTTGGTACAGCCGGGAGGCATAAACCGTCTGGGAGTGGCGGCATCAAAATCGCGCTGGTGTTTAGTGTTTTTTTTGTCCCTGGCATTTTTTTTCCCTAGAACTTCCTTTGGTGCAAAAAAATGTTTGCCACTTTTCCTTCTCAATGGAATGAGTTTTGTTCCCTTCCTAGGTCCTAAATAATGTACCCGCAAAATTCTTGTGGCAAGGACGGGCTAGAACAGGCATTTCTATATGATATACAGATGGAAAAAAAACTGTGTCGACCACACATATCACAAACATGTATGACCAATAATCTTTAAAACATATATAATACATATTGTTGTTTCCATGTCCTTCTACGGATGCATGGTTGGTAGATGCTTCTGTCGGAAAATTGTTGCGGTGCCATGGGTGTCATCAATTCCCATGCGTGGAGTGCATAGTTGGTTCATGCAATTGACCTTTTTCCAGTTTCACACAAGGAAATTGCAAATTAGCAACATCCAGCCACCCAGCTCAAGGTCATGATGGTCCAGCTATACCTGGCGACCAACCATCGAATTGTAAACCTTCACCAACTCAGGGTTTGCGGAGGACTCTTAGTGATTGCTTGCCATGAGTCAAGGACCATGACCCCGGACGTATGTACGCACACTTTTCATGTCATTGTCAACTTAATGCATGCATCATTCAATGGCATGTTTGTAAGCTATGCTTTGCCGGAAAACGGTAATGGCAAATCCAATATTTTCCAGACAATGCTTTCAAGACCAAAACAATTGCAGAGGAACAATGTGTGTCCGCTCCTTTACCCTGAATGTAAGCCAGTTTGAGCAACCCTTGCGCAATCACAACCAGCTTGGCCGGTTGAGTGCCACTGCGTCCTCTACGCAATGGATGCTTATAATAGGCACGCACGTGGCAAACGTATGCTCGGCGGAGCAAAACCACAAATGTCAGAAGACCTTGGCAGTGACCATTGCAGCTGGTCCACTCAAGTTTATCCACGTCAAACAAAACTGGTGTAGTTCCAGTTGTTTGGGCGCACTCCCCATGAGACATGCTTCGTAAAGACGTAAGTTCTGAAGGCATAAGCATTTTATAATTTTGAGTATTCAAGTATATGTAATGGTGGAAACTGCGATTTCCAGGCGCGCGAAAAAAAATGCAGAGCACCCGTGGAACCAGTAACCCAGTTATTGACTCGTTGAAGGCGTACCAACTCGAGGTGACCAAGTCCTATATTGTGTCCACCACGAACAGGCGCCCGACACTTCCAAGTGGCGAACTTCAAAACCGATGACTTTTCGCATTGGTCCCCCAGCGCGATTTTGACTCGACAGGTAACAACAAGGACGCGAACAATTATGTTATGTTGACGCAGTAAATCCGAAAGAAGCGACGACACCGGAGAAAGGCGGATGAGCAAAGATTTGTTGGGAGAATTCAAATTTCATCGCCGAACATGTTTTTACAAAAAATCAATCGTAGACCTTGCTTTGGTACAAGAACATGTGTTCAATTCAAATTTTGGCACCCCAAAAAATTGAAACGAACACAAAACCAAGATAGGCAAACAAAAATGTGGACAAACCCAACCTTTTCGTGCCAGGCGTTGTTGTGAAACAAATGCTACAGTTTACCGGCCGCGAGTGAAACCCTTCTGCGAGGGGCCGATTCCACGGGTTGTCGCGCCGGGCCACCTGCAAAGACTTTCGTGCCAAATGGGGTCTGGGGTAAGTTTGTTCAAGGCGTCAAAGCCAACAAACGAAAACTGGTGGCGACTCGTTCACGAGGACTTGCCTATTTGCAGAGCGTGGCGAGCATCCGGGAAATGACCCCACATTCTTCTCTGGACACCGATTCCGAATCAATTTTTTTCTGCAAGTTTTCTCGTGGGTATTAGGGTAAAAAAACTATTCACTGCTGGATTAGTAAACCTCTAGGCGGTTTAAATGGGGGGTACAATTTAAATATCAAATTAGCACTATTTTGGGAGCCTCGCCCTAATTAATAACCAACGGTTTATTAATCCGGGGTTGACATTAGATCCTGCGAACCTCATCCGTTGCCCTTGGCCACCAAACGCCGGAAAGTCCGACAGGGGACAAATCTCTTTAATCAACCTTAGGGTTTCTGGGGATCAACATTTCTGGGGGTCCCTCTTGACCCTTTCTTCGCCGGCAAGAGCAGCAATTTCAGCTGGCTAGTTTTCGTTGTTATTATGATTTTGTTACTGCTGATGATGCACGGGCGAAGGTGGAGCCGGAGGACTAGGGACCAACGGACCAGAGGACCAGAAGGGCAAGGGACTAGGGGACGGAGGAGACTTTTTGTGCCGTGCCAAGAACTCGTCCCCGTTTGTCGATGACATTATTTTTTTCAGCGTGACCGCGCCTGGTGAAACAATAATGTGTGGAAAACAGAGGATAACAACGAGCAGCACTTACAAATACCATGAACAATCATGATGCAATGCATGAACAACCCGCGGATCAGCATATCGAAAAAACATCACGCCGTTACGCACGGGAGGTAATCACTTTTGGCTGACCGAAAGGGTTGTCATGACATTTGATGGGTGGGGCGTCACTAACAACATGAAAACGTCAAGCAAAACCAACCGCTAACTCCCTATTATGAAGTAACCACCCTGTTTTTTTTATACAAAAAATACCGTCGCCTAAAAATAAATCCGGGAAGCTTGTCGCCGCCTGAACGCACACGCCACCAAGTAAAATATTCCGGCACCACCCTGTGGAAAGGCCGACGGCAACGAACCATGCAGAGACAAGGAAATGGTTTTAATTTTTAATAACATCTCAAGGAAATTTGGCAAAACACCAAAGCAGAGACCGCAGAATAAATGTAGAAGCCGCACGGCTGGCGGCGGAAGTTTCCAGCAACAATGAATGGTGCACTATAGACCGAAAAACAAATTTTGCCTACAGGAGTTGGGGCGAGCCCTCTCACTTTTCAAACGCAGAGAAACTTATACACGGAGAAACTTTTACACAAGAAACCTTTTCACCAAAAAAACATTTCTTACATAGAGAAACTTTATTTTTTTCACAGAGAGAAGGTTCTGCACACAGAGGTTTTTACACAAGGAAACTTTCACATCCACAATGGCAGCAGGAAATTTGCATCCCCAAAACCGGATCTCGGCGCCAAAAACAAAAAAAACGTTTTTTTTTTTTTTCTCCACATTTCACCAAGAATTTCAAAAGGGAAAATCATCAGCGCCAATGGAGAAAAAAAACTTATTCATGCAGCCACGCCAGATATTACTGTGGAACTTTGACGCGACCATTCCACTGCGATCTGCATTTATTTTTTCGCGCGTTTTTTTTTTGCTGGTCGCCAAGCGACGGGCTTATCTGGGGGGCATGCGGCTTGGGGAATCTTGCTGTCCCCCTATCCACCAGCAGCGGCCAACCCAGAAGGGTATGGAGGGCGCGCTCAAACGGCAGCCTTGGCGATCGCGTGGCGGGCCATGGAACACACCTACCCGGAGCTCGGGACCGGTCACTGCTGCCGCCACCCTCCTCCACCTCCCGCCGCAGCCACCAACAACAATGGCTCCTGCTTCGACCTGGAAATCGATGTGGTGGTGTCAACGCGATGGTGCAACATTTTCCCGAACGCACAGCTCGGTCAGCCTTGGATTCATTAAAATGCATCGAACTGTCCCCGAACGAACAGTTGATCTTGAACGTCTTCAATCACAGCTCTGGTGATGTCTTCTTCCTCACCATATTGGAGGGCAACCATTCAAGACTTTCAAGGGTTGTGTGACAGTAACTTTTGGGACAAGTTTGAAGCGATGTAAGCAATGAATTCATACAGGTAGTTCGTGCCATTTGGATGTGGAACAGACAAGTGTGTCTTTTGCGGGCCTTCGTGTTCATACTGGCACGGAAAATTTCTCATGATGAAGGTGCGCGCCGGACAACCAGCACATTGTTCCGCCAATGGGAACCACACACACACAGAACGCGACGTTGCGTGAAGCTTCCCAAGAGCGTACCCTCGCCCGGAAACCGTGCCAAACGTGATTTTCCAAACACAAAAGCAAACAACTCCACATTGCAGCCCCCAGACGTCAAAAGCGCTGGACCCACCATACTGAAACAGTGTGGCAGTGGGAACCGGAGCTTGTCATCGCCCAGGAAATGCTCATGTTTGCTTTCTGAACCAAGAAAAGGGCAAGAACCACAAACAGCCCCTAGGCGTCAAAAACATTAGGTTCGCGACACCGAAACAGGATGGGAGCCGAACCCTCGCCCAGAAGATATTTCTGCCTACAAACAAAAATTGACGCCAGACCTTCGGCACAAGGCTACGAATAAGAAACGCAACAACAATAACAACAACAGTAATAATTGCCAAACAAAACTACCAAAAACAATCAGCTTCCAAGAACGATAAAAACAAAATCAAAATGCAAATGACAATCAAAATAATAAGAATAAACATAAACATTTGCATAACCATAAACATTAAAAAAATAACGGTAACAATGCATACAAAGATGAATGTAAAGTTAACATTAAAATTAATATCGCAATGAGCAAAATAAGATACACATTAAAAAAAATTAGGCTCAAGGTGCACTAGGGTGTTTTAGGCTAGTCGGGGGCTGTTGTATTTGTGATCCCGGCCTTTGATGGCGACAAGAGAAAAAAGCAGAACACCAATCGAACAAAAAGGCAGGCAGCCGAAAGCGGCAAAAGAAAACAGCAGATCGAGCAGTCACAAAGCAGACAACAACTTGGAGGGGATGGACGTAGAGAGAGAAGCTAAGAAAAGATTAGAATTCACCCCGACAAAGGACAAAGAAAAGAAGAAACCAAAACAAGAAAGTGCAGACGAAGATGAACGCAGAGAAAGGTCGGTCCACTTTCAAGACTGCCCGGCCAGTGATGAAGAAGCAGAACAATCCAGGAGCAAAAGCTCCAACACAGGCACAGAAACAGAAACATGCCAGATCGCACTTGCCACACAAACAATGTCAAAGATGACAATGGAGTCACCCATTAGAACAGATGGTATCAAAACACCTTTGAAACAACCAGAAGAAAGACGTAGAACAAAAAACCAGAGCCGAGCTTCTGATTACAGCTATGACGAGGAAGAAGACGAACAACACAAAGAAACTGAGGCAGAGCTGCGAAAGCCAAACGTGACCACAGAGGACTTGCAGACTGCACTCCAAAAAGAAAGACAACACAACAAGAGGAACTTTGACGCACTCCAGACCCAAATGACTCAAGTCAAACAACACCTCAACGAACCGACATACGACATTGAAACCAACCACCGCATCGGAGCTCACCTCATATACAAACAACTACAGGCAGACGCTAAGCAAGCGTCCCAATCCTTCACAGTGGAAGGTTTCCCGAAGGATGCAAGCACAGCAGACAAGCACGCCTTTATCAAATGGATTCTTGAATCCTCTAGCTGTGCTGGCCCAGATGTCACAGCCAGCCTCACAAACACCAGAGGGGAAGTCAGCAACACAATTGTAGTCACGTTCAGCTCTGGATGGCACAGAAACAAAACATTCCAATGGTATGTAGACAACTATCCACGCCGCAAAGAACAATTGCGGTGGTGGTCCCATTCCAGCAACAGGCAGCTCAGCAACTCAATACGCATTAGAAAAACACTCAGCGAGGATGCTCGCATTCGAGGACGATACCTCAAGGCAGCTATGGCATGCATTGAAGAGCACGGACGACACAAAATTGACATGCAACCATCCTGGGGCGAGAACGCAACCAAGGATGCAAACGCAGGAGGATATTTGGTTTGGTGCCACTTCTCCTATACCAATGCCTCTGGCCAAGTCTTCGTAGACGACTCGGTGTTCGAGACAATCCACAAGAACATGGACAACAAAATCGCAGTCCTTTATGCAGCAACAGGCAGCAAGGGAAAGGGAAGACGCAGCAGCCACCCGAGCAAAGGAAAGGGCAAAGGAGTTTTCACAATTCTCGACACCCCATTTGATCCCCGGGACCCCTTTTGGATGAAATTCATTAGGGTGAAGAGCTGGAAAAATGACGATCAGGTACACGCAGCCTTGCAGGATGAGGAAGAAACCCAGAGAAGGTTCGCCATGTCAGATGGGTAACGCTACAAGGAAAGGAATAGGAACACAGCAAGCATCACATGAAGAATTCGAGTATGAATCTTCCTTTCAATGTAAAAATATCCAATTTGATCGAAATCTGTGTGAACCGGCGGCCCTTCATAGGCCAGCGGTATTTGAGGATTCTCTGTGTGAAAGATCTCTATTTGAAGTGACTCGTTGTGAGTCAGCTCTTTTTGAAAACACTCTATGCGACAAAACTCTGTGTGAACTGGCTGCCATTCAGCCGCTGAAATTTAATGGCGCTCTCTGTGGGGAGCTGCTTTTCGAGCATGTTTCACCGCACAGGTTTTACAGAGGCATTCGCTATCAGCAAAAAAGCGCCGCTGACAAGCAGCGGAAACACATACATAGGCATAGTTTTAAAAGCCCCATTCGACAAAGAAAACAAAGATATTATGACCCTACCTTCCCGAGGAGAGCCGGGTTGACAGCGCGAGCGGACTATTCCACTTTGCAGCGTCATCAAAAAGTGCGCCAACATGCTGTCATGAAAAACGATGAAAACTCCACTAGCAAGAAGAATTCTAGAAGAGGAAACAGGAACATTGACAAACGCAAAACTAGGTACGAACAGTGGAAAACCCTTCGGAGAAACAACCGCAGACATTGGAGAGAAATAAAGCAAAATGACAGCACAGCACTGAGGAACTTGGTTGCAACCTCTTTGCTGTACCCCGCAACCCGAGAACCGATCCTGCTGGCCAACGCCGACAACGAAGGCGTGACCATAGCAAATAGCCCTGGGCAGACGCCCCGCAAAGAACATTACCACAAGAAGAAAAGTAGACTTGTCAGCTCTTGGCTTCATAAGATTCAGAATGCAAAGGGCCGAAAACGGCAAAAACAATATTCGCAAATGAAAAAAAAAACACGGTCTTTTCATACACGGCCAGAACAAGATTTTCAACCACCAGATCCAGCCCCGGAATATGCTGGTAGTAAAATAACTTATGCTTCCACATGGCGCATAGCAACGCCTAATTGCAGAGGTCTCAACTCGCAATCCAAAAGCGAACAAATTATGGAGATCATGCATCAACTCAACATTGATATTCTTGCCCTTCAAGAAATTAAAGTCAATCTTTGCACGGAAGAATTCAAAACGATAGAATGTACTGACAAAGTGTACAAATTCTTCTTCAAGACGGAAACCCGATTTGGGTTGGAAACTGGGCGCTCCCCCCAGTCCAACAAGGACTCCAGGTCCTGGGCGCGCCAATAGGCACAGACCAATACGTCCAAGCAGCGTTGACCGACGCCCTCCACTGCCACGCGCGCCTACTGGAACACATACCAGACGTGGCTGACCTACAGTGTGCTTGGCTCTTGCTCTTATACAGCGCCAACGCGCGTAGCACCTACCTGCTGCGACTGGTGCCACCCGACTTGGCACAGCCTTTTGCCGAAGCCCATGACACGGCAATTCTGACTTGCCTGGCAAACCTGATCACAGGAGATGCCACACCGCTCCCGCCCCAAGCCGTCGCCCAAGCACGCCTTCCCACCCGACTTGGCGGCCTCGGCCTCCGCTCAGCGGCTGAGCAACGACATGCGGCTTACTGGGCATCTTGGAGCGATGCGCTCCCCGCCATCCAACTACGGGCACCAGCCGTAGCCGAGCGCTTGCTGGCATTACTACAGCAGCCCAACATCCCAGCGCTACGGGCGCTCACCCACGCAACCGCGCACCTACGAGCCACAGGCTTTGACCCGCCGCCATGGCAAGACATCATGACAGGCGTTCATCCGGAACACGCTGCCCCTGAACCAGGCGACCCCATCCGCGGATGGCAACGGCATGCCAGCCAGCCCGCTGACGAGCGCGCGGCCGAGATGCTCTTTACAACCCTTACCCCTGCATCTCAGGCCCTGCTGCACTCCCAGGCAGGTTGCTACGCAGGTCGAGCATTTACAGTGCTCCCCACGAGCCCGGAATTAGAACTCCCAAGCCAGCACTTCCGTGTAGCCCTGTTGCGCCGCCTCCGGATGCCATTGCCCATCGCACCAAGGCGGTGTGGCTGTGGCAATGACCTTGACCAGTATGGCGACCACCGGGCCGCATGCGCCACAACCGGCGCGTTGGCGGCGAGAGCCCCGGCGCTGGAAACCGCCGTGGCCAGGATCTGCCGCGAAGCGGGAGGCCGAGTAGCTCGCAATGTTGCCGTGGCAAACATGAACATTGCCAGCCCTATCACCGATGGACGCCGAATTGAAATCGTGGCCAATGGATTGCAGGCGTACCACGGTCAACAGCTGGCCATCGACACGACGTGTGTCAGCCCCATCAGCAGAGCCGGGTTCCCGCACCCAGGCACCACGTCGGAACCAGGGCGCGCTGTAGCCACCGCAGTCGCCCGCAAACGCCGTAGATACCCCGAGCTCCTGGCGGCACGCAGCCGGTGCCGCCTCCTGGTCTTCGGCGTTGAAGTAGGAGGCCGCTGGGGGGTTGAAGCCCGCAACCTCGTCCGCCACCTTGCCACACAAAGAAGTCAAGATGCCCCTTCCTGGCTGCGCGCTGCGGCCTGTGCCGGTTGGATTGCCCGGTGGACAGGCATAGTGGCGGTGGCGACACAAAGAGCGCTCGCCAGCTCCCTCCTGGAACTACCGCCCCACGGCGACACAATCGACGGGGACATCCCGAGTCTGCCGGACCTCCTGGCCGAGACTCGCTTTGACGTCCCGGCTGGCCCGTCCAGACTCCCCCCCGCCGCCTAAAACGGGTTGGCGGGCCCCAGAGACGGACACCCTGCTACCTAAGACGGGTCGGCGGGCACAGGACCGGACATCATGCGGGCGGGAAAAAAAAAACTTCTTCTGTTCGGATAAGAACGTCCCAAGCCCTTCCGCTGCACTTCAGGCGCGAGCTCAGGCGAAAGCCAACCCCAGGAACTTTACAGAACATCACGGAGTCGGTTTTGTCATAGGGCCTAAATTTAGAAATTATGTTTCAGACTGTATACCACACAACGGTCGCATAATCGAGTTGCACATCCGCAATCAAGGGCCCAACATTTGCATCATCAATCATTATGCCCCCCATAGTGCTAGACCATTTGCCGAAAAAAATCATCACTGGAACCTGCTCCACAGCATTACCGAAACACAAACCGCCAACATGCCTACTTTCGTGGTGGGAGACACCAACGCACGCTTGCATGGAAGAGTCAGCGGATTGGAAGAAACGACTGTTGGTAGTCATGTGTTTGGTTGGGGAAACTTTTTTGTAGATTAGCTTTCTGATGAGCAAAGAGAAAACCGACAGTTCCTTATTGATTTTTGCACTGCCAATGAATTCATTGTATCCAATACATTTTTCATAAAACCTGATGAATGTAAATGCACGTGCAAGGGCACAAGAACAAATGGTTTTGTAGGTCCTTGGACCCCAGATAGGTTTGCGCAGATCGATTTGATACTCGCCTCCAAACAATGGAGAAATGCGATTTCAGACGTGCACGCCCATACGAATATTGCCTTTGATAGCGATCATGTTTTCGTCACGGCTGATGTTAGAATAAAACTCAGTGTCTCAAAACAACCGGAGAAGGGAAATGGTAGATCAAAACGATATTTCAACCCAACACAGGAGCAAGTTGACAACTATAACCAACATTTTCAATCGAATTTCATCTTCAAACAGGATCCTTTGGAAGATAAATTGGGTAACTGTAGCTCCTTTGTGACCGTAATGAAAGAAGCAGCCCAATCACACTTTCAAGCGAAAAGTTCACGACAAAATCGAGAATATCTGTCTGGTCACACCTGGCAGTTAATCCAAAGCAGACAAGAGGCTAGGTTGAGAAGTGACTATCAAACTGAGAACCTGCTGAATCGTGAAATTAAAAACCATGCTCGGAAAGATAAAATGACTTGGAGAACCGACAAACTTGCAGATCTGACCGACACAAAAAATGCTTGGAAACAGATCAGATTTGAAAAGCAAGCTTTCACTCCTAGATTTTACGATTTAAAGGATATTAGAGGGAACCGTGTGCCGATCTCAAAAAAGGCGGATGCCATGGCAGAGTATTTGTTTGAAAAGCAATGGGGACTTATGACCACTTCGCCACCAGCAGACCCTTCACGCAATAATCTTTTCAACCAGAACTTTCCTTTCAATGTTGACCTCATTTCAGGCATTGAAATCCGACAAGTTGTTTCGAAACTCAAGACCAACAAAACTGCAGGCCCTGATGGAACCATAACCGAATTGTTTAAATTGTTAAATGATGATAATCTTGAAACTTTTACTAAATGTTTAAATGTTTTCTGGGCAGAGCAGAGAGTCCCTGACAGTTTCACGCAAGCGCATGTGTGTTGCTTACACAAAAAAGGAGCGCACGACAATCCTGAAAACTATCGTCCAATCTCCCTGCTCAATACTTGCTATCAGGTTTTCGCTGGAGTTATTCAAGTTCGACTCGCGTCTATCTTAGAAAATTACATCGGGGACACACAATATGGTTTTCGCTCTAAACGATCAACTGCTGAACCGCTTTACTGCGTGCACCGTCTGACAGACTTTGCAGAACAAGGGCATGACCCGCTCTTTTTAATTTTCCTAGATTGGGAGAAGGCCTTCGGTAGAATCGACCATGAAAAGATGTTTCTACCACTCTCGCGGCTAGGAATCCCCCAAACCATTATTGATAATATCAAAAGCCTGTACCAGAATCCAACCTTCAAAGTGATGCAAGGGATCCACGAAAGCGAATGGCAAAAACAGAGGACAGGAATAAGACAAGGATGTCCATTAAGTCCCTACCTTTTTATTTTAACTATGCATGTTATGTTTCATGATGTGAAGGAACAGTTCAACGACCCTCGACATCAAAAAACTTTTCAAAATATCAACTTCCAAGAACTGCTGTATGCAGACGACACTCTAATCATAGCCAAAAGTGCTAAGACTGCCAACGCATATTTGCATCTGATCGAACAAGAATCAGAATATCTGCATCTAAAGCTGAATCATGATAAATGCAATTATATAAGTTTCAATACCAACGTCGGCAGCATCAAATTTCGAAATGGAACCATGATGAAGTCAACGACGGAAGCCAAATATTTAGGCGCTGTTATTAATGATAAAGCTGATCCCGCACAGGAAATAAGACGACGAATCTCGAGCACCATGCCAATTTTGAAACGCTTTGATATTTTTTGGAACAAAACGAACTGCAGCAAAAGTTGGAAATTACTAGTTTACAACTCCGTTATCATTAGTAGACTACTTTACGGCTTAGAATCACTTCAAACTACAGACAATACAGGGAAACTGCTGAATACTTTTTAGCTTAAAAGCTTGAGAAAAATATTGCGCCTGCACACCACGTACGTAGATAGAAACAATTCTAATGAATTCGTTTACCAACGAGCAAATGAACTAGTTGGTGCTCCTTCTCAGGGGCCTCTACGCAAAATCAGACCTTTGACTGAAATTTTGGAAACGAAACGTCTCAAACTACTTGGGCATGTGCTGAGAAGACCGCGGTCCCACCCTCAGCATCAAGTCACTTTTGCTTCCTATTTAGCTTTACCAAAAACCCCATCCAATCGAAGAGTCGGCAGACCCAGAAAAAACTGGACTATTGAAAACATGAAACTGGCTTTCAACATACTGAAGGCTAATGATAATGGACTACCAAACCTCAACTTTGATCATCGAACCCTAATCATTCGCGAAGCGCTCATCGATGCAGCAAGGGCTTATAAACCCCCTTTCAACTGATCACAGATTTTGGTGTGATCAAACTCGTTTTGAACGATACTCTGTGTGAACGAACTCTATGTGAAACGTCTGCAATCGAACTCGTTTTGAACGCTACTCTGTGTGAAAAAACTCTATGTGAAATGTCTGCGCGTGATGCGCCATGCACGGAATCCAATAAATAGTTACTTGCCAATTACTCCTCTGCAGAACGATACATGTACATAAACTCCTGTTTACTAGTAGAGTTTTGTACAGTTTGCTGTCTTCAAATTTCACCTTTGCGTAGACTGATTCTCCTTCCGCCTGATTTTGCCCCTCCATAATCATTCGAACAGCAGGGTAGGGCCAACGGCCGTAAGTCGCGAACTAAATCGGCTTTGGCAAAAAAAATAAAATAAAATAAAATTGTCTATGTACTTGTTCATGGCTGTTTTGGACTTGTTTGACACGTCATTTTGGGCTCTTAGCTGAACACTTTGATGTCAGTAGCAGTGTTCAGCGATGTTCACAACGACACCATTTTAATTCAAACATGGTAAAACATTCCAACCAAAAAACATACATGTGAACACAAAACAATCAACAATAAAAACCACCGTGAACATCAAACACATGTTAGACCCAATAGCAATAACAGCAACAACAACAACGACAACAATAACCATAACAATAACAATAGCAATAACAATAACAATAACAATAACAATAACAATAGCAACAACAATAACAGTAACAGTAACAGTCACAGTAGCCATAACCATAACCGTGACCATGACCATAACCATAGCCACAACCATACCATAGCACTTCGCTGAAATATAACAATAACAACTATAAACATGAACGCAACAACAGGAACAACAAAAAAATAACAAACCACAACATTAACCAGCAAAAACAAAAATGAACACGCGGCTAGAACATAGGTTGCTTGCCGTCCGTTGCCTTTTTCAGGAGCCACCCCAGAATGACCTGTGGGTATGTTTATCCGCCATGTTTGATGTGAGGAAAATTGTTCGAAACAAACCAAAATAACCTAAAACCAACTTCAAACATTTATTTGGGACCAGCATGTGGCCGTACCTGGCCGAATACAAAACCAAAAAACAATTTGCACCGTGTCTCAAAAAGGTACTCGTATTTAAGAAAACGATGAAACACATAAAAAGGGGTCAATTTGGGAATTCTGGGAAGGCCATCCCCCAACTGTCACAGCATCGGACCACTAAACGGTGTGACGTATGTTTGGCACAGGCGTGAACATGCCATTTTGCTTGGGTCTTTGCATATTTTTTGGCACTGTTGTTTTTATTGGAACATTTTCAAGCACGACAATGTTGGCATGAAATCCTTTGATGTGAAGGGGGACATGGAACCCATGTTCATACAATGTCATGTCATTGGGGTCCATTTCGAGCCTGTCTTGGCACTGTGTTGGGTCCATGCTATGGCCATTTTGGGCTTATAGGGCCACTTTTGTGGCAGTTGGGGTTATGTTGTACCCATGTTAGGCTTATGTCGGGCCTAAATAGACAAACGATTTTAAAGCAAAAGTGCCATCCCCCAAATGATATAAAATTCAATATCAATTGCAACTCTTTTCGATCAATGCATGCACACAATTTTTTTTTGGCACCTTCGGTATGGGCGGACTTGGGACTGTGAGGCAGTTTGGGCCGTTTGGGCCCTGGTGCTCTTTGGTCCAAGTTGTTCCTGATCTGTTTTGGTGCCATGATTTTTTGAGAACAGCATCTACTCTAATGGCACACGATTACATTTTGCAAACGTTTTCTCCCTTGCTCGGGGAACGTATCGCACCACTTTAATTTGCAATTTTGCAACTCTGCCACCGAACATCGTTGTTGGCTGGGTATGGGAGTTAATACCGTCAGACCTAGTTGGAAATCCGAACGAGTATTGGCACAACATAGATCCACTCCATTTCTTTCAAGATGGGCACCACCCAAGCAATTTGGTGTTGCTTTTGAGGGTTTCTACTCTGCTTTCCGTTCTTTCATGCGGCAAAGAAACGACTGTTTTTTCTTTGTTTTTGTTTGCCCCTTTCCCTACGGTGCCGAACTGTAAAGTGTTTGCGAAGCAGATAAGCGACGGAAATTGAACTCGCAGGATCACAAAAAAAACATATCAGCCAATTGTTTGAAATCCTTTGGCTTCTGAACTCAAAAAGCGCATGCTCGTTATATAAATGGAGGAAGGAACAAAACAACATTTTGTTGATTGTGTTTGCCGCAAGTTTTTTGAGTTCCAAGTCAGGTGCCAAGTGAAAACTACGATGGCATAACTCTTTGAACGCCATGGAAGCGTCACTTTGTGGAAGACTTGACAGATGAGGGCTGCGCGGGGATGTTCACGCCTAGCTTTGCTTCGAAACCCCTGGAGGTA
Organism: Cladocopium goreaui; assembly: GCA_947184155.2. NCBI lineage: Eukaryota > Dinophyceae > Suessiales > Symbiodiniaceae > Cladocopium > Cladocopium goreaui. The sequence goes on along the minus strand of CAMXCT020004979.1, from coordinate 232,175 downwards.
TTTTAATGGTGTTGAGTCAGCTACGCACTGGTCACGCAAATGCGCAAACACATCTGTTGTGGAGGTGCTGGGACACGTCGGACACGGCATTTTCCACCTGCGCACATGTGACGTTAAGTATGCGGTATGCCAATAGCCGGCCCGGTAAGAAGTGCAACTCAACAGAACTCAATGGAAATTGGAAAACAAACAGTCACTTCCGAGTGATACCACCCCATTATGTTTGAGTCTGGCGCACAGGCTGAAATTGGTAGCCCAGCGGATGTGGCAGCATTTGCTGCCTTGGAGCCCCACCCAAGGAGGGCTCTGTCAAATTGATAGGTGCATGAAATGTAGCAGGCTGTTTGCAAGGCATGTTTTCTCTTGCAATTGAGATCAGCGGGAAGACTTGTTATAACGCTAGTGCTTTGATGCAGCCTCATTTTGACAAAACACATTTTGGTGCAGACTGCTTGGTTATGATATGATTTGAGATCAGCTTACTTGAAATCGTCCTGCATGCTTGCCCCGTCTTTGAGCTAATTAATTTCATCATATGGGGCTCAATCGTTGCACACAGTTGGATGTGCCCATTGGAATCTCCACTGTCACAGCCAGGAGTGTGCAGTATTTGATCTCTACCGTGGATCCCGAGGAAATATGGGATTTCCTCCATACAGAGATGCCGATTCGTTATGCTGAGAGAATACGGTCCTTGGAACATGCATCTCGGCTTATGAAAAATGTTGTGCATGGACTCCCGGTCCCCCCTACATCTCTCCAAAACATCCTAATGGTTCCCCAAAAAGGCAATTGAAAACAAGTCTGTTCGGTGTTTCAATCTTGATTCCCTTGCTGCACCTTCATGTGTGTGTGTGTGTGTGTCAAGACTCAGTCAAGACATAAGACATCGTACTACATTAACTGGTTCACCTTGTGGCATAGATAAACGCAAAGTACAGGGGCTCTGATTTGTCACAGAATAACTGTGAATCCCCAAATGTTTTTCGGCGTCCTTGCAGGGGCCAAAGTTTCTGTATGCTATAGGTACCTCATTGGAATTCAGTCCGAGATCTTGTTCGAGTTCATGACGCTCAAACCAAGTCCTTCAAGGCCGCTCATTTGTCGCACGGTGCTGAATGTTGCTCACTGATGCAACCTTCATCCTCGGAAGTTGAAGTGGTTCGAGTTCGAATTGTTGAAGCGTGTCGGATGCCAATTTGGTCCAGGCATTTCGCCAAGCCAGCATCCACAGCTCAGCTCAGGTTGCGCATGAGGCGGAAGAAAGGGTTTGGGGAAGTAAAGGAACACAATTTACGTTGACAGTTTGCAAGATTGGATGCGGTCTCGATGTGTGATGTGTATTATTTTACGACTGGGTACTAGGTGCAGGTTCAGTCTTTGTTCATTTAGTGTTCGCCGTATCGAATGGTGTCGCTTTACTCAAAATTTGCCCCGATTCCAACCTGGAGGTCACTCTATGACTCTATGTGGTTGTATCACGACCCTGATTTCCAAAGTGGGCTCAAGACGGCAGAGACTTGAGTCTTCGTGCCATGAGGCCATCCTTCGAGAACAAGGTGTTGTAGAGATGTTGGCGAAGTCAGTGCATCAACTGCGACATGACTTTGGTGAATCCATTACAGATGGCTTTGTGCCGCTTGGAATGAAGTTCAGGGCTTGGGCACACGTGGTTATGCCAATATCTCCGACCCACCAAAGTGCTCAGCATAGATTCCAACGGTTGGCCCTGTGCCGTTCTCCCCCAGTGTCTTTGTTGCTCTCTGGAAAGGGTTGGTAGCTGCAAGTAGCGTGGCCCAGTGCAAGTACAAATTGCACCAAAATCTGAGGAATGCAACAGTTTCCTTTCCTGCCACATTTTCCGGAAACAATTCCTATCAGGATGCAACGCAGTCGCATGTTTCTCAGGAGTAAGTTTCTGGATGACTTCCTGCTGAACCGCATCGGCTGCCAAGTGCTCTTGGGCCATTTCTTAGCTTGCCGAGCCGGTCAAAAGATTCTTGTCAGCGAGGCTCACCTGTTCGGGCACCGGGTGATATTGCTCCAACGTTGAAGTTCGGGTTCTTGCACAGTTTGGAACAGGCGAAATCGGCTAAATGCAAGAGATTCCGTAGGAAACGTAACGGCCATGGTTGACAGGACATGTTTTTTACATCTTGTTATTCTCTTTCAAGTGGTATGACTGGTGTCATCGTCGCCGAGGAATGGGATCATTGACCCACAGTGCAACACCAAAAGGGTTTGCCTAGGAGCTGCGAAGGCCAGTTCCAGTACCTCTTGAGATGAAATGTTTTTTTTTGGGGGGGATTTAGACTTTCAAACATGTTTTGACTGGTGCCCCGTATCCATGGTTGCGTTTCAAGTCGTTCTGTATCTTTCTGAATCACGGATCCTCTTTTCCTGAAGTATGTCTGTTAGTTCTGGCACCAGAATAGAGAAAGAACAAATTGTATCAATTTGTTACGATGAAGCAGCTAGTTGCTGCAATTTGACACGTTGACACATGGCCTCAGCAACATATTCAGACACCTGCCGGTGCAGGCAGTGCTGGAAATGTGTGTGGAGTGTACAGGATGCAGTCCGAGTGTTCAAGTGGAAGCTTTTTCTTCCTGCGGTGGGGGCCTGGATGATGACAACACCCCCAAGTTCCCCTACATGCCTCACGTCTTGAAGTACGTTGTGATGGAGTTGTTGAAGAACAGCTGCCGAGCAACCGCGGACATGTTGGGCAACAATCCGCGCCTTCGCGTGGATGATTGTCCCATCAATGTGATTGTTTGCGCCGATGAGGATCATGTCACAATTTGTGTGGCAGACAGAGCACAAGGAAGCGGCTTCTCATGAGAAATTTGGGCCAGGGAGGATTCCACTCAGCCACTTTTTGTGGGAGAACACCGGATACTTGGGAATAACAAAAATCCTCTTGGAAATAGATGCGACCATTTTGGGCACCTCCTGAGAATTCATGCGTTGAATTCATCTTGGATCATGTTGGCATTTTCTTCTCGTGCAGGAATCCCCAGAGGAGTTAATGCGTGGTCCTACTTGTACACAACGGCCAAAGATGGAGCGTACGGCTCAGAGAAGCGATTGGCTGGACATGGCGTAGGCGTGGCTGGGGAGGTGAGCTGAGATTGGCACCACTGTACCAGGCTGTACCACTGTTCACAAAGGACATCTTGGGCAAGGGAATGAGTCGAATGAGCATTCTGGCACATGAATTTACATGAATTCATTAGAATGTATTTTGAGGCCACGTGATCTTGTGGCATCTTGTGATACACTTACAGCAATACAAGTCTCGACAATCATTGATGCACGCTTTGGATTGTCACTGAATAATATGACTAGATGGTTGCTAGCGAAGTCGCTTTCTTTGCGACATGGATAAGTGTGATCGTTCAGCTGTTGACACATCTCTCATGCAAGATAGACGCCTCGTCGCATTGTTTGGGGGTGTTTGCTGCAGAAGTTTGCATTATCTTGGAGTCAGCATCCTCTGGATCCTTACGAGAGGCCTGCCACTGTCAAGACTGTATGCTCGTTACTTGGGTGGTGCGCTGGATTTGGTGTCGTTGCCGGGGTATGGAACCTGGGCAGTTTCAACAGACGTTTTTCTGTGCTGTTTTTATGCAACGAATTTTCACCCCGATACAAAATTACACAGAAACAGTGTCAAACTACCCTCTGTACTCACTACGGTAGACCATGTATCCATTCATCCATTGAATTTTCCGTTGATATGTCGATTCATCCTTGATTTCTCTCCAGATCCACATCGACCCCGACACAGGAACACATGCCTATGTCAACTTGCCTCGAGTTCAGTCGCAGCAGGTGGAAGTGGTCCCAGAGTCTGGGCTTTCATGACGGCCGTGGTCAATGGTGGCTTACAAACCAAGGGGTGCAGGGGTTAGATAGATATAATTGACATATGGTATTCGATATATATATATATACATACAAATATACATAGTGTAAACAAATAAATGCATATATATATATATAATAATATATAATATAATATAATATAATATCATATAATATAACATAATATAACATAATATAATATAGTATCATATAATATGATATGATATGATATAATATAATATAATACAATATAATATAATATAATATATAATATAATATATATGTTTTAATATATATATATATATCTATACGTGTGTGTGTGTGCGTGTGTGCGTGTGTGTGTGTGCGCGCGTGTGTGTGTGTGTGTGCGTGTGGGTGTGTGTAGATCCGTTCATATCTTTGTAAGGAAGAAATCAGAAGAAATGAGCATCGCCCACCAAGGGCTATTTGACCATTGAATAATATATTAAATCTATGGGAACAGAAGGAGGCACTGAACACGAGCAGCTTTTTCAGAGCCAACAGGTTTCGAGGCACAGGCAGGTACAAAACTTGCACCGAAGATACTGAAAGATACATCCTCAGCGGGGCAAGCTCGAACCCAGCCAATAAGAGGACCTTGAGGCATGGGTTGGTAGTGTTTGTGTGCAGGTAGCTGAGAAGTTTGACTTGATGTCAACTTGTGGGTTTTGCACCACTGAGGATCGTGATTACAACTATGATCATGCCAGTCTTTTAGATTTTACAGTCTGACAGCCGGTCGATTCGATGTACAGTTTGCCTCGTTAATGCAGCCCACGCCGTTTGCAACGCTGGGCAAGTGAAACAAAGCGAGAAAGCGGCAGAATGCGACAAAAAATAACTTGACTCCGGACTGACACATGTGACACCTCAGCACATATTGCAGAATACTGCAGATCTGCAGCGGATCAGTTGCAGGTCGTGGCTTGTGCTGTGTTGGCCCTCAGCTGTTTCAGCGACCATCGGCAAGTCGTGGATTCCACGTTGGATGAACGGGATGTGTTTGAGGCCCAATGCCTCTCTGCAATGATGGCAGTATGGCGCTGGTGTGCCCCTCTTGCAACCACGGTCTATGCAGAGGTTGTCGATATGTCGATTTCGCCTTTCCGATCACTTTGTCCCCCCTACACTCTGAGCGTCCCTTGGCTTCATAGAAGGGGAGCCAAGGCCAAAATATAAAGGGTTGCTGGCATTGGTCATTCCATAGACTTGCCATGAGTGCTGTTCTTCGCTGATATCCCCAGGATGACGAAGGTGACTTTCACCTTCAGTCTTCCCATGCAGATGCGCCTCAGTGCTCTGTGCAGCAACTGGCACAAAGTTTTGCCGAACAGCTGCAGGTGCTCTGTCACTGCGCGCGGCGGAGTTGTGTTTGCCATGTTAAACGAATGCAAAAAAATGCGGGGCTAAGGGAAATAGGAGCACACACTTCTTGCAAACATTTGCAGACCTATTCCATAGAATGTTGCCACACCATGCAATTGCAATGTGCACAGGCAGGGGCCCAAAGCTCCAATTCTACTCCTAGTGACTTAGTGAATGATTTTGCATGTGTGCAGCGATCGCCACGAGCTCCCATAGTGCCATAGGATGCGGCTCGCTCTGCGAAGATGCTATGGTTGGTGGCCACTCGGTACTATTGGCCGGAGCGATGGGAAGCGTACATGGCGCTCTACGAGACCATGTCGCAGCTGGAGCGTAGCGCCACACTCGGTCAGCTGGTTCAGCACTTTCCTTACGGCCTTACGGTCGATGGGGGCCCTAAAATCTCAAACCAAGGCAACCCATCCAGCTTTGGTCACAGCAGCTTTTCGGAGTCAATTCGTCTATATAGTCGAAATCATCGACAACATCAAGCATATTTTAGCAAGAATTTTGTATCCCAGACCTGTTCAACCTACCGTAGGTTTGGCATAGCAAAGTGTCATGTGACTTGGAGACCAGCCGCAGGAGTGCTTTGCAGCCTTCCGCGGCTGCTATCCGGGTGGCATGACTCAGGAAGCTGCCACGGTGCTTCCCGTTTGCTTGGCCTTTCGCCAGGACATGCAGGGTTGACACGTTTGCTGTTTGCCATGGGCATGGACAAGCATCGGTTCAAGGATCAGCCAAGCCTGGGGGCTGTCTTGAGGTCGAGTGAATATGCGGTGGATTTGATGAGAAATCAACAACTTCTTGGTAGCCATCTTGCTTGAAAGTAAGAAATGGTAGCAAGGACACTAGAATGAAGAACTCGGTACGAAGTACTTGCCCTCAATGAAAAAGGAATTTATCTTGTGGTTGGTGAAAGAGGCCTGTCAATCCCAGCTAATTGATTGGTGGTTCCTCTAGATTTCTCTACCCCTTCGAACAGTCTCGGCAGCCCTGCAGGAGGCACAACGTGTCTTCCAGATTGACGTGCCCTGGGCCTGAGGTTTTAAACCCAGATATTCTGTTTCGTGCCGGTTTGTGCCTAGTTTTAGATGGGGATCACCCAAGCCAACCGGGCATATGAAGCAGAGGGTCGTGGCAACCAAAGCTGACGCCCCACTGCCCGCCGACTTCTCAAGGCATACCTCAAGGATGCTGCGGGTCAACTTGGCAAGCCTCTGGTGATCAGTGAGGACATGTTAAGACGCCTGAATCATCCTTGTCCCTTGGATGCATGCTGACGGACCAAGTTCGGCAGCCTTGAGGTAGTCTTGCAAGTGGCCATACTGATTGGAAACTACCCCCACCATTGCGACGTGTTGCGACCTACCTGCCCGTTGGACTCCCCACTGATCGCTCGGCAAACCGGATTTGCTAAATTACCTGCTGCTTTCAGGTTTTGAAAGCGATGGTCTCTCCAATTTTCAGGCTCATGACCTGCTGAGACGTCAGGCGCGAAAAAGCCCTTTTAAGGGTTGAGCCAACATGGATGGTGGCTGGAACTGCTGAATCAAGGAACCCGTGCCAGGGTGAGGCATTTGCTCCATCTCCAACCCTTATCGAGGGAACTTGGAAGCCTAGTGTAACTGTCTTTGTTTTTTTTAATTACTTATGATCTGTGCCCACTTTGCTCCAGTTGAAGCCTTCCCATATTTGACACATCCCAGAGCAGGCCATGTTGCCAGCCTCCAACCTCTTTGGCAGCTACACTGGAGAGCCCTTGCCAGGGTCTGGCTTTGGGCATCCACAGCTAACGGCCTTTTGGATTCCCAGGTGTTTGCCCTGGTTGGGCATGGGAGAGGGCAGCCTGCCATTTCTGTTCTTGGGTGATGGGTGGTTTGTTTTGCTATGTTTTGCTATTTGATCCAGCGAACTTTGAAACAGTTCTTTGCCTGGGTGCCAGCCGCTTCAGCCGCTAGGTGGACGGCTCCAACTCCGCACAGCTTCGGGGTGTGCGAGCAGAATGACTTGCTGAAGTGGCCATTCGGCTCCAGTTCGATGGATTGGTTTAAGTTGGTTCACAGCCAACTTTTGGCTCCCAGACGTTGTGACAAAAATGTTGGTTACTATATGTTGTTGCACAGTACATATCTATGTAGCCCACTTTTCACCCATTAACCATGTGGCATTGGCTCAAGAAACAATGCGTATGCAGGGATAACTTTTGTGGTTGTTGTAGGCTTTTACCCTGTTTCTACAGGTTATCAGCCGTATCGCCAGAGGTGATTGGTTGTTTAACCTTTGTGGCGGGAACGCCACGGCTGCACTGGCTATTGCAGGTACGACGCAGCCGGAGGAGATGGTGATCCACATGAGTTACTTGGAAGACGACTTTGACCCATGCCGGAATGACCCACGCCGTAACATGCCAGGTGTTTTGGACTCGCACATCGACATCAGCCAGTTGAATACCATCAACTTCAACAGTGTTGATCAGCGTACCGCCCAAGTGGCAGTGGTTCAACAAGGTGTCGATCCTACCCTGGCAAGTCAATTATAGTCAATTGATGGCTGCACAGCAGCAGGCTTTGCAGACTGAGGCCAATGCGCTTCACTCCGAGGTCATGGAACGTCAAAGGGAGACGCTTGTGAGCGAAGCTCGAGATCAGCTTGCAAGCATTGAGCAGAGAGCAGCCGAGGAGATTTCCAAGAAGAACCTTTTGTTGAACGAACAAGCTGCCCAAGCGATGAGTGAGCAGAAATCTGCTCAACTGCATGTCCAAGTGCAGGATCATCGCATCAAGGAATTGAGTGCCGAACTTAGTCAAATTGTTAACACTGCCGGTCTTATGTCAACGTCTGTGGACAAGCCCAATGCCGATTTGCAAGCAGCCCGTTCGGAACTTGCAGAGTACCGCACTCAGATCGATGCCATGAATCAATACTCACTGGACATGAAAAGAGCGGCCGAATCTCAGAAACGAGGCTTTGAGGTGGAGATTGAGAAGCTTCGGAGGGAACAGAAAGAGTTAATTCGAAGTTTGAAGTCTCAGCCTCTGGAGGGAACTCCTGGACTTGAAATTCACTTTGGACTTTGGACCAGGTGAACCCAATCCACATTCGTCTCAACCTTCAAGACCTATCATTGAAGAACTTGATGCAGGTGGCAAGAAGCCCATTCACTCGTCCGATGCGGATGACGAGAACTTCATGGCAGAACCCTTCAAACCACCAGGTCGTCCTGGTGGCGAACCTCCTGACGATGATGATGATGACGACAACTTCAATGACAAACGAGGTCGCAAGGACAAGAAAGACAAGAAGAAAGGTCGGAAGACCAGTCGGGGCCGATCCAGACGCCGACGTCGTCGGGATCCATCCTCTTCTCCTTCATCGTCTTCATCGCCTACCACGTCCAGTTCGGATTCTGAGAGTTCCTTTGCACGTAAGGTTAAGAAAGCTTTAGAACGTTCTAGGACATCTGATAATAAGGCCAAAGAGTCTGATCGGGTGCTAGTACCTAAGTTTCCTCAACTTGAAAATTACAGGAACTGGAGGATCCGAGTAAGGGATGCCGTAATAGCAGCTTCAGCTAAACCTGATCTAGCTTTTCAGTGGGTTGAAGAAGTTTTCAAGACGGATCAGTCCGTCGACGCCTTGAAGGATTCAGGTAAATTTGTGACCCTGGACGCAAAGCTCATGTCTTCGCTCACCAACATCTGCGAAGGGGACTTTGCACGGCAACTTGACATTTTCAAGGAAGAACAGGCCAAGACGGGGACACCAGCCAGGGGACGTCAAGCATTGCTCATGATCCATAAGCATTTCAGCACAAGTAGAAAGCATGGTGCAGTGTATGACATCCAAGATCTAATGGCTGTTACCTTAGTCAATGACGATCTAACGGGTTTCATCACCAGATGGGACGCCGTGATCGCTGGAATGACTTCCGAGCCTGACACAATGTGGAAGCAAGCGTACTTTCACAACGCCATCAAGAACTTCAAGCCTCTTTCTCATGATCTGGCTGTGTATGATCGCACATCGGAGGGGGAACCCAACCGCTCTTATGAGTTTCTCATGAAAGCCGCACGGGACTACCTTGAGAGGAAGCGTCTTGAAAAGATGCGACAGGCAACGAAGAAGTCAGTTTCAGGTAAGAGAGACGCCGCCCCAGCGCCCAACAGACCGCCGTCTGCGGGCAAACCTCAGGGCATTTGCTACGACTTCCAGGCTGGCAAGTGCACCCGAGGAAAGGATTGCCGTTACAAGCACGAGAAGTCAGACAAGGGAAAAGGCGGAGGCAAGAAAGGTAAATCTAGGTCCAAGTCAAGAGGCACTAGTCGTTCTTTGTCTCCTGGATCTAGGAATCAAGTTTGCAAATTCTGGACGGCGGGGAAGTGCCAACGTGGCAATGAATGTGCTTTTCAACACCCGCCGAAGCCTGCAGCTCCATCTACCAAAGATGACAAGCGTGGGAAGAGCCAGAGCAAGAAGAAGAACAAGAGGAAGGGCGACCGTTCCAGGTCGTCGAGCCGAGGTTCCAATTCCTCGAAGGGCTCTCAGAGTCTCAAGGACAAAGGGGGAAAACCGTCTTCCCCTGGCTCAGCTGCAGTTTGCCTGATGCGCGCTCTGATGATGGTCGCAGTCGTTAACCCTTCGACCAGTACTCATCGCGTGCCGGAAGGCATTGCCCGCACCTCGTTTCTCAACCAGCATTTTGCCATGCCTGTTACACCCAATCGCACAGTTTCATTTGGGAGCAACGTTGAAACCTTCGAAGTTCCCATTGAGCATGATTGCAATTTGAATCCATGCCATGCCAAACAGAGGACTCGCAATCCAGTTTGCATCACAAAGGACGATCGTTTTCGTAAAGATACGATCGAAGGACGTGAGAGTGATGCCATACTCGCTGCACGTCAGCTGTCTTCCGGGAGTTGCATGGGAAACGTTGCAAATGCAACTTTGCATGTGACAGTGATATCGGCTGTTGTCACTGCATCCGTTCCGACCTGAATGCCCTGCCAGGACACATGCCGTCCCAGCAGCGTAATGCATCCGCTGAGATTGCATGGATCGCAGACACTGGTAGTGCTCAGGACTTAGTTTGCAGTAAAATGATTCCCGAAGACTTAGTGTATCATTCTCACGAACCCCTTGAATTAATCACAGCTAATGATTCTCAGTCAGCTGACCAACCAGCTTCTGTTCACATCGATTGCATCGACAAAGAAGTTCAACCATATGTTCTTCCTGATACCCCGGCTGTAATATCGGTAGGGGTGAGATGCATTCAAGATGGATGGGATTTTGTTTGGACAAGCTTTAGCCGTCCATACTTCAAGAAACGAGATGGTACCAAAATCAAACTTGAAGTAAAAGATTACGTTCCTTATTTACCATCCAGAGATGGCCAGGTACCCGCTGCAGTAGGGATTCCGTTTTCATGGGACTCTGCTGCCGGGAACGGCAAGGCCATCATCTCACCTGTTCGAAGGTCTCGCATGTCGGCAGTTGGAACCGAATCCGAGGACGAAGTCGAAGAGGTGGAAGAGCCTTACGAGGTGTCCATCGCTGATGATGACGAAATCCTTGGACACGCTGACGACAGCCTCGAGGAGTTCTTCCCTGGTGAACTTGCGCCAGGACCTCCGGCGGCGATGACACCCGATGTCAATGCGGGTTCGGAAGATGAGGCCGACGCTCCTGAAGAACCAGTCGACGGTCGGCTTCAATTGCCTGAGCCCAAAGCTCTTGATCGTGGTGAAGCCGGGTTCACACAATTGAATTCAGCTTTTGCCATAATTAAATCGCTTTGCTTTGGCAAGCTCCCGGGCGTCCACAAGAACTTTTGATGCCGCGTGGAAACGCAACCATCCACCTTGCATGTTCGTTAACAAGCCCGGTCGAGCCTAAAATAAAGCTGAATGCATCCGACCGAATTGACTTGCGTTGCATCCGTCTTTCGTTGAACTTGAAGTTAGAATGAATGGATTGCATTCGCTGTTGCACTTTTGGTGTCATTTTCGCCACGCTGAGGTGGAAGTGAAAAGACTACATCGAAGGAAGGCTGTATTCCTGGGCTCGGGATAGTATTAAATAATTGTTGTTTCTTGGCACCCCTTACCGTACTGTGTAACGCATGAATTTGCAGCTTCACCCTCTTGTAACGTAGTTTCACTGCACGGGGGGTGTTGTTAGCACAGTACATATCTACGTCCACTTTTCACCCATTAACCATGTGGCATTGGCTCAAGAAACAGTGCGTATGCAGGGATAACTTTTGTGGTTGTTGTAGGCTTTTACCCTATTTCTACACTATACTTACTTCGGCATCCTATTTTGAGGGTATCCTCGTTGCGGTTCATGTCCCTATGAGCCGATTCTCAGACAATCGATTCTGAGGTATGATGCTTTCGAGCCACCGTTTATGCCGAATGAAATGCCTGCCGCCCTTTGTCATGTAGGGCAGCCTGTGCCGCCGACCGTGGTTCTGGTACAGGTTCATAGGTGATGACAACCAACCCAGGGTTTGGAATTCGTTGAGAAGAACTCCCAACTATTGGTTCGCCTGTCAGGGCCATAGCCCGTGAAATTACAACCAAGAGTTCATCTATCTGTAGAGTGTCCGTCCGTGTGAGCAAATGTGATGCATATTTCTGAGGAGTGGGCGCAGTGGGTGGTCAACCTGGGCGCTGCAGATGGATCCTGTGATCAGGACATACCCAGACAAGACAACATGGAACGTGGGCCACTGGGTTCCAACGATCCTGCCAACTGCTTGCTTCGCGAAGGTGGCTTGAAGCAACGTGATGGGATGGGGTAAAAAGGTAACTACAAAGCTTGAGCAAAGCACTTGAGAGAGACTACTTTTGTACTACAACTTCTGCACACATACTTAACAATCTTAAATGAGTCCGAAATGATTTTGAAATGTCTTTGGACCGAGCCTGAAACAAGTCCGAAAGAAACTTGGAAGCTACTTCGTACTACAAGCCTTGCACAAAGTACATCCCAGTACTACTTCGTGCTACAAGCACTGCACAAAGTTACCCCCAGTACTACTTTAATTACAATTGCAAGCCACTGGCAAGGCTTGGCCTCCAAGACATGGAGCCTTTCAAGTTGCGTTCGATTTGAGGCTTTTGACGACAGGTTTCTCCAACAGCTGGGTGGTGTTCAAGGTTTGCCTTTCAAATCAAAGCAATCTTGATGCCAAATGCAAAACCTTGATTGAATGCAAGGATTTTTTGACAATGACAAGGCCTTCTAGGTGAAATTGACTGCCTCGCCCGTCTTGGCTCAAACGAGTGTTGTCAAGAAAATTGGTTTCAAACGAGTGCCATCTTTTTGATTTTTATTTGTTGTAAGTCTGCTGGGTGGATGCTGTTTGTGTTCAGTGCTTGACCCTGGGGACTTCCTATCAAGTATGTTTCTGATGTCATATGTTTTGATTTTTTCTCTGTCTATTTTGTTGAAGAGTTCCGCATAAGTCGGTATTCGTGTCAATCCCTGTTTTGCGTTGATGACTTCTGCTGTCATTGCTTTATATAAATATATATATATATTAATACTTTAGACTTTAGCTTTCTTTTTTTAATCCTGTGATTCACCTCTCTTATAATCATTCATCATCAATCGATTCTCTGTTTCATATTCCGGACAGTCGCCCCGTAATCTTCTGATCTGTGATTTTCCTCACCTCCCTCAACCTTGTCCTTTCGTTCTGTGGCATCTCATTCTCTTCCTTCATCCTCTGGTGTGGAACACAGGCAAACGTTTTGCACCTTCAAAGAGTTGATTCTGTGAATGTGTCGGTCACGTTGATTTGACTCTGTGCTCGCGAAGCACGTGATGTTGGTGAATTTCAAACACTTTTGTGTTGGCCAAGAGAGCATATTTAGATGCATTGTGATCCATCACGGGGAGTATAAATACTGAAGCACTGCATGTCAATGTTCGAACATCTCATGTAGTTCCCGATGGAAGAAAACTGTTATCGCGACTTCGCCCCTCTTCCCCATGCATGCGCGGGGTTCCAGGACCTTTCCCACCTTGTGCCCCGCTTTGTTTCCCACTTTGTCTCCAAGCATCTGTCCCACAAAGTCTCCCACTTTGTCTCCGTAGTGTTTCCCACTTTGTCTCTCACTCTCGCATGTATCAGATACTGCAAGGCCTTTCGTAGAAGGTTGTTTGAAGTGATGTTTGTGACTGTGGGTGCCCTGTCAAGGCTCAACAGTTGCTGAGGTTGGCCTCAGAATTCAAGCAGAGAGTGCAACAAGCCCAAAAAGAATTAAAGAATGCCGAACAACTTTTGGAAGAGACACTGGAAACCAGTGCAAAAATCCATGCTGAAAATGCGGCTTTGAAGGAAAACATAACATATTGTGTTATTTGCACGGAGGAGAGAGCCGAGGTTGCGCTGTTTCCCTGCTTTCATGTTTGCGTATGTCGGAATTGTTGGGAAAGGCAGCAGGAGGAGGACAAAAGCAAAGGCTTCGTTTTCAGCTGCTGTAGAGGGGCACCAGCAGAAGACAATTTCAGAAGACAATTTTCAGAAGACAATTCGAACGTTTTCGAAGGGCAGCAGCAGGGGCACAATTCGAACGGGCCGCCAAAGGCCTATGGATTCCCAAGCACGCGGGCGGCAGAATGGAAACGGGTACATCTCGAAAAAAAGGTACCACTCCTTTGACCGCAGGTTTTGGGTCCACAATTTGATGGATGATGCCGATGGGTTCAAAAGCTTTAGCGTGGGGAAAAAACGGGCACACATGTATATATATATATACACACATAGGAATTATCTTTAGATAGATAGACAGACAGACAGACAGATAGATAGACAGATATATTATATAAAATGCATATATTATGAATTACTTTATATATATATATAATATATATATACACATTTATACTACCACTTCATCACGTTAAAGAAGACCAAAAAAAACAGATGAGTAGAATGCACTGTGGCAAGTCCACAGTGTGAATTGTGTTGGCTCGCACTGAAGCATTACAATGATTTCCTGTTATTGCAAAGGCTTCAAAGTCTCCTTGCGGAAGCACCATTGGCCTAGTTGGCACGAAGAGATTAAGCTAGATCCCGAGGCCTTTCCGACCTAGTAAATACTGATTCCTTCCAAAGGTAGCACCTAACCCAGGATTTGGAGGCTACCTCTTTGAAGGTGATGAGAAGCACGGCGCTGCCCTCAATGCCCTGATCGGGGATCGGAAGGTTGGGATGGGGGGTATGCGGGGTGCGGTGGCATTCCAAGCAGCCTGGATTCCAGATTTTTTTGGAAGCTCCACCTGAAACTTGGTTGTTCAGTTTTCATAAACTTGCCATCCTTTGAAGATGGGGTGACTGGGGTGGCCCAACCAGTAGATCCTTGAAGCCACAAGTCTATCGCAGCCAGGACGTGCAGCTGCAGCTGGGCTTCGCTGATCCCAGCAGTGTGGCCAAGAAATTGTTGCGGCACATCGTGCAGCGGCGCCTGGGGCAGCCCTTGTTATTGAAGGCGGGCCAAATTGGAAGCGCTGTTGCTGGGATGGACTAGGACAAACCTGCTGAATATATCTGAATATGGGATTTAGGGAGGCATTTGGCACGAGCTTTAGCTTTTGCCACACGGTTAGCAATGCTGTCATGCCAATTGGTACTGCATGCCCCAAGTTCCATGCCTTTTCTGTTTCCCTCCCCTCAATGCTTACTTTCATGGGCCACATGTTGATTGGGCGGTGCCCTCACTTGTTGCTATGTTTGATCTACAAGGCACATTTATTGATGCAATTCCTAATTGAACCCATGGATATTAAGCAGCCAGAATTTCAAGAATCTCAAGAACTACCCGAAGCTTCTCCACCTCACCCTCCTCAAGCCACATCGACTACATCACTTACTACCACCGAGACCCTCACTCCAGAAGAATTTGAACTTATCAGGCAACATCAGCTACTACCAGAGAGTCTTCTCCTGCAAAGAAACCCAGTTTCTCACTCCACCTCCAGCTAAGGATGTAGAGCTCTCAGACTTGGACTTGGGACTCCAACAGGAACTTCGATCGTCACCTCAAGCCAGAGCAGGCTTCCTTGCCCTCAACCTCACCTGTCCAGAAGCACTTCGCTTCGACCCTGACAAGGCAAACTCCAGAAGATTGACCTCAGCAAGAAGCGACCTTTCATTGACCTTCAACATTCAGATCGACACCATGGATACCAGAATGAAGAATTGGAATCCACGATTGACAACAAAGCACTCCTACTTCGAGGGCTATAGCTACAGGATTTACAATGAACAACCTCGACATACTATATCCTTCTACATGAAGAACAAGGACCCAGAGTAGCACTTGGACTTTCCATAGCTATTCAGCAGCTCTTCCATCATTACCAGATCGACAATGGTCTCACCACAGATGTACATCGATGCAACAATCTCATTGTACAAAGACCTTGCCCCCTTTGTGACTACCATCTCCATTTCAGCAAGAACGAGAGGAACTCTTACCAGCAGATCCTAGGTTCTTCATGTGAGTTGACCAATATTTTCCACTTCCACTACATAAGGATGAGCTTACCAGCTTCATCAACAACTCATATCTCTGCCAGGACATCTTTCTTGGCATGGACCCCTACACCAACAATGAGCTGACGCACCTGAGTTCAGTTTGCACCTGTTTCACCGACGTAGCCTACTGGCAATTTGCTCATGTCTTTCAGCGTAGGCCTAGGGATAAATTACAGCTTCAGATCCCCAATAGGGGCCAAAGGCAGTACCGCTCCTTTACCGGACACAGTCCCATTTTACTCCATGAACAGCTAAAGCGAGACCACGGTCCTTCTAAAGATCATTCTTTTCCCTGCCGTGCGTCGCGGAAGCTTTCGCATCAGAATCTTAGAGTCCAAAACAGCTTGTAATCGCAGACTTCATTCAAACTATTTTATTCCACCGACAAAATTGTCGTGGTTATCGTGAATTCTTTTCTCAAAGCCCTCGATGGATGGGTCCCACCTTGTGCATTCTATCCGGTTCCGCGTAGAAAGTGCAAGTTAGCAGCGTTTGCCAAAAGAACCATTATCCTCTACTTTTTCTTACGCACTTCTTCTCGCCCGGAGAAGTAGTCAACCACTTTTGGGCGCGCTGTTGCGGACGTGTGGCCCAATCGAAGCTGCATAGCGCTTCGGAAAAAAACGGGGCGGGGAAGGCTTTATTCAAAACGCCCCAGTTTTGCACGATTGAGATTGCAGCACACCAGGGTCACAAGAAAAAATCCGCGCCAGGTCGATGTGGACAATTGCGATTGTTGTTTCGTGGAAACCCTTCTGGAAGCTGGTTTGAAGCCGCTGGTCATCCATGTGGAAGTGAGCCCCTTGGTGCCGCCACCTTTCATTTACAGGCCGTCAAGTTAGGGTGGGTTACCAGAACCGGCCTTGTTTTCACGAGAACTGTTGGCATCTCCTCAGGCAGCTGTATTTGGGCACCCTCAAGGTATTACGACAGGTACCAGCGCTGCCACCATTGGGGCAGCGCCCCCAAGATGGAGGTTCTTCTATTGAATCCTCTTCCCAATTCGCGTTGTGATGTGCGATGACAGATGTTTGATGCAAAAACCGCTGGGAAACACTCTTGGTATAAATGCTGCTTGGTGTCGTAAACGCCCCTGGTCTCATAAAACGGATTTTTGTTGTAAAAGTGTTCTTGTCCTACACGCCGCGCTGCAGTACATGGATTGAAACTCTGGGGAACCGCAGACACTGGGAAAGTGGGGGCAGGGGGTTCACACAAACAAACACGCATAAAACTGACAGCTCCATCAGACAAAGCGGTGCCAGGCCAAAGGAATTTGACCCCTACATCCAGGACTCTATGGAATTTCTGAGTGCCTTGCTGCAAGAAAATTGTATGACAACCCTCACAGTGCCACATTTATTCTCGTCAAAGTGAGCTGCACGCTTCTCTATTGAATCCTATTGAACTGGTCTGATTTTTATTGACATTGTATACATTGTATGCATTATTGTGCTGTTGTTTTGTGCCCGTGCCCCCCCAAAATGGTCAGCAACTACGGCAACTTGTGAGTGATCAGCGCAGTGGATCTGCCGAGATGCCTCAGAGGGACGTCGAGGACACATGCGACACTGCTCACTTTCAGCCTTCGAAGAGAGTTTGGGCAAGTTTGGCTATCGATTGGTGCCTGGGGTGCTGGGGAAGTTTGTGTCAGATGGGGGATGATTTCTTTTTCACCTGATTCGGACATGGTTTTATGCTACCAGAAAATTCAGTACCCAGGGCATTGCACTGATAAAGTGCTCAAAACGTCATCCTTGACCTTTGATTTGTCTCTGCTTTCCCAATTCCAAAGAGGCAAGAATTTCCACGAAGTAGTTCTGCGCAGTCTTCTTGCCAGCACTAGGTGTACTTCCACTATCATGACGCCACCTTTGCGCTGCCGCCGGTTGAGCCGCCCCCTTGGATTGTTGGCCGGACGGCCGCAGAGGTTTGGCACCTTGGCCCGTTGCGCCAATGCAAATCCTATGAAAATCGTTGATGGCTGGTTACCGTACCTGAACAGCCCTAGTGACCATACCTGCTTATGATTGATAATGATGACAAAGTATGTATATATATATACACATCGTTCACAGATCACAGATGGACTTTGGTTTGTGATTTGTAGTGTCGAACCTGGCATACAGATTGCCAAGTCTTCTCGCACTGCTCAAGCAGCAATGAGATTTGATTGATCTTCTTCGGCATTTGCAGAAGAATCAAAGTAATGCTGGGGATGATTTATGCATTTTTTCATACACCATGCACACTGCGTATACATAGTAATATTATGATTATTGAGAGAGAGAGAGAGAGACACACACACACAAATATGTGTATATATATATAACTATATAATTATATAATTATACACATTAAACACGCGTATGCACCTTTATTGGGCTTACACGACTTGTACCCCGAACACCAAGCAGAAGCCGTGATTGGTTCCCCTTTCGTCAAGTGCGTCGAAGGATACATTTTCAGAGTCTTCCAGACATCAAACGATCAGTGGTGGTTTGAAAGATTTTGGATGCATCGTTTCCAAGGTATGGTGTTTTCTTTTGCCATCCAATGCGTACGGTAGACCCGCTGGAAGTGCTCTACAAGCAGAAATTTCTCTACGACTACAGGCGCGTAAACCCTTCTCCAATTCTGTTTCTGCTTGTGATTTGATGATGTGGTAATTACTGTAGTAGCATCAATTTACATGCCGCGTTTTTCCCCAACAGCAAACCTTCGCTATGGGGTCTTTAGCCCAGATTAGCTCCGGTGCGATCCGGTGCTTCAACACCAGGTTCCGGACAAGGTTCCGGAGGGTTCTGGTGCAGATTTCGTGAGGTTCCGGAGGGTTCCGGTGCAGATACCTCGTGAGGTTCCGGAGGGTTCCGGTGAAGATACCTGCTGAGGCTCCGGAGGGTTCTGTGTGGTTCTGAAGGGTTACGGTGCAGATACTTGGTTAGGTTCTAGAGGGTTTTGGTGCAGGTACCTGGTGAGGTTCCGGAAGTTTCCGGTGCAGCTACCTGATGAGGTTCCGGAGGGTCTAGGTGAAGATGCGTGGTGAGGTTCCGGAGGGTTCCGGGGCAGATACCTTGTGAGGTTCCGGAAGGTTCCGGTGCAGAGACCTTGTGAGGTTCCGGAGGGTTTGGCGGAGAAGATGCTTGGTGATGTTCCGGAGAGTTCCGGTGCAGATACCTTGTGAGGTTCCGGAGGGTTCTGGTGCAGATGCTTTGTGAAATTCCAAAGGGTGCCGATGTTTTTTATGGCATTAGGCGCTTGATTTTTATGGCATAAGCGCTTAATTTTACAAAAACGCAGAAACTTTCAAGCTGTTGGGGGTAGCATTTTTCTTTGCATGGGGTTTATGATGGTTTATGTGTCTTGGGTCAGTGCTGTGCAATTGATTGGACAGCCAAGATTTGGGGCAGCGTCATCCTTCGACCTTTCGCGTGCCTTGGATGTTCCCAGGCAATGGAGCGACTTGGAGGTTCCCAGCAGTGAGCGACTGCAGAAACTGCAGCGCTATTTGGATGCCTGGCGTGTGCCGCCTGACAGCTACATCCTGAAAGAGGAAGAAACTTCTGACCGAGCAGAGAGAGAATTGGGTAGTGACATGTATAGGCTGATCCTCAACTCCAATGTGGTCGATGTGTTCGATTGTAGTTGAGAAACAGGTTGGTTTGGGGTTCCTAATTTTTGGACAGATGCTTGTCCACATGGCCCCCCAGCTGATGCTTCATCCCGAGATTTGGCTCCAGAAGTGGGACTGTGTCCCCTTCGACATGTGGGTCACAGCCAAGCGATTTCAACAGTTTGAGAAACATTCAAAAAGTGAAGACACTTAATTAAAGCATACACTGGAGAATTTGTCGGGGTATGTTTGGGGATGATGCACTTGCATGGTGCTTTGACAGACACCTTTCAGAACAGGACAGAAGCGTGGCGAATACATGGGTGTTGGAGACCGTGAACTCTTTCTTCTCTAGCGACTCTAGCACCGAATCCTACAGAAAAAAATCACTGGTCCGGATCCACAATCTGGATCATTAAGCAGCGAGGAGAAAACAGATCCCACTGTCACATACTACAAATTGATCCATAGCAATTCTAAACTTTCCAAGTGGGATGGGCTGTTTCCTCATGGCGCGGCTAACCCTGCCTCGTCATGCACCTTGCAAGGCAGCTGGCACAGGCAGTGCAGGGCAGATGATAACGAAGACACTTTGTGTGGTCCGTGTGGTTGTGGAGCCAATCAACTTTTAGGTTTCAACTGTTTGGAGTATGAACCTTCACCAAATCTTTCTTTCCTGACTTCTCACCAAGAAAACAGGTGACCAAACCAATTCGGTAAGAACATCACCCTGGCTTAAGTACGCTTAAGTACTGACACCTCGGCAGAAGAGTTGCGGAAGTGGCCCGGAGTAGGGTCCTGTGGCCTTGCCAGGTGAGCAAGTGCCGCTATGCAGAGTGTTTCAATCCCAGATGGGATGCCATGGACTGGTTGCAGGGATCACTTTTTATCTATAATGTGGGTAAAACAATGCCATAAACCGCCCCATTTTTGATGGTTTTTAGCACCCATTTATGGTGATTTTTGGGATGGTTTATTATTGTTTTAACCACATTACTTTCATAGTCTATGACTATGTGCGAGTGCGAAGCAGCTACTTAGACCTAGCCGACCTAGCCTGACAATCCAGTACTTGTAGAGCTTAGGGCATTCGCCCGAGTGTCTGAGGTGGTTCTGGGCCAGTACATGGTTTTCATTCCCGGCGCTCTGAAGCGGCTGCGGTTTCTCAGTGCTGTGCTGGCTGTGATGGGCTGTTGATTGGGGAATGAGAGAGGGCCGGTATGGTCTAGTGGATAAGACACATCCCTCCTGCGTCAGACCCGGGTTCAATAGGGCGTGGTCCATAAACACACTCCCTGATTGGGGACTGAGAAGGAACCCAAAGAGGATGGCGGCGATTGGCAAAGATCTCTGTTTGCATTGCTAAGAATGGACAAGCGAATTGGAGAATGAATGAATATTGATGCCTGGTTTCAAACATTTTCAATTTCCATTCCCATTCCTTAGTTGGGATGACCCAAAGAGGCCAAAAAATGACATAGGAAATGGCCATCAACCAAGCACTTAGAATTCAGATCAGGAATATCAGGATGTGTACAGCATGCGTGTGAAGTGTGCTTGTGGATCCTACTAACCATCCCTTCCTCCTGCTAGTAAGCACCTGTCAGGAGCTCAGGTTGTTGCACCCGTCGTGAGGCTGTTCCCAGATGGCCACCTAAATCACAAGCCATTCCAACTGGTGGCCGTGCCAGGTGCTCAGTTACTGTTGAAATGGTAGCCATGCTGTAGATTTCTGAACAACATAGTTGTCAATTTTGAAGCCACAATTATCGGGCATTACACCAGGAGTCAACAGCAGTTTTCTTCAGATCTTTCATTCTTCCCGCCAATGCAGAATCTGACATTTATAATTCTATATAGCCACTATAATCCATCATAATCCCCTTTGGGCATTCTTTCCCCTTTTGGGGATTGCCGGTCGCAGGTTGTGGTGTTCTCTCAAATCCGAGATTGTGCCAATGCTGGACGGCCCCAGGTCAAGTCACAAGGAGCCCAGGTGGCAAGATGTGTCTGAAAATAGGCTACCCGACAAAAATCCACTGGTTGATCATGATTTTCGCCATTAAAATGGCTATGTCTTACCCTCTGGCAATTTAACATAGCTATTGAAAATTGCTATTTATAGTGGATTTTCCCATTGAAAATGATGATTTTCCATAGTGATGTTAGTTTACCAGAGGGTATGTCTTATGTTGTATACTCCATTTTCAGACACACCCATTGTGGCGCTACCGTGCATCTCCTGTGCATCTCAGGTCATTGAGAGCTTCGTCCGGCACTATGCGGCGCTGGGCTTCTACCGGCTGCTGCAGGGTCCCTAGTCATGGGCTGAAGGCCTGGCTGAAGTAAGCATCCCAAATGAGTTTTCTGGCTAAGAAACGCCTGCCTGCCAACCTGAGCTGTTTCAAATTCCGTCCATGCCAGAACTTGACTGGCGAATAGCTGAGGCTCTACCTGGATGACTGTGAGGACTGTGCTGCGGAGGTTTTGCAGAAGAGTGGATGGGTAGGGGCCACAGTTCGCTAGAAAACTCAGGATTGTCAAAGGTTTACAGCCCCCAAACCAGAATGGAAACCAAAAACTCTTTGAACCAGTTAATTATGTGACCTCACATGTCAGAGAAGTGGAGGATGGTGGTTGACGGTGATGTGTTCGGAGAGTCTTCCCACAGCAGATGCAAGATCGCATCGTTTGTATAAGTTTTTTTTGAAAACAAGGTGCCCATTCTTGTAGCGCCCCCCATCAGACAGACATTTGAAATCCATATTCTTGACAAGGTGACCAAGAGCGAGTGACTAAACAACGATTAAATTATATGTAGAATGTAGATCCTGTGGATGGAAGAAATCCTGCACCAGTTGGTAACTATTGGTATACTAGGCGCAGATGACACGGGACTTTGCGGCCAATTTAGCCGATGTTTTTTGGCACATGACATGGGATTTATGTATCGATTTTGCTATGGTTTTTTTTTACATATGACATGGGAGTTGTGCGCCGACCTAACGGGCAGGTATTTTTCCATTTTATTGACAGATGACATGGGAATAAGTGATCAAATTTACACATGACATGGGACTTCCAGGAAGACACAGACGTCCAAGATGGGAAACGGCAGGTAAATTCCTTTAAATTGTTCTAAAATCTTGGAAATTCTTTTAAATTCCTTTAAACTCCTTAAAAGTCCTTTAAACTCCTTTAAATTCCTTAAAATTCTTTAAAATTGCTTTACATTCATTCAAATTCCTTTAAAATCCTTTAAATTCGTTAAAAGACGAATTTACCACATGACATGGGACTTCCAACCCCTTTAAATTCCTTAAAAGTCCCTTAAATTCCTTTAAATTCCTTAAAAGACGAATTTACCACATGACATGGGACTTCCAATTCCGTTAAATTCTTTTAAATTCCTTTGAATTCCTTTAAATTCTTTTATATTCCTTTAAATTCTTTTAAATTCGTTTAAATTCTTTTAAATTCTTGAAAATTTCCTTAAATTCCTTGAAATTCCTTCAAATTGCTTTAAATTCCTTAAAAAACGAATTTACCACATGACATGGGACTTCCAGTTCCTTAAAATTCCTTTAATTTTTTTTTAATTCCTTTAAATTCTTTTAAATTCCATTAAATTCCTTTAAATTCCTTGAAAGATACATGACATGGATGGGTCTTCCAATTCCTTAAAATTCTTTAAAATTCCTTTAAATTCTTTTAATTTCCTCTAAATTCCTTTAAATTCATTTACATTCCTTTAAACTCTTTTAAATTCTTTAAAATTCCCTAAAATTGTTTTAAATTCCTTTAAGTCCCTTTAAATTCCTTAAAAGACGAATTTACCACATGACATGGGACTTCCAATTCCTTAATTCCTTAAAATTCCCTTAAATTCCTTTAAATTCCTTAAAAGACGAATTTACCACATGACATGGTACTTCCAATCCCTTTAAATTCTTCCAAATTCCTTAAAATTCCTTTAAATTCATTAAAGTCCCTTTAAATTCCTTAAAAAACGAATTTACCACATGGCATGGGACGTCCAATTCCTTTAAATTCTGTTAAATTCCCTTAAATTCCTTTAAATCCCTTTAAATTCCTTAAAATTCCTTGAAATTCATTAAAATCCCTCTAAATTCCTTAAAAAACAAATTTACCACATGACATGGGACTTCCAATTCCTTAAAATTCCTTAAAATTCCAGCTGCTCAGCTCCGACCCGTCCGGACGGTTTTCCAAATAGTTGCTGAATAGCTTCGAAATAGCTGCTAAATAGCTGCTAAGTAGCTGCAAAATAGCTGCTAAGTAGCTGCTAAATAGCTGCTCAATAGCTGCTCAATAGCTGCTAAATAGTTGTTGAATAACTACTAAACAGGTGCTAAATAGCTGCTAAATTGCTGCTAAGTAGCTGCTAAATAGCTGCTCAATAGCTGCTAAATAGCTGCTAAATAGTTGCAAAATAGTTTCCAAATAGTTGCTGAATAATTGATAAATGGCTTCCAAATAGTTGCTGAATAATTGATAAATGGCTTCTAAATAGCTTCGAAATAGCTGCTAAATAGCTGCTAAATAGCTTCGAAATAGCTGCTAAATAGCTGCTAAGTAGCTGCTAAATAGCTGCTAAGTAGTTGCTGCTCAATAGCTTCTAAATAGCTGCTAAATAGCTGCTAAGTAGCTGCTCAATAGCTGCTAAATAGCTGTTGAATAACTACTAAATAGGTGCTAAATAGCTGCTAAATAGCTGCTAAGTAGCTGCTAAATAGCTGCTCAATAACTGCAAAATAGCTGCTAAATAGTTGCTGAATACCTGCTAAATAGCCGCTAAATAGTTGCAAAATAGCTTCCAAATAGTTGCTGAATAATTGATCAATTGCTTCTAAATAGCTTCGAAATAGCTGCCAAATAGCTTCTAAATAGATGGCAAATAGCTGCTGAATAAATGCTAAAGAGCTGCTAAATAGCTTCTGAATAGCTGCTAAATAGTTGCTAGATAGAACAAGGAGGTGAATGGATTCATGTGACTTTGGAATATTCTAACTGCTGACGTATAATTTTGGATTATTCCAACTGCTAGTAGGTAATCATACACTAATATACTATCTTTGTTCATGTGGGATGTGAAATGTACAGTGTGTGAGTTAGTTGACATGATATGTTTTGCATCTTTTTGGATGCAGAGGTCCCATGTCATGTGATGTTTTTTTCCGGGGCACTTTACAGATGACACGGGACTTATGCATTTTTCTGTTTTTTTCACTTTGCAGATGACCTGGGAGTTTGCGTTTTTTGGGTATGCCCGACAACTCCCATGTCATCTGCAGGTACTATAACTATGAGACACTGTAAATAATGGGATTACAACGGCATAAACCATCTACCAACTGGTGAAGGATTTCTTCCATCCACAGTAGCACAGGGAAATCAACTTTTTGCCCACTCAGGCGTGGTCAAGATATTGCTCAACATGATGTACCTTTCTTGTTGCAATGTTTTGGCGCCGGGAGCTTGCCCCATGACCAAGGTCGAGTCGGGCTTTGTCGAACTGGTCCCCGTCGACGATGCTCTGCGCGCTCAGTGGCCTTCGATGCCATCCTGGCGTCAGCTGTCGGCATGTTTTGGATCAAAGCCTCGTCATCCCTAGTAGTGGCCATAACTTGGGGGGTAGAGCCCATTTTCAGACCCTCTCCCATCCCAACTTTTTTGGGGGTTGTTGGATCCCGAACAATAGATTGGGGTACAATTTGGGGTGTTTGACATGCCAGGACGGGTTGGCCAGTATGCCCACATGGAGGCTCAATGCACCCTCTGCAGAAGCATTGGATTTTCGAACAAAACCTTTGGCCCATTCTTGGGAGGTTCAAAGCCGACAGATCCTCAACAATGAGCATGCCTTGTTGAGGGCACGGGAGCCGATATCTTAGATGACAGTGGGAGCACGTGTTTCAGATTTTTCTTTGGTGTCAGGCATGGCATCATCTAAAACACCCGGTAAAGAGCATGGGCACTGGTTGGTCAAAACTGTCGAGCCAGCCAGCGATTCTTGGGTCTGACCTCCTATTTTCATGCGTCGTTCTTTTTTGAGGGTCAGATGGCTTGATGCAAAGGCTGGGGGCAGACTGGCTGCTGCACATTGACAGTGATGAGCTGTTCTGGCCTCATTGCAGCCAGGGCCAACTCTGATGCAATCCAAAGACCTTGTAGATCCTGATTTCTTTGGGTTAATTAGCTAATTAGCCTAGTGACTAGTGTTGACTTCGGGTTCAATCGACTTGGCATCGAAAGTTGAAAGTTGCGTTTGGAATCCCAGCGTGAAGTTAGCTTATCATTCTCTTGAAATTGGTATCATGCTACCTCCTTGTCCCTGGTGGAACTGACATGGCAACGGGAACTCCTGAATGTCAAATCATAGGAGGACTACTCGCTGTGTGTATATGTAAACAAATAAGTAAATGAATGAATGAATAAATAGATAATAACGCAAAATAGATAGATAATTATATATAAATAGTTGAATTATCATATAAATAGATAAATAATAGATATAAATACGTAAATAGATAGACAAATAAACAAACATATAATTGTATATATTTCTGTGTGTGCGTGTGTGCATGACTATTATGCATATATCTGGCCTTTTCCTCAGTAGCATTGCAGATTGTTGCGCTGGAAGTGAACGGTGCACCATTTTGCCTGTCCGTTGTCCCGTGGCCGTGGTTTCCAGCGCAGAAAGAAACATCACCATGGGAATCAACTCTTGGATGTTCACAGAACAGTGCCGCAGTCAACATGTCTCCACCCATCAATCTCCCGGACACGGCTCCGGTTTGCTTTTCGAATTGACTTCATCTCACCGCTTGAGCGCGTTGCTGCACAATGGGACTTTCATTCCTCGAGGGCGTTGATGTTCAACAGGCAGGGATATGTCATACAATGTCACATACATGTGATAAATTTATGAGAGAAATATTGGCGCACAGTGAGTTCGCCATGAAATGCTTAAGCCACTAGTGCCACTTGCCCATGCTTCTGTTGCTTCTGTCCCCTGTTGGACAAACTGCTGCTTTGTCCGAGGTCTTAGCTCGAAAGGGGCGCATGGCTGCACGATGGCGCGCGGACGACTCGCTCTTCAGTGCTTTGAACCTTGATCTGGTGTCTTGGTCGGGGAGGCTACAGATGGCCAGAATCACAGATGACCTGTAGGAATTACTGTATATGATTGTATGAAGTGATGTGCTTCTCGGTCTAGTGGCTTCAAAAGGAGGTAGATTGTTCCGCAAAGGAGGATCTCGGTTCTTGCTCTTGCATCAATCCAGTCATTTTTTGGTTGGTATTTGTATTGCGCCTTTGGAACTAAATTCAAGCAGAAATTGCTGATGTTGATGATGTGCTTGTGATGGCAACCCTGTTTCAAGTTCCAAAATGTTTCATTGCACGACACCAGGTGAGTGTGTAATGACTGTAGTGTGTCCCCAGTTGTCCCCAGCTTCCTGTCATCAGGATCAGCTCCACTCCCCAAGGTCGACTTCAAGCGTCCTGAGCTTTGGAATTCGCCCTTGCTTCCCATGTTGCGGGAGCCACGCATTCTCAGCGACCGCAAGAAGGCAGCATCGAATTTCTCACCCAGAAATCGGAAATCAACCAGAGACTTCCATGAAAAGCACAGGATGATGAATAGATATGTGAAATTATTTCACCCAAAAATTTACCGCAATCCATATTTTAATTTTCACCCAGATTTTGGATTGTGGTGAGGTGAAATTTTATGTCACAGATGGTCACAGGTCCTGCCCTGGATGGTCAGCATTCGTTCCAGCTCTGGGTCACCCGCGTCACCTGAGAAGTGGGACGAGGAATGCCTGGTGGCGACATGTATGGGAATCCTATATATATATGATATATATATGATATATATATATGATATATATATATATGATATATATATAACCTATATAATTTAATATTATAACTTGATGACCTGATTGATGTTGAATAGCCATTGGTCCGTGACTGCTGTGACTGCTGGCTGCTTTTGATGATGCATGTTGGTCATTTTTGAAGGCACGTTTTCTTCCTCTTTCAGAGGATTGTTTCATCACACGCTGGAAACAAGTACGAACCCCTGCGGTTGCACTGAGCACCTCTATGTCATGATTTTGCATACGTCACTCGCCATGCTGCGACAAGGCAATCATCCAAGTTAGCAGCTGTCTTACCACCCAAAAGTTCAATCATGCATTAAGAATCAGCAAACATGTAGTCATAGGATGTCATGAGATGTCATGAGATGTCATGAGATGTCACAAGATGTCACAAGATGTCAGAAACCATCAGCCGTCGTCAGCCCCAAAAGGACCCCATCCTGGGTCACCGGCGAAGGGCACCTTGCCAGGATGGCGCCTTCCATGCCTCCCGGCAGATGTTGCTGAGCTTCCGGGTCCTCTCTCAGGTTTGGGGAGCGGAATGATGCTTGTCGGTGTGGAGATAAATCAATGAGTAAAAACAACATATACGCAAATGCATATACATATATGATTATATATGGATATACACGCACATGCTTTGCACAAACATATGCATCACCAACATATATAGTATATAGATGAACATAGATCAACGCGCATACCTATACATATGGATGCACAAACACAGATATGATTTTTGTATGTATGTCAGCATATGCCTCACTAACGTGTGTTGCTTCTCAGAATCATTGTATTTGCGGCTGTTGCTATCTCTTTATGGCAGCAGATCGAAGCACTGGGCCCGCCAGGACATGCCACCTGAAATGGTGGGATTGAAAACAGTGTTAATGCCACAAAAAGCGGTCCCTTGGTTGGATACAGCGGTGGTGCTTCTGGAGTCAGCTTTCAGCATCTTTCAGCCGACAAACTTCATCAGCTTTGGCAACTGCAGTTGCTGGGTGCACTGAGGATCTTATGATGAGACAGCAATCGGAACCCTGCCCACCGACCAAACAGTTGAGGGTCTCGATGAAGAGACAGACTTCCACTCGAGAACCCAGGACCCGAGCCTTGCCAGTACCAGTTCCTTGGGCATGAATCTTAGGATGGGATGGGATGGGTTACTGTAAATGGATTGTAATAGATGCAATATAAAAGAAGGGTAATAAGGGCTCCTCGTGGGGTGTATTTCATATTGGAGGGAACGCTTTTTTTTTTGGAAGGACCGGACGTCCATTTTGCCAGCTAGTTTGATGTTCGTCACACACCCATTTTGACCTTTCATAGGAACTTTAGTAACTTTAGTCGCGGCTCAAGAATGGAAATCTCACGCGACAATAAAATGCGTGCGGTTCTCCAAGGCCCTGCCGTTGCTTGGTTGCACCATGGGGGCAGGATGGCAGCATTGTATTTGCCACACATCCAGGTGAAGCAAATGGCTACATTTAGGTTCCTATGGTTCTGATCATCTGTAACTTACACCCTGCGCCAGACGCGTCTCCGATCTGTCTCCAAATTGCTCCTTTGTGTAGTGCCTTTGCCATTCTGCTCACATCCTTTCTTCGCGCCATGGCCCCAGATCACACTGATGTGGCACATCTCATCCGCCATGAGGACTCCTTCGGCAAATGCATATAAAGTGGGTCAGCAGGCGCAGTCTGAAATGGAGAGCCTGAAGCGCCAGGCCATTGGAAGATCTTGGGATGTCTTGGGTAGCAATTGGCACAACAGAAAATCTGCGCTCCTTTGGGTCTGGAACATTGATGCACAGCAACATGACCATCTCGCCATTTGAGATTGTTTTTTAGCATTTTAAGGAACCAAGCGTCAAGACAAACCAGCGAATGTTTTTTTTCTTCCATGATGGAACTTCCTTGCCTTTACTCGCTGTTGCTACCTTGCCGCCTGTCCACAAGTCCCTCAAGGAGGCTTTAATATGCTTAAATTCAACACTGCAGGGATTCCTGAAAGTGATGAGAGTTTGCACGGTTGAGTTTGTTCTGTGCATAGTGTAGACTTGGGCATCCGAAGTTCTTTACCTTAGAGTTTATCCCTTTTCAGACATGTATTGATGGTTGATATGATGCCAGTTTTGGTCAAAATTGAGCAGTGACCGGGCTGTGACCAAACTCAGGTTGATTGGTTATTGTAGCGGGTTATACTACCCAATAAATTGGGGATTGTCATAGTCATAATGCATCCACTGTGGGCCATGTGGGCTGATCATTTTCCAGCCTGGAAAGGGTTGCAGCACTGCCAGGTGCAAAGCTTGTTGAACAAGGTGTGCCCGGAGAACATGGCTACCATTGTGGAGAAGATTTCTGCCGTTCAGGTTGGTGTGGGAAAATGGGTGTATTGGATCATGCTTGTTTGGGATGCCAGTATTATACATACCCTCTGGATCCCTCTGGTAATTTAATATAGCTATGGAAAATCACCAAATCATCTATACATGGGTCATTTTCCATGGCTACCCGCCGGTATTCACACGCGGCTTGCTGAAAAATCCACCAGCACTTCAGCCAGATTTCCCATCGCTTCGCTCTGCCAGGGGAAAACTTCCACGTTTGATGACGCTGGTAATTAACTAGCAACTAGCATCAATCATTACAAAGCCATTATTGCCCATTATTAACCATTATTGATTGATATTACTAACTATTATTAACTATTATTAACCATTATTAACTATTGGCCATTGTTAACCATTAATGGACCATTATTGATATTATTGACCTGGAGGCTTAACCAGGTTAACCTTCCAGGGCATGGGATGATCTTCCAGATCTTCCAGGTTCAGGGCCGTGCAGAGCTGGAAGCCATCATCGAGTTGATCTTCAAGAAAGCGGTGACGGAACCTCACTACAGCCACTGGGAGCGTTTTTTGTGTTGGGAAGTGTGATTTGATTGTGATTGACAATTGAGATTCTCATAATGATGAGATGTTTGCGGGGGAATATGATGTACGAAAAAGAATGGTTTGACAATGATCTCGAACAAGTTGATTTTAAGCTGTTGGAGATGATGTTCGATACCTTCCAACAATGTGCTCGGTTTTTCTTTTTGGAATTGCATGGAACGTGGTAGTGGGGGTGAAAAGCAGGTTGGCTGCAAACCATGGCGAGCGCGGTTTTGAATGATTTTGATTGCATGAAAGGGGAGGGCTAGGGGACAAGATGAGAACTGCGCAACTCTGCGTCGATGAGGTGAAACCTACGCTGATCTGGTCTTCAGCCTGAAGTCTGTCTTCCCAGACTTCCCGGAAACTACGACCCAAGCAGCCAGGAACGGGCACTGGGTTCCCAT
Source organism: Cladocopium goreaui (assembly GCA_947184155.2). Classification (NCBI taxonomy): domain Eukaryota; class Dinophyceae; order Suessiales; family Symbiodiniaceae; genus Cladocopium; species Cladocopium goreaui. The sequence goes on along the minus strand of CAMXCT020004979.1, from coordinate 201,484 downwards.
GGAAACATTTCTTGAAGGTTCATTGTTCTTGCATCGTTTTCTAAGGCTAACAGCGCGCAAAAGGTCAAGCGGAAGCAGCGCATAGATTAAACATGGGGTTTCAAAATATCTAGGGATGGTGATTTCCCCGATAAGTTGAAAGGCTTGACCCGCTTTGGAAACAGATTCTAGCACAAGAAGATGATAGCAGATATATATATATATAGTGAAGTTGTGAATTGTGAACAGACCGGCCTCACACACACACACACATATATATATATATATACATACATACTGTTACATACTATACAATACTATATAGTTACTCAGGGTCACAGGGTCAGCCGCGCCGCTTGCACAAAACACTCGCATGTGAAAATGGTTCTCCCTACTCCTTGCCATAAGAGTTGCTTCTCCCAATCATCCCATTTAATCGCCCAATGCTGCTCCTGAGCTTTCTAAGGATACTGATGGTGGCAAACCGGTGACTTTCCGCAGTGCATTCCTTAAAACTCAGCTTGGTTCAATGGAAGGCACACATGTATCAACACACACACACACACATATATATATATATACATATACAATGAGGATGCTCAAAGGGGTGGTGATGATGGTGATGGTTTGCGGTCTGCTAATTGTTTGAGGTCGGCAAGTGCCCAGTATAGCAACAAAAAAATCGGAGCAGGAGACTGAACGCTAAGTGCTGAGGCCTGGTGCTCAATATTTGCCAGAACGAATTCGAAGAACTTCTGGCAGAATCTGCGGCTTGACGGAAAGTCGTTTGACGTGTGGGTCCTTCAATTATTGGGGCTGTTGGGTGCCATGTGTTTTTCTCATTGAATGAAGTTGGGATTTCCCAAGTATTTCAAGGTGCCATTCTAGCTGACAACAAACTGCGTGGTGCCCACACTGGTATGATTCTGTTGTCTACGCCAGCTGCTGATTTCCTAAGTTCATCTACAGCTATAGGAATCTATAGGATGGGTCATTGCTTTTGACAGCCGGCTGTGTCAAGTGCTCTTTGGACAGGAAGGGGCTTCTGAAGATGAGGATCAGGACGGTAGATCGGGTCAGGTGCAAAAAATGGGGCCAATGACCCTGCACAACCAGCAACAAAAGGAGACAGGTCCCTGGAACATGACATCGGCGAATCCACCTCAACCCCCAGCTTTGCAGCTTTGCTTGCTGCCACAGTTCCATTTTTTCTGCGACGAAAAAGGTGCAATTTGGGTACCAGGGATATCATGTAGGACAAACGGCTGAGGTTTGACTTCCGATCGTTCATGACCTAGTGTACAGGGATTGTACTTTGCCTACTTGTTTGTCCCATGTAGACGAGCTGTGTACTTGCCAGAAGGTACACCCAAACCTTTGACATCCTTTGACTCTGGGCCTTCTGTTGTTCAATGTCGAGGAACATGCGAAGAAGAGGAAGGACAGGATGTGTGCAAATATGAAGCACCTTGCTTGCAGGGGAGAAACAACTTATATGCACCCAGCACCCGCGGCACAAAGATTCGTTCCAAACGTATCCTGGGTGACCTCGTGACCTCGGGTTTTGGCCATACCGAGGTCAGGGGAATCATCCCACTGGCTTCTTTCCAGTTCGTGAATTGTACTCAATATACAGCTATATAGTTTTGCACACACACACGGATAAATATAGATATATAGACATAAGTTGCCCAAACATTATGTGACATTCATGGGAATCCGACCAATTCTCTTCTCAGAATTTCCACCTTCCAGCCGGACCAGCCCTGCAGGTTTGTTGGGTACCTGTACCTCCGTCAGTTGCTGTCGACCAAAGTCGTGGGCTCCATCATTTGCGAGCTGGTCTGCATTGGAGATCCTTGTCATCAGCGGAGATGATGGTAGCACCTCCAAAACCTGGTGCCGTAGAGTGGTGAAGCTCTTGAATTCCATTTCCGCCTAATAACATGCAGTGTTTCCATGTGATTCCCTCATGTCACTGGTTTGGTCTAAGATCATTTGCAGGCAATGTTTACCCAAAACTGAGTTCTTTTTTTTTTACATTTTTGTTACAATGCAGATAGAGGAATTCACTGCAACATTCTCCTCAAAAAACAGCTCTGGCAAAATGGGATCTACCTCTATTGCCCCTCCTGCAGGGATTTTTTTTTTCCGCACTAAGGATGAGGAGGCCAGCCCAGTCATGACCTCGGATCATGTTCAAAGGTCCAGGCCCAGGGGCCCCGGAAGCCCAAAATTCCGCCCAGGAAGAGCATGCATTGGAGTGCGCCTGTGAGTTGCTGCTCACTGCAGGCTACACGTGGCTTGGCATATCGCTGAAGGGGTCGAGTTGGGTTGGCTGTGCCGGCTGTGCCACTTGGACAATGGCTGCCATGGCCGCTGCTCAGGATGGATACTGCACCAGCAGGGCAGATTGCACTGGAGATGGCGTGCAACAGGTTGAAGGACCCAGCTGAATCAAAATCATCCCGACGGACACGGACCTTTGAAAATCAATGAGCAGGGGCCGCATGGGCTCATGAACCTGAACGAAGTACGAATGGTTGAAAATAAGTATCCACTGCCCTACTGGTTTGTAAGCATCCCATCAAAGTGAAGGACTTGAAGGTCCGGAAGTCTGAGAATGGTAAGGGCAAGTCTCTTGGATGCATCCAGAACCTGTGACAAGGCAATGCCACCCCGTCGCCGTAGTGGATATAGCTGCGGTGCTGGTGGAAGTGGTCCAGCAAAATAAAGCTTTGAACGACCTGAGGTATTGCAAGCGTATCCAGTTCATGATTCAGGACGCAAAAGGTTGAGTGCTTCGCACATGGCATACCCCAGATCCAGAACAGTGAGACTGTAACGTTCGTAATTCTCAAATCATGGTCAGTGGCACGTATGTTTCTAGATGATTCTATTTTGGTAGCGCCTCTACTTGTGAAAAGGATACCTGCATGAACCTTGCCGAACATGTTTCAGCTGCGGGACGGCATGTGGTTGTTGACCATCAACCGCTGAGAGTTCCGCCAGGATGTGCTGGAAACGAGGGCGAAAGGATGGACCAAGAAGGCAAAATGCATTTTTCGCAGGTTTAGCGGTATTTATCCTCTTGAGCCTGCACCAGTTTTCTTTGTTGTTTTCTTTTATTTTCTGACGCCAGCACTTGTAATGTCCCCAGTGACCATGAACAAGAGCTTTCAAGCAAAGATTCTCAGTCGAAGTGGCGAACGTTTTGGGTCATAGCATGATCCAATGCACACTTTTAAACTTTTAGAGATTGGATTGCTAGTTTTTGATCTCTTTCGTGTCTATTTCAAGACCCACGCCTTGTATTTTCTACTCAGTGGTTCGCTTCTACGATGCTGTGTCAACCAAATAGTGCTCCATTGGAGTTGGGCCGGTTTGGTTTGCTCACCTTCCCATGAAATCAACATACTGCTATGTCTGGAAGTTTGGGACCCCGAACTCCAATGCCGAAATTGACATGAGTCGATAGAAGTTGACTTGTTAGTTGACTTGTGACTTGATTTTTCCAGCAGTTTTTGAGACCTCCCCATTGCGGAACCACGTCGACCGAGCAAGCTCCAGGTCTTCAAAGCTACGGCCAAGACGAAGGAGGAACTGCGCAACTCTCAGGACAGCCCAGTGGTGGTTTTTGGACTGGGCAGGGCTTGGTAAATGCACCATTATTCTCATTCTCTAGGATTTTAATTTCCCTGAACAGTGTTATATATGTTGGTGTAAACATACACGCGCACGTATATATGATATATATATACATTACATATAAAATATAAAATATGCAATATACAACATAGAGTACACAGTATATAATATACTATATATCAATATATATCTATATATCATATATAATATTGCAAATAATATATAATCTATAATATATATAATATATAATAATGTGTAATGTATGATATATAAAAATACAATACAAACATATATTATTTAGTGTATATATATATGAATATCATATAACAGATGATATATATAGAAATATATATATATGCATAATTATACAATGTATATATACATAAATAATTTAACAATAAGAATCATGATAATAACATATATATATATACATATCATTATTTTTATACAATATAATACAGTATTATAGTATACTGTAATATGATTTAATATAATATAATCTAGCTTAATTTAATATTTGATATAATTATATAACAAAATCTAATATGGCATAATAAACTATGATATAACATGGTATACTATAATGTAATAAAATACAACATAATATAATAACATATAAGATAACATACCATACCATAATATAATATTATATACTATAATGTAATACAATACAATATAATATAGTTTAATGTAATATAATATAATGTAATAGAATATACTATAATATAATATATATAATGTAATATAATATAAGGTAACATAATACAGCATAGAGTATAATACAATAATAACAACAATCATAGTAGTAACAATATATATATATATATGTATATGCACATATACATAATATATACATGTATGCATTATATATATACGGCCAGCTATATATATATATATACATACATGTAATATTTTTACATGCGTTATCGTATGGACAATAAGCCCAATGCTTTCCGAGGGTAACATGAGATTTCAATACATGAGACCGACCTGTGTTGTGGCTTCTTGCCGTGACTGAGATGGTTGCTGCACGTGCATCGCTGCCACCAGGAGCAAGCTTCCGGGAAGGAATCCGTTGCAGAGCACATTGTCACAGGCCACTCTCGGCAGGGTTTGAGCTGATAGACTGGGGCATCAGTGGAGAAAAACGACTCAGCCAACTTGAGTCTCGTGGCTTCATGCACTCCGCCTGAAACTTTGGGGAAGTATGAATTGGTAGAGGTGCCTGTCATGCCCCTTAGACCAGCTCACATGTGCCTGAGTGACCAGTCATGGAAGTGGGATATGAATGGAATTCATTGGAATTCCAAGTAACTACTGCTCAATCCTAATTGCTGTACTCACGGCATTTTCAGACCATTGAGCCATGCTTTTCTCTCTTGGGATGCTGCACCTGCCAGGCAAGAGACCTGTGTACCTAGCCTAGGCCTTGCCGGCTGAAGCCAATGTGCCGCAACATTGATTGGTTGCCATCTGGCAGGGTGGAGCCAACCCTTCGTTGCACCAAGTTCCAGTCATCACGGCCGGTGCAGAAGTAGCCATGCTTTTGCACTAGGGCTCCACCCTTGCCATTTAGAACAGAAGTCACAGGAGTGCTGCGCATCAGCGCCAGGTGGGGACCAAGTTCCAATTCCAAAAAATTCCAAGGGCTGGTTTCAGCTGGATATCATTGAAAGACTTTGATATGGTGCATTCTCTTAGGAAGATGCGATGGTGCAACCCCCAGCAACACACATTACAGGAATCCGTCACCTGTGTCGCCGAACTCAGCTGAGAATCGCTGATAGGCCCGTCCAGCTTTGACACTGCGAGTAGGCAAGATCATTACACAAGCAGAAGGTGATCTGAGTACCATCCAGTCCCCAAGCGCCAGGAACGTAAGTGAACGGTGACAAATTATGATTACAGTATCAAAACCGGCCATAGATCCGAAGTTTCCCTCATGTACCGTTTTTTTTTTGTTCGATAAGGTTCTTCTTTTACTTGTCGTGGTTACAAACCATGGGCTCTTGTCGTGGTTACGACGTCCTCTCTCCCAATAGGGACACCAACAACCAATGTAGTGGGATGGGATAGGGGGTATTTTTCATGGCTCATTGACAGCAGGGGGGGGTGAACTTGGAAATTGCTGCAGTTGACAGATGGACGGTTCGAGGACGAAGCTCGTGCTGGGCGTGGCAAATTTTGGACACAAAACCATGTTGCGCTGCGGGGTACTTCAGAACCAACCATGTAAAACAGAGAGTTTCGACAAATCTATGAGGCGGTTTCCTTTCCCCACTCAAAATCGGTAGGGATCTCAGATCTCATCACAAAAAATAAAAGTGTCTCGTTGCCCCACCCGAAGGGAGTAGAGCATATATGCTTTCTATGTGAAGCATTTTGATACATGAAATCGAATTTCGGGCGATTTCACACTCTTCGGATTCATCTAAGCTTAGCCGGGGTCAGAATCGCATGGCTACGTGCGATTTTGTTGCGAAGGGAAATGTACTGTACCGTCTCTTTTGCCTTTCCGCATGTGTATAATCTGGTCATGATTCATAGCGACATTACACATTTCATGGTCACGACCTAAGGGCAGATTCCCCACCAGATCAAGCATGCTTGCTGCATGGTTGGCTACGAGGTTTCTCCGCTTCACTTTTTCAAAACCGCAGCTGTCAACAGGTTGCCAGGGTTCCCCCGGGCGAAGCATCGGAAAGACTTTACAGACTCCCAGCATCTGCCAGCTGAGAATATTTGGAAAGTTCAAACGAAGCTTCGTCGCAGCCCAGGGGCTCAACCCCGGTTCGCTTTGCGTCAGTGTGGCTCAACGGAATAAATTGCTGTGCTAGACGCGTTGGGGTAACCTTGGTAAAATTATCGATCCATCTACCTGTTCTTTCGAGTCGACAGCAGCGATACGCGTGTTTGCATGTGTATATGATATATTGTGAGTATATGACATGTATACATACACATGTATGAAGATTTGGTATACTATGAATAGAAGACTTCTCCCTCCGTCTATCCTCCCTCTCTCGCGCATAAAATAAATATATATATATATATTTATACGTATCTACATTCGCAGGTTCACACATGATTGTCTATGAACATGCACACTCAGATACATATCATCACATACTGTATCTCCAAGAATCGGTTGAAGGGACATTTTGCAGGACCTCTGATCCCCTTGGAATTTTCATGAAGCCAATCCATTGAATATCCCACCACACACAGCCCGAATCAATGCGATGATGAAACAGTCAAGGTGCACCAAGGACTCCATGGCACTCGCACAGCGCACATTTTCCGAGCAATGCAGGCGCCTCCAAATCATGGCCGTAGCGGGCGAGATGACATGCTAAGCCTCCACCTGCTGACGAAATGAATTCCTGTAATCAAATTTGACTCATCGCACTCAGAAACAGATCCTGAGACGTTAGCTTTCAAGTTTTGACTTGTTTTGACCGCTAGAGTCACAGGAATTGACCGCTTCAAAACCGGATGAGGTGCTCAGCAGCCAGCCGCCTTTGTTGCACGGATCAATGATCCAAATCCAAGGCTTGCCACCTTCCACGATGACGGCCCCGTGGGCAGTCAGATGACCTCCCTTGACACTGTGCCTTTTGGTGGCAACCAACAAGGACATTTCCCAGAAACATAACTCCGAATATCCTTGAAGCTTAAACTGTTGGGCAGTTGGAGCTCCATTTGCAGGTTTATACTAAGTTTATACAGTGTCCTCAGTATACCCCCGTGGCAGACAGGCCGACTCAGCAGTGTCACAGGTAGTGTCAATCCGTTCGTCTAGATGACGGGAAGGTGAAGGACTGATTTAACCCGGATGAATCCTTGCCTCGGTCAGCTGTTCCCCAACTCTTCAGCGTATTCGTAGCCCAGATCCAATGGTGTTTAGAGATTTTATAGCAGGACTTCAGAGTTTTTCCTCAGGAGATCGAAGCTGGACCATCACCTAGCCATCTCGTTCAATGTGTTTCTCTTATTGCGGCATATCTACTTTAGCTTCAAAAAGGTATGGACTTTTGATTTGTGCAAGTCATGGATATGCTGGTCAGGCTTTTGTGCAAGATTCATCCGGCTTGAATAGTTTAATCTGATTCCTCCCATTGATTGAAAGCTACAAAAATAAACTCCGCATTTTTTCAACACGATGAGTCAGTCGGTGTTGTCACCGACGCAGAAACTCGACTGTCTGCCAAAGCAATCCTAGTTGTCAGAGTCAGAATCATCTGCCGCGGAGCAAAAAAGGCGCCGCACAAACCCGTGCCACATGTTGTTGCCAGCGACGTGCAAAGCATTCATATCCAATTCGTTCAATGTTTCCACTTCCTTGACGGCACATCTGAGACAGCCTGAGGCAATCTAACAGAGCCCGACAGAGCCCCAAACTGGAACACACACAGGGTTCCAATATCTTCCAATGAAGTTGTTGCTGCCGGCTTGGCTCCAGCACCCCAAGCTGCACGCAGAAACTTGCGCGGCAGCCTAACCTTTGGCGCCATGAATGTGTCGGTGGAAGAGTTGAGCATTACAGTGGCAGGTGGAAGGAAACTCCTGGATGCAGTGAATTGTTTGGTCCAAGCAGGCGACATGATAGCCTTGATGGGCCCATCAGGAGCAGGCAAAACCACCCTATTGAACAGCATTGTTGGAAGACCCATTTCAGGAATTACCGAGGGGGGCATCTACTATGACGGCACAAGCTTGGCCAAAGTCAGGCAGGGTGGGCATGGCTGGCTCCATCGTGAAGTGGTTGTGGTGTGTTTGCCAAAACTCTATCAAGTATTTGCAGTGAAACCCAACATGACAATTTACTTTTTTCTTTTTGGTGGAGATGATGATAGCATGAATGTTTCCATGTCACTTGAATTCTTTGGTGCCACCATGCCACCTTGTTACGACCTTGTTACGACCTTGTTACGACCTTGTTGGGCTCATCCCGGTGAGGAGCAGCGTGGGATATGTCACCCAAGATGACATCATGTATGAGACCCTTACGCCCCGGGAGAATTTGACCTTCGCAGCAGCCTTCATCCTGCCAAAGCTCTCCAAAGAAAGCCGCAGCAAAGAGGTGGACCAACTGGTAGATCACCACTGTATGTTGGCGTGTTTCCGTAGTCTTCACATTTGTAGCGGAAAAAGAATTCGGTTCAGGTTGTTTGATATTTTCCCCTGTTACCTTGAAACGAACAGTTCGGCAGCTTTTCAATGTGTACATCCAAGGCTGTTCAGATGGGAGGTGACAAACCAATCCACTCATGAAGGACTAAGTGCAAGCCTCACCACACATCAGACTTACCACTCCAAGGCTAAGTGATTTTTGGCTTATTTCAACCCAACTAACAGGAACTAACAGGAACTAACAGCTGTTGTGAGGTGGAAAGCGTCATCGAAAAGCTGAATCTCACGAAGTGTGCGAACACGGTGGTTGGGTCGCCCGGCCTTGTACGTGGCATCTCAGGAGGTGAGCGGAAACGCACCAACGTGGCCCTGTCGTTGTTGGGGAACCCCTCACTGCTGCTGTTGGATGAACCCACCAGCGGCTTGGACTCCAAGATGTCTGACTCCTTGATGAGAGATGTGAAGCACATCACCGAGCAAGGTTGCACCGTGGTTGCTACCATCCACCAACCTTCCGAAGCAGTGTTCATGCGCTTTGACAAGGTTCTGCTGCTGGAGACCGGGCGGGCCACTGGGGCGCGAACTGGCAACCTTTAAAGTTTTGATATGTTTTGAGTCATGTCTTGGGATGGTGCTCTAATACATTGCTCTAATTTGATCATTTTGATCATTTTGTGCATATTCTACTTGACCCCAAGCAGGTGGCCCCATCACTGCCCTGAAAGATCTTGAAAGTACCCTACAGTTTAGGAAGGAAACGCATCAAGCCCATACCGCAGCATGTTTTCGCCGTGAGGTAGCCTATTACGGTGCTATCTCTAGCTTGCGTGGCTCGCTGGGCAATTTGGGCTTCACATGCCCCGAAGGCACTCCACTTCCAGAGGTTCTTCTAGATCTTCTTGAGTTGCCCGAGAAGGAAGAAGCACGTGCAGCTCACAAAGAGAAATTGGTTCAGTTGAAGAAACTATCAGACACTTGGATGTCGGCATGATGGAGATTTCTGGAATGATGTTATTGTGTTAGCTGGTGGGTATCATTGAAGCAAAGGTTGGACTATACTCTGCCATGATTGGACGGATGGTGCTTGATTTTCGTAAATATTTGTGGATGTTATGTATATATATATATATATATGTACACACGTACCTTTATTTAATTGAGAGTATGTAATATATTATTCCATAATGCCGTATAATATAATATAGTAATATGCATACATATACATGCGTGTCCTATACATATTGGTGCTCACACTCGCGGATTCGCATCTTTCACATGCCATCCTTCAAGCAGTTTTATTTGGTATTTGTTGATTTCTGTGAGCTTGCAATGTCATATATTCTTCGTTTTCTCCTGCAATATTTGCAAAGCTCAATTTCTTTTTAAAAATGACCGTCCATACTCACTTGGACTGGCTCGTTCAATTTGAGTTTGCAATGTGTTTTTGATCATTCAATTCTTTTTTTTTGTGGTGGACTCTCCTACTAACTTGTTGTCTTTTGGTCCCATTGTCCACGTACTGTGTCTTTGGGAGTAGATGAGAGTAGTCGATGAACATGGCAATCGGAAAATCTCAGGCCCGCCTCTGAAGTTTCATCTCCACAAACTCTCAGTCACAACCAAGATTATTTATGATTATATACTTCAAATGATTCGCCACCCCACTTACACCCACTGGTAAGTGTCCCATTGTGAGGATAGTAAACATGACTTCTGGATGCTGGTTGCTGAGGACATCTCCTCTGCCGATAAGGGCTCTCCCACCAATCAGAAGCACCACCCAAGCGCGCGGGAATCTGCGGGCAGGTGGTGGTACTGTTCCAGCGGGAGCCTTTTGGGAGGGCATGGAGGGCCTGGCATGGCATTTGGGACACTGGGGATATCCGGAATATCTAAGGGTTTCACAGGATTTGGTGCACCTTGAAATGCTGGGAAATCATTGGCCAATCATATTCACTCCAGGTATTTTCAATGATTGTAAGATGGATGGAATCCTGGATGGACAAGGCATGAGACTACACCCCTCCTAGTTCAGCAACATGCGGCCATCAGGAGCTGGTGAACGTGAAACGAAACAAGGCCCTGACGATTGTGCGTGCAGTCCAGTCAGTGGCATCCTCACTTCTGATCGGCTTGATCTTCCTGCAATTGGAACGCAACATGTCAAGCCTGCAGCCGCGCTTGTTCTCCAGTTTTCTACTGGTCTTTGCCCAATTCCTCTTTGCCTTGTTGGGGGTCGTCAATGCATTCCCGGCAGAGCGGGCAGTGTTCCTGCGCGAGACACAGGACAAGCTCTACCATCCGGCCGCGTTCTATTTTGCCAAGGTGGTCATTGACACCATCATGCAATGCTTATTCCCCATCCTGGTGGTGGCCATCAGCTACCCACTCATCGGCTTGAACGGGGAATCAGCTGATCGGGTCCTGTGGTTCTATGCCATCATGGCTGTGGTCTCGAATTGCGGTGCTGCGGTGGGCTTCATGGTCTCAGCAGCCGTGCCCAGTGTGAACCTGGCCCTGTCGATTGCGCCCGGGCTGGTGATGCCACAGCTGCTGCTGGCTGGCATCTTCATCAAGGTGGATGGGTGGATCCAGCAAAATCCCGGATGACTTAAGGGATGAGAGATGCATGAACACTTGCGCACTTTTCGGAAAAAAAAACAACCAAAAATTGGTTTCAATTTTATGCCTTCTTTTTTATGCCTCATCACATATTTGTAAGACATGTGTTGGAAGAACTACCTCCGTGGCACCGGTAAAGACTCGTAGAGCAGGGGAACCTGGAGAATCCCAATGCCCTGACAGGTAGAGGATTTACCGCAGCCCTTCAATGCCTTGAGCTATCTCATGGTAGCCCGCTATGCTGTCCAAGCCACAGAGCCTTGTCCCCACTTTCGAGACAAAATCATTTGAGCCCTACAAAGTTCCGTAAAGTTCCGTACGCACGACATAGATACAGCAGTTGTGAAGATGACTCATTGATGGCTAGCTTTGTCAAAGCAACCTTGCTAGAGACTGTAAAGAGGTTTGATCTTGAAGTCCATCCGTCTGTACACTTGTCCACACCTTTGCGGTTCCCCTTCGATCCATCCATTTTTGAAGTACCACATGGAAGATGCCTCCCATGATTCAGCAACAAAGACTGCCAGACATGTCACTTGAACAGTGGTGGCGCTGCAAACGAGTGGGTCCCGTCCGTTTCTCCGGCCCGTCAGGTGGTCAATGAGTTCAGTTGCTCGGAGAAAACGGCCTGCGATCCACTGGTGTGGCGAACAAGCTCACCAGATCAATGCGGCGTGTCTCCCTGTGACTTTTGTTGCACCTCTCATGAGATGATGGCAGCTGGGGGCATTTGCCCAGTCTCTCGGGCTGGTTGGTGCATGGGTGGGATTTTCTCTTGCCACGGAATTTGAAACGGGCACACCTTCGTTGCCTTTGGCGTATCAACCCCAGCCACACCTCACAACTATCCATTGCCTTCTCACCTTGAGGTCTTGTCGTGCAATCATGCCTTGACGAGTCTGGGGATGGATGATATTTGGCCAAAGAGCGAGACTTCACATGAGGACAGAGAAGAACACAGCCTGACAACAAGTAACCGAAGCAACACAGCCTCACAGATTTTTTGGTGTTTGATCCTAGGCTGATGGTGAATACATGGAGTCTCCTTCACTGGACGGAGATACGGGAGTGCATGGATGAATAGCCTGACAACAAGTAACAGAAAGCGGACGACTGGACACAATTTTGACATAGATCTTAAAGCGAAAGGCGACAGGGAAAGATTGACAAGTCAAAATAATAGACTAATAGACATAAATGATATAGATGCCGTACCGGAAACTAAAATGTCAGAAGGAGAAGGAGAAGGGAGTGTCAGTAGTAATGGTCAGTGCAGAAAGAGTGGCTGCAGTCCCTGCAATGCCACTTCACTTTTCTTCCGGATTTTTTGCCCATGCATCCACTTGCCCTAGTAGTGCCAACGTTGCTTCGCAAGGGGTGGGGGTGAAGGTATTTTGAAACTAGTAGTGAGGTGGTGACAGCAAGTAATGGCTCACTTCAACCTTGGAAAAGTTTTCCGTGTTTTGGCTCGGGCTCAATTTGTATCAGCTAGTCTAAGCCGCTCGGAGAGGGTCAAAACAGCATCCGACAGCAATCATCCAGTTCAGATTGCTGGATTCTCATTTTTTTCTCTTGGGTTTTTGGATGGCAGGAGACCATCCTCTTCAACATGATTGCCTTGCTGATCTTGATGTGTTTCTTCCGGCTGCAGGGTCTGAACGTCTTGCTGTGCAGCTACCGCCGCGCCACCACAGGCAGCTGCCTGCCGTGCCGTGGCACCGCAGCCGTGGGGCCCGGCCCGGTGAGGCCGCCCAGCGCCGCGCCGTCGCCGAAGGCGGAGGTGCCAGTGTGATGCGACCATTGGCATCCTAAGGCCCTAAGGCCCTAAGGCCTATAAGGATGCGGGTGCCGCAAGTTTGATAGAGTTGGAATGAGTTGGATAACTGGATAACATGCCCAAGGCGACCTGTAAGGCGACCTGTAATGACCTGTAGCTGGGATGGGATGTCGGATGCTTTCTTTTTTTGGTGTAGAGTTGTTTGACTGCATTGACCAAACATGACCCCGAGTACTTTAAGAAGATTGAGGACCTTCCCAGCTGTTTGCAGTGCAGTGTTGCTTACTTGGCGCCTTGGTCATCCAACATCCGCGGTAAAATTTTAGATTGTGCTGACATGGCCCTGGAAACCTGATGGGCTGTGTTGAACCGATCAAGCTGCCGGGTTGGGTTCCCGTGGCACATCGTGGTACAGTTTCATTGCAGCCCACACGTGGTGTCCTTGCCTTCAAGCATGGGGTAGCAAGAACATTTTTTTGCTTGCGTTTCCAAAGTCTAATCTCAACAATGAGCGGATGCGATGAATTGATGCCTTACTCAAAACTCCGATTTCTGGACTCTTGCCACCCCAAGTACTGTTGTCCCATATCCTGCACGCGGAATCGCGTGTTTCAGATCCTCTGCCACCCTTGATGGCTTGCAGATGGCTGGATGGAGCATATGGAGCTAAAGTCAAACTGGCTGCCAGAGTGGCGCATCATAGTGCAACTCGCTTGTCCACTGAGCGACATTCGCCGCATTACAGGCACATACTGCATGTGACATGTGGCTTCATAGATGAAAGAGAGTGACAGAATGATCAGAATGCATCGATGAAGTATATTTACAAAATCAGGCTTTGTCCTTGACCATTCTCTTGAACTGGTGACTGAGCAGTTCTGTGATCGTCTCAGGCTGTGCCTGCCTACTGTGGCTCCCAGTTTCTTCAGCGGCCTCACATCGCGAGGCCAGCTTGCACCTGCGGATAGCCATCAAAAATCCAGAGAGAGAGAGAGAGAGAGAAAGAGAGAGAGAGAGAGAGACCCTGAGATTTGGGTCTTTTCCAGTATGGAAATGCTTTAAAACATACCAGTTTTGAATACTCAGATTGATGCATGGCATACCCAAATCAATTGAAACTGGTCCAGTAGAGGAAAACCATTAGGTTTTTTCTGCTAACCGATGCCGCCTGCGAAGGCTGCACTATGTCCTGAGCTCAGGAGAGGTAGCAGGATGGCAAGCCAAACATGGCAATTTTGATGGGGAAAATGCAGGACAATGATGAACATGATGATCAAGCATCAAGCTGGCTGATTTTTAGGGGTTTTATGTATATATATATACAATTACACACGCACACACACACATATATATATAATTACATATATATATATAATTACATATATATATAATTACACACATATATATATAATTACATATATATATATATGTGTATACACACACAAACACACACACATATATATACACATGCTATCCATAATCTTCAGACAAAGCCACCTGTTTGAAGATCCCCGTGACGGGGAACCGTTGTGGGCCTCCACCGCACAACGCCCTCCCCGCGGATGAAGAGTAAGGTACACTTTTTGCAATGTGAGGAGCTGAGCTGGACCCGGGTGACGTTTGGTGCGGCTATGTGCGGCTATTCCAACCTCCAAGAGGATCATCAACTGTCATAGTATAAGTATGTATAAGTCATAGCCCCAGTGCCTTCTCAGAATACTGTGAGCTTGTTTGGATTGCAAGGCGTCAGCCGATCAAGCTTCTCAGAACTTTGGAATGAAGTGCGTCAGATCAGCATTGCTGGTGTTTTTTTGTTTTTTAAACAAGATTCAATACGCCTCAGAAGGCAGGACTTTGCAACAGAGCGCTGATCGGAAATTCTTACTGATATATTATGCCCACTACAGTAGCAATTCGCACTATCACTATCAGTTGTATCTATATACACGCTCTTTCATTCATTTACATTCAGGATGGTCAGGATGGCGCTGTGCCCTAACTTTGTCCCCAAAACACTTAGCCGATGGCAGGTGGAAGGTGTACCATCAATGGCCGATTCCACGGATGTGCTCCAAAGTGTCCGGTGTGACAGCTGGGCTTTTGGCAACATTTGGCCAGCTTGGGGCAGAATTTTCTCCTTTTTTTCCCACTTACCAGCTGCCAGACCTAGCCAAGTTGAATGTTAGGCCCAGATGCCATTGCAAGCCTTGCAGGTGCGCTTCTTCCGACAAAACATGGGCCTAGTACCTCGAAATCCAGCTGCAGGACCCGCTGAGGATAGTTGCTAGGAGCAGGTACTGGCCTCACATGAAAAGCTCCTTTGCAGAAAGGCCCGGATTTTCCCTCAGGTTTGGATGGGACAATGCCTAAAGGTCTCTTGGCTTTATCCTCGATGATCTGTGATGACCATTGATACTGAGCTGCAGCATTTGTGGCCAGGAAGGGCGTTCTTCCAATGGCAGTGCTGGGCTGAGGGTTGACGTGCCATGTTCATTCTGGAAGGACGTGTTGAAAGAAGGGCTAAGGCTTAACTATGCTTAACTAGTTTTGCTTTGGGATCTTTTATTTTTTTTGGGGGTAAGTTCGCAGAATACCTAGCCACCATGAGTGGAGTAAAACACTGCTAGATCAGACTGCTTTCTAGCGGAGATGAACGCATATCTGAAAGCCTACTCCTGAATGGAAGGAGTTGAAGGAGGTCCTTGGTAGATCACTTTGCGATACGAGGCGTTCAAATGTTTTCAAAAACTGCTGAATGGTGAGAACAACAAAAGCTCCACAATTTGCTCAGCCCAGGGTGAGGCTCGGTGGCTGGTGCGGTCCCCAGCACTTGGGCAGGCATGGTGTCAAGTTTGGAAGCAAGCTACAGGCTCACAAGCAGTAGATGTTTCCAATTTCAATGGTGTAAAACATTCTGATGTACAGTATCGACAGAAAAATAGGCAACTGCAGTCCATTATCATCAACCAAGTTATTGAGTTTCTTTAGTGTGAGACACTCATTCTTGGGTCACTGTGTTTGCCTCAGCGGCTGAGATACGGTCACTTTTTGTTTGTGTCCTCAAACACCGCGTTTGTATGGTCCACTTTGGTTGCTACAGCATATGCACCTGCAGCATATTCATGAAAGGGTTAGGGCGAAGAATGCAGATGTGGACCTAGGGTATCTCGGAGGGAGATGCCACTTTTCCTCCTGGGGGTCCCACTGGCTTGAAGTGAAGCTTCCAGCTTCCAATCTGTTCTTCTTGTTTGCCACCGTTGCGGTGGCACAGCTTGCAGGTTCATATCCTACGAGAACGGCAAGACCGCCGTCAGCGTGAAACACGCTGTGCCTGGGGTGCTCAGCCAAGCTGCCAAGCTGTGGCCTGTTCTGCAGAATTGGAATTCTTAGTATCCACACCATCACTGCCATCAGCATAATCAGCATAATCAGCATAATCAGCATAATCAGCATAATCAGCATTGTGATGATGATGATGATGATGATGGTGATGATGATGGTGATGATGATGGTGATGATGATGCTGATGATTCTGATGATCATCATCATCATCACCATCATCATCATCAGCATCATCATCATCATCATCATCATCACCACCATCATCACCATCATCATCATCATCAGCAGCATCATTATCACCACCACCATCCACACCATCACCATCACCATCACCATCATCATCATCATCATCATCATCATCATCATCATCATCATCAGCATCACCATCATCATCATCATCATCATCATCATCATCATCATCATCATCAGCATCAGCATCAGCATCATCATCAGCATCATCAGCATCAGCATCATCAGCATCAGCATCATCAGCATCAGCATCATCAGCATCATCAGCATCAGCATCAGCATCACCATCAGCATCGTCAGCATCAGCATCATCATCAGCATCATCAGCATCATCAGCATCATCATCAGCATCATCATCATCATCATCACCACCATCATCAGCATCATCAGCATCATCAGCATCATCATCATCATCATCATCATCATCATCGTCATCAAAACCATCCTCACCATCACCATCACCATCATCATCATCATCATCATCAGCATCATCATCATCATCATCTTCATCTTCATCTTCATCTTCATCGTCATCTTCATCTTCATCTTCATCTTCATCTCCTTCCTTTTCTCTTGTTGAGTGGCTGCGTAGAGCCACCTGGAAGCAGGTTGAAATATCGCTGATGCACCCTCGACATCTCCCAGCCTCCCAACACCAATTTCAAAGCTTGTTTGCAGTTTCTGGTATTGTAGAGTCTGCAGACGAGGAAATGCCTCTCAGTGTGCATGTGGGAGGCGCTGCACCGGAGGGATTCGGGCAACATGTGGCGGGTGGGGGGCAGATCGCATGCTAAAGAAAAGAGCGGCCACGAGGAGGAATTGCTTCGTCTGAAATTGACACAAGAAATCCAGGGAGCAGATGGATGCAGATGGAAAATGTATCTATTTTATTCTATTTTGCTATGTCAATGTCCGTTTTTGTAACTTCTCTGGCAACTCGTTTAAACTTTAACTGAACTCAGATGTTTTCCTCCTTGCTGGACTTGCACAAGCACGTTTCCGAAAGCAAGTCTGCAGAAATGCGATGCCTATACGCTTGATGCATGCCTACATTAAATTGCAATGACAATGACTACATGACTACATCGCATGACTACATGTTTGCACATGCCTGCGCCACCTGCGCACAGACAGGTAAGAAACACTTCCTTACAGACACAGTCAGGCTCGGCCGCAGCTGGAAGAAGGGAAAGGAAAAGAACCTGACGGTTCCACCTGCACCTGGCAACGCGCTCAGCATGGTACGGAACACGGGGCCTGGGACTGTAGGTCATTTATGTTGGGAATGACAACCATGATTCATGATTGTTCTTATGGTGAGGGATGCGTTCTCATTCAGCCTATCAGCCTATCATTACTGCTGTTTCTGACTTGTTTGAAGCCAAGTCAGAGCTTCCATACGCTCAAGCAGCTGCATTGGTCAAGACATGTCAAGACTACTGTATGTGACATCATTCAGGGCAGTGTCTTTGGGTTTCTTTTTTTCTGGAAGGAGAAACTTCATGCTGTTGGTTATTGGCTCCAGCGCGATGCAAATAGCTTGAGTCTACCAACGCAGCGCCTGAACCAACATTTCCTTGCTGATGGGCGCTTACAAAGCAGCCATTGCTGGGCTGCTCTTGAGGCAGGTCTATATCCACGTTTGCCGAGCAGTCCGATCAGTGAATTGTCTTGATTTGTGTCTACAAGGAGCGTTTTGGACCTCAAAGTTCCCACGAACCCAGAGTGTTTTTTTGGCAGTTGGAGCACGTTTTGATCATGTTGCTACTTAGTTCATCTGAGTTCAACTTTGCAGTCCTTCGAGGCTTTGCCATGGGTGTACGAATCTGATTGTTTCGCCTGGAGCGTCCGAGCCTCAGATCTTGGACTCCATGAAGTTTTGTGACTGGTCTTGGGCATCCAACAAAACAGTAACACCCGGTCCTTTGGGGATTTCTGTTTCTGTTGGGAATAGCGGAGTTGAACATTTTGGTTCTGTGTTGTGAAACCTCCCAGGTCAGCAGATGGCTCCACGCTCTTTTCCTACACGGCGGATTCTGGTAGCCTGTATCTTTGGGCTGCATGCAGATTTTCATCCGCATTTCGTGGCCATTGAGCACTGCCAGGGATCAATGACTAGTCTTCCCCCCAAGGTATGGCACCTTGGGGCACTACCCGGCTGGAAAGCACCAGCCTGGTGAGAAGCGACAGATTTGGGACTGGGACTCTGGGAAATACCTGGGTGAAATTGACGAGGTGCCCTACACCTACAACGTGTCTTGCTTACTGCCGCTATCTTCCGCTGAGGGTTCCTTCCAGGGTGCAACTGACTGACCTTTTGGCTTTGAGCATGAGCTTGACATGTTCAACATAATCTGACAGTATATAAACTCATGATAACTCATGTGCATTAATGATCCTTCGTGGCATTATATAATGCCATTTATGATATACCACCAATATTCCCATTGTTATTATTGTCAATTCATTTACTACATATTACCGCCATGATCGGCCATCATCCCATAAACATCACCATCGATGCGACTGAGGTGATCGGCAACCTCAACGAGCACGGCCTAGCCATTGGCGAGACGACCTTTGGAGGCAATGTGACTTGGATCCGACAAGGTCGTTGGTTTTTGGACATGAGATGCACCCCAAGAAATCGAAAGAGGGACGCCGCCAGGGCACCATTTTTAAGTGTTTTTTTTTAGGTATTTTTAACTATTTTTATGTTTTTTTTTTTTTTGGGTTCGACTTTAGCCACATCATGTTTCATAAGCGATGATGATCATCAATCTTTGGATAGTTTTTTTTACATTCTTGATACATATTTCTTAAACACACTAGCGTTATCATCACTATCACAAGGTACAAATGTATCCACATCAATAAGAATAAATTATCTATCTATACACACATATATATATATATATATCTATATGCAATTCAGAAAGTAATCTGACTATACTGGAATTTGAACTAATTCATGAATTAGTCTACTAATTAGTAGGGTTGCTCAAGGCTTAGGCTCCTGTATATGTATATATATTATATTATATTATATTATATGATGTGATATTATATTATATGATATTATATTATATGATATTATATTATATTATACTATATGATATTATATTATATGATATGATATGATATTATATTATATTATGATATGATTTGATATGATATGATATTGTATTATATTATATTATATTATATTATGTTATATTATATTATTATATTTATTGACAATACAATAATAGACATCTAGTTGAAGCAATGTGTGTTTTCTAATATTTTACGATGATTATATGTGTTGGTTGCTGTATAAATATATATATATATGTATGTATATATTTTCATGTATCTATGATGTGGTTTCTTAATGATATGTTACATATGTATAAGATGATTGGAATGATTTTCATTTTCATAGGATCAACGGAAAGGTAACAAAGATATTACGCGTAATTCCCCTTGGCTATGTAATATTAGTATTGACTTATATAATTGCTTTTATAATACTATTATTTCTGTTTAATATATTTGAGCATCCTGAGCCTGAAACTCGTCGTTGTCCATGTCGAACCTGGGCCGGGGCTGTTGTTGAGACAGCTTAATTGTCATAGCTACAAATATCCGATTTTTTTGTATTATACCTCGCTGAGGTCCGCATTGCAATCTCTTGGAAATCTTAGATCGATTTTTTAAAAGCAATATAACTCAGCTATTACTAAGTCTATAGTATCTATTCAACCATTTCTCCCATACAACAATACTAAACAGTTACAGGTTCAGTATCTCCGCAACACCACACAATTCCATCTCCCCGCGTCAACTTATCCAGCCAAGTAGCAACTAATTGATCATGATCTTGTCCACGAAAGCTTGATGGTGGATGCTGGGACTACTAATGAAAAATAAAGGTATATGTATATTTTAGACTTTGTTACATTCTGAAATGATTTTTGTTTTTCACTCTATATATGCAGTATAAGGGAGGGCTTCGAAAAAAAAGAGTGTGTATATATATGTATATATATATATTATATAGAGAGAGAGAGAGTCGAAGGGAGGGTTTCGAAAAACAAACTAATGTTTTTGTACATATATAGAGTCTAAGGAAGTGTTTCAATATATATATATAATTGACTAAGGGAGGGTCCCCCCAATGCCCCCCAAAATGTATATGTATATATATATATATTTGTATATTTTTTAAAATATGCTCCCTAGGATCAATCACTTTCTTTCTATGCATTCTGAAGCTTTAGACTTTCCAAGACGCTCTATATAATCAATCAAATTTATTCTTTGTTCAAAAGTCAAACGATACCTTCTTGGATACTCAATCAGAAAGCTGTAAAGCAAACACATTTTTCTTCTAAATGCGTTTTTCTTAAACACACCTCAAAACACTGCATTTTTAGACACGTGGTAAATTGGGGCCCTCCTGGCGTCCTTTTCTGAAGAAATCCACCATTTTTATAGGGGAAATATGGGAAAATATAGGGAACATGTCCGAAAATGACATGCTTCGTCTGTATGAAACCTCAGAACAAAACGACAAAATCATCCGACAGACGTGATTTCATTGATTTCCAGTATCGGGATGTGTTGAAGCCCGGAATGATGCTGCAACCCTCAAAAAAGTGAAACACTTTTGAAGATCTCCGGCCATGAGGAGACCTTGCACGGAGGCACTGGGGTCATGGATTATGGGAACCTCATCTGGATCACTCTGCAGCGCTCCAAGACGGCGCGCGAAGCCATCCTGACCTTTGACCAGTTGGTCAAGGACAGCTCCTGTCCTGTTTCCAACAGCTGGCACATGTTGCTTATGTATTGTATGTGTATGCTTTATAGATACATATTCATTTATATTATATATTCCGAATATGCTGTACACAATACATGTTATATCGAATATCTATACCCATACTCAGATAGTACACATGTATATGTATACGCATATACATCACACAGGCACACACACAGAGATGCAAGCAGATAGCCCAGGAGTACGGCTACGTTTCAGAGGGCGAGTCCTTCACCATTGCCGATCCGCATGAGGCTGGTTCAAACGTCCAACAAGATCTGGGAACAGAACCTGAATTTTCAAGCTCTTTTCAGGTAAGGTGAAGATCTTGGGTCAAGTTCCGGGCATTGAAGCCAGGGCGATACGTTTCACTGGACATTCCATGGCCGCAATGGCCGCAATGGCCGCGGCCGCGAGGTCTGGATCTTGGAGATGATCGGCAAGGGTCACGTGGAGAAGGGCGCCGTGTGGGTGGCCGTTCGCGTTCCAGATGGACATGTCAGCGGACACGCCAACCAGGCGAGAATCCAGCAGTTTCCTCTGCATGATGCTGACCACTGTGTCTACTCCTCGGATGCCGGGAGCCCAAGATAGGCAGGTCGCTGAAAGTCACGGCCAGATCAGTAGACCAGTGTGGGCAACGATTTTTCATAGATGTGAGCTTCTTGGATATTATGTTTCCATCACCACAACTGGCGTAGGGTCAAGTTCTCCGTCAGACCAATGGAATGACTTTTAGGAAAATCATGTCTGAAAAGTTTGTTGATGGGCACCAGATGACACCCATCCTCAGGTCATCAGCTTTGCAGAGAAAGTTGGGCTCTGGGATCCGCAGCGACCACAAGAGGAATTCAGTTCCTTGGAAAGGTGACCTTTTCACCAGATTTCCAGGGTCCTTGTAAGAAAAGTGTGTGCTAGAGACGGAGAAACACATCACCCGAACAAGATGTGGTGTTTAGTCCTCTCATGAAGGCTGAAATCGCCGAGGTTCTACTGTTTGGGGTTGAGGGGTCCTCAATTCTCGCTACCACACTCATATCTCCAGATACTGCGACAATCTTTAGTTGTCGGTTCAAATTTTTGTATCAATTTCCATCTTTTCACGGACCTGCTGATGCTTCGAGTCCTTCGGTCGTTGAGTCCTTTGATGCGGATAAGCATGCCGGCAAACGAAGTGAGAGTACGACACGAATGAATGAGTTGCAAGGTGAAATAGACCTGACTGGTTAAGAGCCAGTTGTGTTGCGCATGGTGCCCTGACCCTTCCGTTGCTTGACAGATTTGACAGCGGTATCATTTCCAGAGCTCAATGCGTACTGGCAGGTTTCGCGGACACCTATGATCCCATTAGCTTCACAGGCAGGGAAGGGGATGAAGCCGCTGGATTCAACGGATATTCCTGACGCATCCGGATGCCGTTGGGAGATGAACATGGAACATGTTGAGTCATGCTGTTGATGACGTCGTTTGGTGATGATCATGATGATGATGATGATGATGATGAGGACGACGACGACGATGAGGATGAGGATGAGGATGAGGGGTATCAGTATGAGTATGAGTTTCGGTTGCTGATGATGACAAAGAATTCACCTTTCTTGGTGCGTGGTGGAATAGCATATACATGGATGTGGTGATGTGGGTGGTTTGGTAGGTGCCCGTCTCAGCGATGCCCGCGTGTGGTCCTTTCTGTCTGCCGTGGCTGCTGATCGCAGCTTTGAAAAGTCTTACGCTGCTGAGCTGATTCTGATACAGTGGATGTTTGATATCCGCTCTTGAGATCCTTTTAGTATCTTTTAGTGAGTTTTCTGCGCAATAGGCTCAAATAGGCAGGGGTGGCATCACTGAAAGGTCACTCTTCTCCAAAGATACCTGGCAGGTCAAACAACAAGTGACCACCAGTGACCATCAGTGACCATCAGTGACCATTGAAGACCCAGAAACATGGCTTGCCAAGTCACGAGGCTTGCGTGCCAGCCTTTCAGACGGGGCAACTCAGGAAAGCTACGTGCTGGGCCACAATGTATCTGCCAGAGCGCGCATGCCATTGTCCATTCCAAGTGGGGTGAAGATCTCGCAGGTGGATTTGATGTCCCACATGCGTAACCACTATGTGTCTTGCCTGCGCATTGGTACACAACGCTTTGACAAGACTCTGGTAGCAGAGCTGCATTGAGCTAGGCACGCAGCTAGTCGTACATTAAAGGCTGAACAGGAGCCGACAAATTTCAAGAAGCCTAGCTGCCTATTAGCAAAGACTCTTTTGTGCTCACCTGCACTTCTTGAATTTGCGGATTTGCTGTGCGCAGAATGTAGATGCACCATCTAAATCCAGCAAATCAGGATGCAGTTAAAGTTGAGGAGGGCTGAGCAAAGTCTGTAAGCTTCTATATTGCACCCCAGTGTCCCACATCAAATACACCACATCTTTGAATCCCCACCTTGTAGGAAGGCACCGCATTGGATTCTCGCTACGATGTTGGTGCAGGCTGGGGTTGGCCTTGTTGGTTACTGTCGGTTGAAGGTTGGAGTTTGATGGCAGTTGTTTGGAGCTTTTGCCCACCTGAGAGAGACCCTTGTGTTGCCATGGCAGGAGATTCCAGTTCTCCCTTCCGTGTGCGCCCCTTGGTGTGGAGTGATGGCGACCAACAATACGTGCACGAGCGCAATGTGGGTACCCAGCAGGCACACCCTGCTCTGATGTGGTGCAATTCAAAATCAGCAGTGGTCCGTTTTTGGTGGATGATGTTGCCCTGTCCTGTCAATTCTTTGCCTGCAAGCTAAATATTGCTCGCGTGAACAGCACGTCACTAGTCGCAGTGCCAATGACTCTGGGGGGCCAAAGCTGGATTCACTTGCAGCTTTCCATTTGCAGGTCGAATGCATTTCCGATTCCTACACAAGACTTGCTTCCTACCATTTTCTGCCCATCAGCAGCAGTTCGAAATTGCATTCCGTTCCGATTTGACATCACCGTGGCATGGCAGTTAAAAGCAGCTGTTTGATGCTCAAAGTAAGGTTTCCGGAAGGTGAGGGGTGCCAGCACGTCCACAAAGGTGAGATTAACTTCAAACAGAAGTTGAATATTTAGTTATGTTCAAAGGAGACACAGATGTCCTATCTCCAAACCATATCACACAAGCATTCTTTGTGCAAGCCAACCTTCGACGTAGATGACGTGCCATGTACGTCCTGTGCAGACCTGTGTGGTCAAGCGCTGGCTTCATCCTATCATTATAATTTGGGTGGCTGTGCTGGGGCTAGGGCCGCTAGGGCACAGGGCTGCAGACAAAGGAGCTGCTGCATTCACGGCTTCTGGAAGTCGTCCAAGATTGGCATTTGACCGTTTCGCAGGGGTCCAGTGGCCTGTGCGTGCCGTTGATAGCTCAGTGGACAGAGAAGTTGCTGATTTCGTAGAGGATGAGGACGAGTTAATGGCCATGCTGATGTCTGGCACAGGGGATGAGGTGGATATCCTGGGAAACGGTAGCTTGATCAAGACCATCATCCAGCCGGCGCCAGCATTCAGCCGCCGGCCTCAACTAGGAGATGAAGTGACAGTGCATTTTGTGGCTTGACTGCCTTGACGGCCTTGACGCTGTGAGTTCAGAGGCACTTTATGCATCTTTATGCTTCATAATCTTTCTAATGTGTCAGGCTTTGAGTGCCCCAAATCTGCACATGTGTAACTGTATGTGTGTCCATACCATCCTTTTCTCATCTTTTCTCTCTGCGAACATATTTGCCTATGTATGCGTAGAGTATAGAGTTCAGTAAATTCTTTCTTGCAGGTGCTGTAGTCAACGCAATATTTCGATTGACAGTCAAGTTGAGACAAACAGTGTTGACCATGCGCGTTTTTTTTCTCCCAATGAATCCATTAATAAGAAAAATGTCATCTACAGGCATCCCCCAAAGACTTGGACGGGCGAAAGGTGCGTCCTGAAATTAGAGACCCAGCCGAACGTTGACATCAATATTCAGATTGTTCAGTGATGTTCAATGATGAATGACGATTTGGTATGATTTGGTGATATATCATTGATATCATTGATCAATGAAGTACCACAGTGATCCGTAGTGTATCCAGATCCCAGGGATCCCTGGAGATATCTGGAAATTAAGGTGGGAACCCTCGAGGATGGTACAGTCTTTGACGACACCAGGGCTCGCCACGAGCCGTATACCTTTCGTGTGGGTCTGGGCTTTGTCATTGGTGGCTGGGACAAAGGCATCCCAACCATGATGAAAGGCCAGGTTCTTTGCGACTATGGGTCAGGTGGCTTGCAGGTTGCTTTGCCATTTTCCGACATGAACATGTCACTGTTTCTGTTCTGACTTAATTGGGGCCATTGCAAGGTATATAAGGGATTCTTGCCATTTGGCTTGCCCCGATTCAGGGGAACGGTCTCTCTTCACTATGGATCCTTCAGTGGCATATGGAGTTGCTGGTGCTGGTTGGAAGATACCTCCCAACGCGACTGTAAAATTTGACATTGAACTCTTGGGATGGGAAACTCGGCAGTGTGTTTTGCTGAGGTTGTGAGGGAAGTTGCCGGTGAAAGAGTTGGGATACGTCCAGCGACATTTTTTGGGGCAAAGATTGGTGCAAGGTCACTATTAAACCCGCTTGGTTCGTTGGAGCGACCTCAGCAGGCCACACAAAAAGCAGTAGAGTCATCTGCCAGCAAGGCCCCCCTCCTTCAATTGAGCGGGAGGCTGAAAAGGCGGATCAACCATCCCAAAAAAAAATCGCTGTTCCTGCCATCAATTGCCATGGATCGATCTGAGGAGGAAATCGATGACATGGGGCCTGATGACATTGAACCCGAATGGGAGGCTCCACTGGTGGGTCGAGATGATGTCGGCTTTGGTGGCAAAGATCCACTGGCCGGAAAGTATACTTGGGAGAGAAATGGTGCCCTGGATCCACTTGATCCAGCCCCAGACCTTCCGCTTGAAGTAACTGAGACAATAAATGTAGGGAAACAACAAGTCGCAAATACCTATAGGTCGTGAAAATCTCCAACTTGCCAACGTGAAACGTGAAATTAGATAAATTTAAATGTTATTTGCAGTGCCACTGGTAATCATTACTTTCAAAAGATAGGGGGAAAAAGCAAACATCAATCATAAAAACATTTGTTCCAAATTGACTTAGCCAGATCTAAAATCTTCTTACATTTCTTCAGTCTCGAGGTGACTTTCCCAGTTTACTGGTTGACATTGGTTGACTTTCCCAGTTCTCCGTAGTTCTCCGTGTTAAGGCCTTGAGGTTCTGGTGAAGGCTCAGCTGCCGGACGCGACGCAGCCGCGGGACGTGCTGGCGGAGTTCTTTCCACGGCGGATCTCGGTGTCGGTGAAGGGTGCCCTGCTGCTGAGTGGCACTCCGGCCATGGACCTGGACTGGGAGGCGTCGTGTCAAACCGAAGACTTGGGAATGTGCTGTGTAAATATATTTTATAGAAGCATTATCGGTAAATGATAAAAAATATGTATATCTTTATCTATATACATATAGGTATATATATCATGTTATATACAATAGCTATCTATCTATCTATCTAATCTAATCTTATCCTATCTTATCTTATCTTATCCTATCTTATCCTATCTTATCCTATCTTTTCCTATCTTATCCTATCTTATCCTATCTTATCCTATCTTATCCCATCTTATCCCATCTTATCCTATCTTATCCTATCTTATCCTATCTTATCCTATCTTATCCTATCTTATCCTATCTTATCCTATCTTATCCTAATCTTATCCTAATCTTATCCTAATCTTATCCTAATCTTATCCTAATCTTATCCTAATCTTATCCTAATCTATCTATCTATCTATCTATCTATCTATCTATCTATCTATCTATCTATCTATCTATCTAATCCTATCTATCTAATCCTATCTATCTAATCCTATCTATCTAATCCTATCTATCTAATCCTATCTATCTAATCCTATCTATCTAATCCTATCTATCTATCTATCTATCTATCTATCTATCTATCTATCTATCTATCAACCATGTATTTATTTGTTTGCTTGTTTGCTTGTTTGTTTGTTTGTTTGTTTATCTGTTTATCGTCTATCTATTCATTTAGTGTCTCGTGTGTCTACCAATTTTATTCACTCATTTGTTGGTCGCAAGTTTTTATGAGTGAATGCTAGAGCTAGGTATTCATTTTTGGCGGCTGGTTTCAGCACGTTACTTCCATTCGGGATGTCTTTAACACTGGGTCAGGAATGCTACTGGGACATGAACCGTGAAGAAGAGATGCAGGATGATCCTCAAGCGAAGCTGTGGTTGTTGATACATTTGCACAAGAAAGATGCCGAGAAAGTCAGATGGCCTGATCACCTCTTAATGGAACACCTGGAGCTGCCAGACGAGGAGGATGAGAATGAAGCGGCTGGCTACAGCTGAGTATTTTGTAGTCTTGCAATTCTAATATCTACGCATCTCCAGCCCAGACGTGCGTGGGAACTCGATGATGCAGCCACAAACATTCGGCCTTGGAAGATCAGCACCCTCAGGGGCAGTTGGAGATCGAATCTCTACCTGAAGGTTTTAGTTTACAATGGCTTGCTATAGCTTCGTGGACATGGCTCCAAAGTCTTCTAGGGAACTCTGTTCACCTGCCTGTGACATCCAAATGCCAAAGGCCAACAGAAAATGCGTGGAATGCATGCGAGACTAACTGGGCTTTGGGAACCAATATGGCATTCTGATATGGCCAAGCATGGCCAAGCACACATGCCATTTTCCAGGTCCCAACATGAGCAACCGTAATGGGACTATAAACACACGCCATTTCTGATTTGAAGGTCAATAAAAAACATCTTGCGGGCCAGGCTGGCTGGAACTTTGTGGCACAGCTGCGTTCCTGGTTGCCGGGGCCCATTGGTGGCATCCTGTGGTTCGGCGTGGATGACGCCAGTTTCTCAGTCCATGCGCCCTTCCATGGCCCCCTGGTGGCATTTGTCATTTGTTTCTTGGGAATCTGGGTCCTGAAATTGCACTGATGCATAGACCTGGGATTGAAGTGAATGGATGTCGTTTGATTACCTCTTGGCCCATGACCAAAATCATCCAAAATCCGCTTTGGTCACAGTTTGAATATCCCCGCGGGAATTCATGGGGTTGATTCTATAAGCTTTGGGGGTCCAGACTTGATCACTTTAGCAGCAGATTCCACACGTTCATAGGTTTGCGCTGACCACATCTGACCACCATTTAGCCTTGCCCCAGGTGGCAACACACGTGTGCCGCGATCCTATGCTGATGGAGTAGGAGATGCCTTGCACTACTCGCAGGACTCGGCCTTTTGGGCTTTCAACACCGTGGCAAACTTTCTGTACCCCAGGCAATGGTGGTAGGGATGCCAGAGATGTCCAGAGATGAGGTTGCAGGTCAAAATATGAGGTATAGATAGGCCCACACCCATACCAAAATGCCGGTGATCCAGAAGGTTCCACATGAATGGATCACTGCGAAGCGATTCCTCACACCCGTATGTCAACATACTGGCATGAGATGGAGTGCATATCAAATATCTACATCTATGTATTGAATTAGTATCCATATCTACATCAATTTTGAAAAAATATCTGTTATCTATCTCCACACACCCACATACACGTATACATATATAATACACACACACACCTAACTATTCAAATCTTCCTATACGACCTACATCTACATACAATATGTCTATATCTTTCTATCTCTCTATTTGCTCTATCCATCTATCTACCTGCCTATTTATCTATCTCCCCCTCTCCGTCTATCTCTCTATCTCCTATAATCTATCTATCTCTATGTCTATATCTATATGGTATACAGGCATATCACACACAGAGACACACACACACATATATATATATACACACACACTCTATATATCCAATGTCTACATCTAAATCTTTATCTGTATTCTGTATCTATCTTGTTTTCGGGCATCCCTGTGAGCCTGGTGTATGGGGCTCCGCGGCTGACCTGCCACAGGTGGTTTGCAGCGGAGGAGGTGATGGCCAGCGCCCGAAAGGCGGAGGAAACCTTTGTTCAGCAGCTGAGGGCGGAGGTGCTGTGTCGGCTGTGTTGCATGGGTGGAGGTTGTTTGGTGGAAGGAATTGGTTGCAGCTTGCATCTTTGGGATAGGCTCTCCAAAATCCTGTGGTGAAAGTAGAAAACTTCAGAACAGAACCAGGTGCCAAGAGCGCAAAAAAGAGGCCGTTTCCACTCTCTTGCTCTCCTGGGGCCCAGGAGCTTGCAGCGGGCGCCCTCTACAAAACGAACCCGGCCAAAGCGATTGAATTGTTGCCCCTTGGCAGGAAAGCATTCCTGGAAGGTGGGACCCCAAACCGCAGTGGGACCCAGTGGGATCTGAACTGAAGGTGGAGCATTCGCCAGTCATACGGCACAGGCCCTAGGCTCAAACTCATCGGACGCCTTGAAGATCAGCATTTGGCTTCATCCGGCTGCTCGGGGGGGACCCATGCCCAATCCTGAGCAGAACCAAAAAATATGTAAGTTAATATGAGTAAAAACTGTTGGGGCTAAAGTCCATTAAAGTCCAATCAATCACAAATGATTAGATAAACGCGGCACTACATGTCAGCTGGCAACCTTTTTGCTTCCAGAGTCAGTCAGGACGGCCCGTGATGCATCGAGAGCTAATCAAGTGGTAAAGGATGAGTTTGCCCTCTTTGGCCAGCTGATGGTCATATCCTCAGCTGTTGCCTTTGCCGATGCAGTCTGAAGTGGCAGCAGGTGCGCCTGTTTTGCAGTGAACAAATTGGATGCTCTCAGGTGACCCACCGAGATGGCTTCCATATCTCTTCGCTGGGGCCGCATGCGCCAAATCATGGTGGTGCTCAGGGAGGTGTTGTTCCCAAGGCCTGATATGGCCTGATCAGTGGGAATCAGGTGGCTCATGGTATTTGACGTCAGAAAGTGTTGGCACTTGCACACGGCAGAGCTCCATGACTTTACTTGATGCCTGACATGGTGCTTTGTTTGACTCAAGAATCAAGGAACGGTTCTCTGTCAAGCTGATGTCTGGTTGGGCAGAGCACCCTCCGAGAACCCCAATTTCTTGCAGCTGGAATGGTTGAATGTTGGTCGAAAGACAAGTGGCAAAGTATTTGCAAACAGTCCCCCTTGTTCTACTGTATCTTGTTCTGATATGTGTCTTTTTGACTTGCACCTAGGCCTTGAAACACTCATCTTATGCCGAGACACGTTTCCATCAGGTTGAAGAAGTGGGCTATTCTACAAAGTGGTACGACCGCATCGTTAAGGTTGGCACTTTTGAAAAACTGGGTGTGTCCTCAGGGCCCTGAAATTGATGGGTCCCCTTACTGCAGCGCAAGGACACAGGCGATCATTACAAGATGTCCACGTCTCCGACGTCTCCGCTAGATGCCGCCAAACTGCGAACACTCTCCAAAGGTGGGGAGAGTGCAGCTGCAAAATGTTCGTTATATTTCATGATGATAGACACCGAAGTTGTTGGTGGAAGTGTGCCAGTGACCAAACCAAATCTGTAGTCACACTGTAGTCAGATTCGCGTTTTGGATTTTGCATACAGGTACCTGGGTTGACTCCAGCACGCACGAGGTAATCGTCTGACCTTGAGATGTACATAGCCTGATCAGATGGCCTGAAGGTTGCCCAGCTGAGTGAGAAGACTTGACAAAACAACTGATTCCCATTGAGGGGTGTGGGGCCCTTTCTTATCTCTTGGCAGATCCTGGTACGAAAATCTCTGACTGCAGGTGCAGCGTGTCACAATGGACTTTGCATTTATATAGGGCTCTTAGAAAGCGTTGAGAACAGAATCTGAACAAAAGCTTGGGCAAGCTGTGCTACTCTACGGGTTGACCTTGACTGGACAGCAGAGGGAGCTGCTGCTTGGTTTGGGACCGCTTGTGGCCTGTTAGTGCAGAGCGACTTCCACGGAGCGATGTGATTGGCATCCTTTGAACAAAGATAGCACATGAATGTCATATGAATCATGAAGGAACGGAGGTACAACACCTCCCATAAACCACACAAGACGGATTTGTACATAGACGCATCATGACGCATCAGCTTAGTGTTTGTGTGGCTATGTTGGCGCGATGCGGGTGGAAAGCTGCGCAGTGCGCCAGCACACATGTGCGAATGCTGTCTCTAGTGACCTGGTTATATTGAAAACACAGCTGCACACAAGTGAGAAACGGTAAGACATTGGCATGGGTGCATTTCTGAAGGACACTTCCAGCACCGAGGTTTACAAATAACGACCACCTTTGGCAAGCTGCTGTGAACCGACGCAAGGCCAGCGACCACCTCTCTGTGATGTGAGGAAAGTATCATGTAAGTGGAGCTGATGTGGCAACATAGAATATAGAGAGGTTCACTTTCCAACAAATATTTCATTATTTATACAATATTATTTACAGTAATGCACCATGATATTGCCAGATGTCCTGTTTTGAAAGACACCGTATTCAATTCATCTCCGGGACGAAGTTGCGGCTGCATAAGAGTTGATCGAAGTTGTATGGAGAGCAACGGCAAAATCATCAAACGAATAGAAAGGCTGTAGATGTTCCCAGGTGTTCCCAGATTGAAGTCCCATCTTTGGCGTATTTTGGACAGTAGATTCTACAATGACAATGACAGTCCGGTGGTTCGCTTTGAGGAGGGTCGCTTGTCGGAGGACGAGGAAGTGCATAGAACTCAGAGCCATGATCCTGTGGATTTTCTCCGTTTTCTCCCGTCCGGTAGGTTATTGTTTTGTGAAGGCAAGGGAAGATTGATATTAATGCAGATGTAATGTGGATGGACATTTGTTAATGGCTTACAAGCTAGACTAGATTGGAAAACACCATTTGGAACTACAGCGTGCAGGTTGTTTTACATACGCATGCATCTGCGAGTTTTGATATGACTGAACCAAGACCTCCAAATTACTGTACGTTGTGTTTCACCTCGCAAGAGAAATCCGATTTTCAAGCAGATAGACCAACATTTGGCCTACCAAACATAGAGCTGTGCATTCCCTATATATTCCTTAATTACTGACGGCCCGCATGCCATGGCCATCCTTGGCAGCGGTTCCCCATGAAATTCCCATAGGGTGAAGCTGGCAAGGCCTCGGCTAGACAAATGCAGAGGCGCCCGGACCTTGGAGCAGGTGCTTGGGATGGAGCAAATCACGAAAGGTAGCGTCAGCATGCGTCAGCAACCTGAGTTCTCCGTGCTTCAGCACAATCATAGGGGGTATTGGGGGGCCAGCCCGTGGAAAACGTAGAATTCTCGACGTTATGTATTAGATTAGTAGATATCAATTGTAAGGGGGGGGGCCCTAAAATGGTCATGGGTTCAATTCCCACGGGTGATGCGGTCACGGTCCTCCACAGTAGAGGCACACTCTCCATGAGGGAGATGTCCCTGTAGTCCAGCATAAATGGTTTGCTCCAGCCTCAATAACAGTTGCTGCAAGGGGTCTTAAAAAGGGGTTTTAAATAAACCCCCTTTCGTGCATCATTTCACGCTGCACAAGACACCGTATCATGCAGTCATGCTCTGGATAAAATCATCTTAGACTGCGCAAAAACGTTTTTGGTGTATCATCTTAGGGGCGCAGCATTTTGACACCACTCCTCTCCCACTACACTACCTTTCGTCCGCCTCCGCCTGCTCTCAAGTAGCAACAGAGTGGTGAACCTGCAGTTCATTTGGTTTTTTTCCCCATGAAGATCCGAATATAGATCCGAATCTCCGAGTTAGATGGTTTGTTTAGGCTTGGCGGCTTGTCTGTTTTGCAGGGGCCAGTGGAATAACAGAATAACCTTCATGATCTTCATGTGAGCAGGCATTCATTTGTGGTTCTGCCGATGCTTTGTCAGCTTCAAGGGGGTGAAACTCATGAGGAAAGAAGCGTGGAGGGGCCGGGGAATGGATGTCGTGGCGGATGAATTGACCGTGACTGTCGGCGAGGGCCGGAAGCTGTTGGATCATGTTGCTGCGAGTTTTGCATAGGAAACTTTGGTGTTTTTCCGCCAACAATTCGTCATTCAGACATTCATCACTTATTCATTTCCATCCCTGAAAGTTTTATTCCAATGGATTTGTGTTTTTTCACTTTTTTTTGGATCAACAGACCTGAGCCTCAGCCATTTTCACAGTGCTTTTGATTCCAACGCCAACCTTTCGGAATGGCGGGTCGGCTTTTCCAAGTTCACCCAGGTGAGCTGTTCTATCGATGCCACCGAGATGGTGGCTTTAATGGGGCCCTCAGGGGCTGGGAAAACCACGCTGCTGAATTGCATGGTGGGGAGAAGCGCGGGTGGCGTCATGCAAGGCGCCATCACCTACAATGCGCAGCAGCTTTCGAAAGTTCGCGCAAACATTGGCTACGTGACACAGGAGAGTTTGGGATTTTGTATGATAGACAGGATGGACATATTTAGACAGGGTTTGACACTGGCGGAGCGATGGTACAGTAGACTGATTTTTCTCGATTCTTTTTTGAATTATCTTGGCGCAGCCCTGCTCAGGAGGACATCATGTATGAGACCCTAACACCGCGGGAAAACCTGACATTCGCAGCTGCCTTCATTTTGCCCAAGGTCTCCAAGGAAAACCGCAGCAAGGAGGTGGATGAAGAAATATATAGGATAATGCAATTTTTGTGTTGGCATATCCATTTGGCATCGCATGCTCGTCATGTAAACCACCTTTCAAGGGTGGGAATTCAGGGCTGGGTTGTAAAAACCAGGCTCGATATTTCAATTGTCCGCAAATAGATGGGGTGAGAATCCGCCTGTCCAAATATTGGCAGGAGGCAAACCACTCCCTAAAAAAAATATTGATAGATAGATAGATGGATGGATGGATGGATGGATAGATAGATAAAGAGAGAGAGAGAGAGAGAGAGGGAGAGAGAGAGAGAGAGAGAAGCAGGGGGTGCGATCCACTCGACCTGCAAAGGTGGAAAACGTCATCGAAAAGCTGAATCTCACGAAGTGTGCGAACACGGTGGTTGGGTCGCCCGGCCTTGTACGTGGCATCTCAGGAGGTGAGCGGAAACGCACCAACGTGGCCCTGTCGTTGTTGGGGAACCCCTCACTGCTGCTGTTGGATGAACCCACCAGCGGCTTGGACTCCAAGATGTCTGACTCCTTGATGAGAGATGTGAAGCACATCACCGAGCAAGGTTGCACCGTGGTTGCTACCATCCACCAACCTTCCGAAGCAGTGTTCATGCGCTTTGACAAGGTTTTGCTGTTGGAGACAGGTAGGGTTGCCTACTATGGTTTCATCTCCAACCTGCGGGCCTCTCTTAATGGCCTGGGATTTTCTTGTCCTGCAGGGGTCCCATTGCCTGAGTTGCTCCTAGATATTTTGGAGCCGCCTGGAGAAGCGGCTCAAGCTGCAGCTCACCGAGACAGATTGAGAAAGCTGAAGCAGTTCTCGCATGCAGAAAGTGCGATGAAGGGTTCATCCGAGCCAGCCATTGATAGCACCAAAGCAACGGACAGCCGAGCCAATTTCTGCACGCAACTTGTGGTGCTTCTGAGGAGGGAGATGGTGAATGTGAAACGAAACAAGGCCCTTACAGTCGTTCGCACTGTCCAAACAGTGGCGTCCTCACTTCTGATCGGCTTGATCTTCCTGCAGATAGAGCGCAACATGTCAGGCCTTCAGCCGCGCTTGTTCTCGAGTTTCCTGCTGGTATTTGCGCAGTTCCTCTTTGCCTTGTTGGGGGTCGTCAATGCATTCCCGGCAGAGCGGGCAGTGTTCCTGCGCGAGACGCAGGACAAGCTCTACCATCCAGCTGCTTTCTACCTGGCGAAAGTCTTGGTCGATACGCTGATGCAAAGCTTTTTCCCTCTCTTGGTGCTGGCCATCAGCTACCCACTCATCGGCTTGAACGGAGAATCAGCTGATCGGGTCCTGTGGTTCTATGCCATCATGGCCGTCAGCTCGAATTGCGGTGCTGCGGTGGGCTTCATGGTCTCAGCAGCCGTGCCCAGTGTGAACCTGGCCCTGTCCATTGCACCGGGGCTGGTGATGCCACAGCTGCTGCTGGCTGGCATCTTCATCAAGGTTGGAGCCTGCTGCCACCTGGGTCTGTCATGCAACAGATTTTCACCCACAAGGGAAGAAGTAAGGCTGTATATAATTATGTAATGACCCTGATTGGACATCAAGGTCGGAACACTGCAAAAAAGATGTCACGGATGTTAGATGTTTAACATTTGTTTAACTCTTGGTCACCGTTTGAGGTTCTGGAGCCTGCCCAGCCACATCACTAGTAAAGGGCCCAAACATGATCACCAGCAGGATGCAGGTGTTACTTGAATCTGTATCATCCCCTTGCTACAGGTAGAAGACCTGCCACAGCCTTTCAATGCCCTCAGCTATTTGATGGTCGCACGATACGCGGTGCAAGCAACAGTGGTGAATGAGTTGCTTGGTTTTCGGGGAGGAGTTCGCAACAAACTTCCCCCACAGCTTCAGCCTACCCCAGCCATGGCACTAATTTGGGACACGATCTGCTCGCGCTCCAAGGTTCAACTGCGTTGCGAAGGATGATTGCCTGCCTCAGGCTGGGCGCGCATGGTTGGCATTTATACATCTTTTGGAATCATCAAGTGAGGCAGTGTGCAACATGTGAAAGGCAACACCATGTTGAAATTACCGTTCATTTTTCCTAGCCTGGCCCTCCACAGTGCAGGGTGTTTGTGTACCATCTTCAGGTATGGAGGAACAGTTCGGCAGATCTTTGCGACCAATCCCCTTGCGATTTCTGCTGCACCAGCCACGAGATGATGGCGGCAGGTGGGTGCAACCTCAGCCCTCAGCAATTTCTTGCATAGGATCCATTTGGTCCAGTACTTTCAGCAGACAAACCAGGTCAGCCACCGAGGAACCCATGGTGGTTTGATTTCTTTTAAGGTTCTTTTGGGACCCACAGCGGCTCCAAACAGGTGGACTCTGTCCTGTGCTGTCCTGTGAAGATGCTCTGGCATTTCTGGGCATGGACCAGATTTGGCCCATGGGAGGAAGCCATGAGGAGATCTGAGACATTTCTCATCCCATGTTTGGACCAAATCCATGGTCTGTTGAGCTTCCTATTCTGGGTTTCTGCGAGGAATCAATTGGTCAGAGTCCCAAGTTTGAGTCGCAGCGAGCAGCTTTAAACTTCATGATTCACACAGTGACACAGTGACAGTACTTATCGGGTGCCTGCCTGTCGGATATCCACTTCAGAAACAATTGGTACCCGGTACCCCCCCCACGCTTCCGGTGAGAATCCATTCAAATCCTTCCATGCTGATATGCCGGTTCTGTTGGAGATTTTGTACGTTTTGGTGAAAGAACAATCATGAATACACCATGCTTGGTCTTTTCACGAAAGCTAGCGTCAGCTAGCTGGAGTCTTCTTGCTTTAGCAAGTATTCCGGGGGCTGCTCAAGGACATCACGTGATTTTTCACGCGAAAGGGGGGGACCCCCCCCCCTTGTTTTTGTTTCGACCTAATACCTACATAGGTACATGCATGAGTATTGAGCACATTTATATGCGCCTTCAAGGCTCAAAGAAAGAGGTATATAGAGTAACCCTGTAGACAAGCACAGACCGGCAACAGGCTGAGTAAAACAAGTGCTGTCATTGGGGAAGACGCCTTAGCTGATCTTGAAGTAGACGCTAGGGCCCCTCTTCAAGTGGTAGCGGAGCTGTGATCCCTCATTGAGGGTGAGCTCCAGGTAGAGCCCAAGAAATGGCAAGCCATGGCTATGATGATGATGACTTCGACATTGTCGATGCAAATGAATGGAACCAATATGACTCTTATGCAATGAGAAGAGCACCCCAGCAAACACAGATTCATATGACGCAACAGATGACCACAAAGGTTGCTCCAGCCTATGATGGGCGAACCAGCTTCTTTGCTTTTGAGGATGCAATTGATGACTGGTGTGACATTACGGAGTTAGAACCAGAGAAACGTGGTCCAGCATTGCGCAACAGACTGGAAGGAGATGCTCAACAATACAAGAGGCTATTGGATAGAGAATTACTCAGGGATCCCTATGAAGGAGTGGCTTATTTCAAAAGATTTCTACGACCTCATTTCATCAAAGGTGCCCAGAACGTGTTCTTATACCGTTTCATGCAGTTCATGAAGTTCAACAGAGGAACCATGGATCTTCAGAAGTGGATGACTAGATTTCAACTCACTGGCAATAGACTTATTGAGTCTTGGATGGATTTACTTCCAGAAGTAACAGTGACTAGTCCTGAAGCAATCCTGTTTGTTCAACAACGACGTCAAGAACATGAACGAGATCAACAAGAGAGAGCTGAAGTAGCAGCAGCCTCAGGAACACCCCATGTACCTGTTCCTTGGTCAGATGAACCGGCACTAGCGGCATTCAGACAATTTCAGGAAAATCGTAGACAAGTACAGCGACAAGCATTCCCACTGGGTGAAAATCTGCTAGCATTGATTTTTGTAAGTCTAGCTGACCTGAGTCAAGATCAGAGAAATACACTCACAAGTATCATGACACATCGTGGACGAACCCTCGATCAATATAACATTCAAGAACTACGTGAACTGTTTTTGGAAATGTTTTGCACTACCAAAACAGCAGTTGACAATCCATTGATGCAACCCTCTGGCATGGCACAGAGAAGATCTTTCCTCGTACTGGATGAAGGTGAATTAGAAGGAACCGACGGCTATTGGGCCGAAGATGAAGAAGACGGCGCAGAAGGATTCCTGGATGCTTTAGAAGATGTTTTCTGGGTTTATGATGACGCCAACTTCACATGGTATCAGAGAAGGTTCCAAGGCAAATACATCAGACGAGGCAAAGGTAAAGGAAAGAGAAAAGGAAAAGGAAAAGGCAGAGGAGGACGAAGATTCTTCAGATCAAGAAAAGGAAAAGGCCGAGGAAAAGGAAGAAAGAAAGGCCGCTCTCACATGGTGAGTGAAGAAGGTTATGAAGATGAATGGCAAGATGATGAATGGAATGAAAACTATGACGGCTATTGGGCCGATGATCAAACCTGGAATGAAGGCTATTGGGCCTATGATGATTCATACTACATGGATGAGTATGGATACTTCCAGAGGAAAGGAAAAGGAAAAGGAAAAGGAAAGAAAGGCAAGAAAGGCAAGGATGATGATGGAAAAGGAGGAAAGCCAGGAGATGGAAAAGGCAAGTCGAACTATGTTCAACCTCAGACCACATCAGCTCCTGCCATACAGAATCAACAAACTCAACAAGCTCATTATTCTTCTGCAGCTTCAAGTTCTGGTCATGGTTTCTTTTCATTTGGAACAACTGAACCAGCACGTGTTGATGTTGCAGAGACAGAGCCAGCTCGTGTTGATGTTTTGACATCCACGTATTCAGCACAAGATGAACAACGACGCACTCGTCGTGGAGGACAGAACCAACGTGATGCAAGAGCACATCAAAACAGGAGAGAAATGAAGAGATTCCCTGTTCTGGTTGGAGAAGTTGATGCACTACGACAAGGTGTACGACAACGTCCAGCTGTAGTGCCCAGGCAAGTTGGTCTTCAAGAAGGTGAGGCTTCATGGAAGCCATTGGCAGAAGGCACATCATTGTTTTCATATGGATGCTCTACAGAGATAGAGGAACCATCACAGCAGAGTGCTTTTTCATTTCATACTGTACAAACTGATCTGGCATGTGAGAATGGACTAGCTTTTCACACAGAGAATTCTGCACCACCAACTGTGTGTATTCTGGATCTTGGATGCACAAGAGCTATGGGCTCTCGACGAGCAGTTGAAGCATTTTGCAGATATGTTGACTCACATCCCAACAGTGGACTCTGGTATGAAATTCAGCCAACAAGTTCAAGATTTTTCTTTGCAAACTCACAACAATCAAAATGTACTGAGAAGCTCGTGATATTCATGTATGATCATGGATGGAACACTCAGTTTACAGAATTCGACATTGTCGAAGAAGGTGATGTCCCATTGTTGATGTCACTTCCACAGATGAGAAACCTTGGATTTCAATTTGAACTTACTCCAGAGAAGGCTTATTTGTCCTGTGCACGTATTGGCATGAGAAAAATGGTTTTGAGGACAGCCATCAGTACTCATCTCATTCTCGACCTACAAGATGTAGCATGGTACATGAGCCAAGTTCATTTCAAGACTCCACAAGTCAAAAGTTTCTATTCACAACACGATCACTTTGAGTACAGTCAGATTGCTGTCAAACAAGATGATCATGAAGGAGAAGCTTTGGTGACTGGTGACTACTGGCAGGTTGATCCACTACGTCGTGAACTCATCAGGCACCACAAGGACAAGAGAATGAACTTACATGAGATGACTCGATCAGAGAAAACTCCAATTCCAAAAGATCAACTTCTTGATGAGAGAGAAACCCACATTGAATTCCAGAAGAGCAAGAAGAAGGTTCTTCACAAGGACAACTGGCGCACTGAGAAGAAGAGGTTTTCTGAACAGAGTGAAGAGTTCTGGAAGGGCAAGACCATCTACAAGATCAAGGAGGACTACGTGATCCCAGATGACATTGTCAGAAGTGACATTGATCGTGCAAAGCCCTTTCGTGGAAACATTGATGATCTTTTTCACCCTGAGTCAGCCTCTTCAGTGCCATCAGGTGTACAGAAGAAGAAGCCAAGCTCCTTAAAGAAGGAGGAAGGCAAACCGATTTCAAATGGACCAGGCTCGAAAAAGATTGAGGTAGGTCCACCTGCAGCCAAAAGACACGTAGGTAAGCAGAAACCTCAGGTTGTCGATGACTCTCAATCAGGTTCATCAAGAAAGAAGGTTGTTGTCTCCTATCCCAAGCTTGATGA
Organism: Cladocopium goreaui; assembly: GCA_947184155.2. Classification (NCBI taxonomy): domain Eukaryota; class Dinophyceae; order Suessiales; family Symbiodiniaceae; genus Cladocopium; species Cladocopium goreaui. The sequence goes on along the minus strand of CAMXCT020004979.1, from coordinate 161,038 downwards.
GGAAGATGAACTGGACATAAGAGCTAGGGAATTAGGTTTGGACAAGATTGATTCAGATGAACCTCAAGTCATTGAACCAAAACATTCTGCACCTGCGCGCAACCGTGGTAAGCAAGATTCAGAAAGTCAAGTTGAGAAACTAGGTAGTGATGCTCTTGAGCCTAGGCGAGTTTCGATTCCACTGCCTGGTAGTGAAGTGCAAGCCATGACACCAGCATACAGAAAGATGCTCAGGAAACTGGAGGATAGTGTGGAACTTTACAAGCTTCACATTAAACACTATCACATGTCTCCTACTCAATTCAGACGAAGGACTTCCATGTTAGGACTTCCTGACTCTGTTTATCAGAAGTATGAGGAGATGTACAACAAGTGTCGTGTGTGTAGTACTTCAATTGCACCACCGCCGCGAGCCAGAATTTCAGGCATACGATCCACCAACTTTGGAGATGTTATCTTTGTTGATCATGCTGAAATTCAGTTGAGGAAGAACAAGTACATGGTGTTGCTTGTTCTTGATGGTGCAACCAACTTACTTTGGGCTACGGCACAAAACTCACTGAACAACAAGGAGACCATTCAGGCTCTAAGGTTGTGGAGTGATGAACACAATTGTATGCCTAAAGCCATCGTAGGTGATGAAGCTTTCTTTCAAGAAGACTTTCTGACTTATTACCGAACTCATGGTATCAAGGAATGTCCCTGTGGTTCAAGAACCCCATGGCCTAACAGAGCTGAATCAGCTGTTAGACTTTTCAAACGACAATGGCAAATCATGTCCAAGAACCTTGAAGATGATAGGTTCAGAGGAATTACTATCAGAGAAGCTGTGAAGCGTACTGTTTGGGCCAGGAACACTCAACTCACTGTTAGTGGTTATTCTCCTTTGGAAATTGCCACTGGTAGAAGACCACCAGATCTTCTGGACATTGAGACTTCTGATCCTGCTCAACTTAGTGTTGATCCTTTACCTGAAGACAGAACACAACTCGAGTTGCAAAGGTTAGCACTGAGGGCACATCAGGAAGCCAGACAAGCTGCTGACCTCAGACATGACATGGCCAAACGAACAATGCCATCAGATGGACCTTACAAACCAGGTGACAAGGTTTTCGTTTGGAGTTCCCCTGTCAATGCTAATGCTATTGCTTCAAAGGCATGGAAGAAGGAAAGATGGATCAGAGGTACTGTTATCTCTCAAGAAGGTGCTATGGTCAATGTTCATGTTGATAACGCAGTCATGCGTGTTAATCAATCGAAGGTGAGACGTGACCATGATGAATGGCATGATGTTGCTGTTCCTGGACTTGACACATCAGAACCTGTTCCACTTGCAGTTGAAGATGAAGATGACTATGAACCAGACATCGCTGAATATGCTGAAGCCTACTTAGGTGAACAAGCTCACTGGTTTTGTCAAACTGGCAAGTGTGATGTTGTGGAACTTTTCAGTAGCAACACTGGTCTTAGTTGGCACATGGCACGATTGAACATGAAGGTTGGTGAACCCATTGACCACAAGCATGGTTGGAGTTTCAACAGTAAAAAGAAACAAAACCAAGTTTGGAAACAACTTGAGAAGCTTGATCCTGAATACGTGTTGATCACAAATCCTTCACCAAATTCCTGGAAATACTCGGTATTCAAGTTTTGCCTTGATGTGATGAAATGGCAAGTTGACCGAGGAAAAGGTTTCTTGGTGATTGCACCACCTGATTCAGGATTTGCTCAGTTTTTGGCTTGGAAGAAATTTCAGAAGGACAGAATCAAGTATCACATTGGTTGTTTCAACCTTGACATGACAAATTACTGTCGTTGTGATCCTTCAATCAAGAACTTGCGTGTGTATTACAATCATGATGAAGACTTTGACATGTTGGAACCACAGCATGCCTTCAATAGAGAAGGGAAGCTTTGGAATGATCCACAATGGAAGGTCTTACCATCTCACTTGTGTTCATTCATTGCGCAGTTCACACAACTTGTACCTTTGCAGAACATGAGACAATGTTTCTTGTTTGAAGATCTGTTGGAACATTTTGATGATGGAGCATTGTGTGGCACGTCAATGTTTTTGGACCGTGAACCTGAGTGCTCGTGTTTGTTGCAAGACTTGCATCATGTTGAGACCTCGATTCCAGTGCCGTTGAAGCACATCCTTCCACAGAGGTTTACCACTCAGTTACTTGTTCAAACATTGAGGAAGATTGATCAGTTGCCAAGGAGTACAGAGGCTAGTGTCAGAGAATCAACTGACCCCAGAATCATTGAACTGATTCCTGGACTTCAAGATGTCAGAAAGAAGACATTGCCTCAAATGTACTTTGAAGATTGCAGTGTGTTCAGAGGAACTTATGGAAGAGTGAATCCTTTGTTTCAACATCCTGAAGATGCTGTCCTTACTCATTTGGAAACCTGGTGACTATGATCATGTTTACTTCATGTTTGTGTCACAGTTGTATCCACATCATGAACAGTTCAAAATCCATGAATGGAGTATGATCGTCTTTTCACGAGAAACGACTGGTGCTATCAAAAGGAGAGTTGAAGATCCTCCTAGTTCAAGTAGCACACCACCAAATGGTGACGATCCCATTCATCCAGATCAGCATGGTGATGTTCCACCAAATGATGATGAGATGTTGAGTGGTGATGAACCAGATGATCCTCTGGATGATGATAATCAACCTGATTACAATACTGGACCTGATCCAGGTGATGATGATGATCAAGAGTACATCATTCCAGATGATTATGGACCACCACCTGATGATGATTTGGATATGCCAGGAATACAGGACTCGGGGGAAACACATCAACCAAGTTCACCATCAACTCCGTTTTCCAATCCTGACATTCCAATCGAAGAGATTGCTGATCCTGGACAAGATGACGATTCTCCACCAGGACCTGATCCGACGTCAGAGCCTATCAGAGTTCAAAGGAAACAGAGACAGATCTCAACTGATTCTACTGATGCTTTACCAAAGGCAAAGGCAAAGGTGATTATCAAGAGGCCAAAGGTTCAATTACCAGGTCATGTTCAGCCAATTTCAGTTCCTACTCAGAAACCTCATGAAGATGAAGATGAAGGACCTTCACATGATCCTACTGCCTCAAGTTCACATGATAATACAATTCCATTGCCTACTACTACACCAACATCGTTTACGCCAGGTGACTTTGCGCAGCCAGCGCAACAGCAGTCTTCACAAGGAACACCAGAATTGGTATCATCACAACATGATGATGATGAAACAGAACCATATGAAACAGACGACACTCCTGTTTTGACTGAGGATGACATTGCTCAGCTTCAGGAAGAAGATGTGGACACTGAACCTTACACATCAGACCACTCTCATTTTGTCGATGTTGATGGTACTGTTTTCGTTCCTTTAGGACCAAAGGTCCAAGCTGCACCTGAGTTTGGTTCATACGATGTTACTGGATTCAAACAGTTTGAACAGTATCTTGCCAAGAATGGAAAGAAGCAGCCAAAGGCAGAATCAGTTATCACTCAAGAAGTCTTGAGAAAGTATGCTAAGGAGATCAAACAAGCCAAGCTTGAAGAATTCAGAAGTTTTCTGGATTTCACTGCCATGACTTTCAGAGACAAGAGACGTCATAAGATTGATAACTATGTCACTGGCAGATGGGTGCTTACAATCAAGGTTGATAAGGATGGACAGTTCAAGAAGTTCAAGGCTAGATGGGTATGTAGAGGCTTTCAAGATGCTCAAAAGTATGACTTACAGACTGACAGTCCTACTGCTACCAGGTATGGTTTTCGTGTGGCATCTCAGCATGCAGCCTCGATGTACTGGGATTTACTCCATTTAGACTTGAAAACTGCCTTCCTTCAGGGGGAAACATACGACTTAGACCGCCGCGTTATCCATGTTCAGTTGCCTACTGACATTGGTTTGCCTCCTTACTTGGTTGGTTTGTGCACTCGTTCCGTCTATGGACTTGCGGACGCACCACGTAGATGGTGGAACCGCCTTGACAAATTTCTGATTTCGCTTGGTATTCAACCAACAAGAGCTGACAGGTGTACATATGTATGCTATGATGGTGCTTTTAAGGAGCCAAAACAGGTTAGCTTTGCTGACTCTGAGGCAACAGAACCAGCACCTGTGACATACTACGTAAGCTCACAAGACGGTGAGGAAACGCGTGATGAATCCTCCGACATTGCTGAGGAAGTTCATAAGTCTCTTCTGGTTGAAGAAAGATTGTTTTCAGCTTGCTATCAACAAACCCAAACGTGGAAACAGAGGAAAGAGTTCAAGGAGAAGAAGGTTGAAGATTGTGCTTGGACTCCTGTTGTTGATGAAACTTTGTTGAAGTTTTTGGAATCTGTTGAACACAAGTCTGGTTGGTATCCTTTTGAAAATGGTCATGCTCAAGTTGCCTATCGTGCAAAAGCTTTGAGAACTCCTGATTCACATTATGATCGAAAGAAGTTTCACTTGAGAACTTCTATTGTGAAGAGGAAAGGAGTTTGGTGGTTGCTTGAGATGAATCATGACATGAACAAGGACAATGTTTCCATAAGTTTGGAAGAAGAAGCTGAAGTACTTGTTTCAGTCTTCTTACCTTCAGAGCGTACTTATCTTGCCACGACACCACAGTTGACACCTGAGATTGTTGAACAACTCTTGGAACACTTCATGGACCCTGTGAATGGCAGTAATGCCAAGGGAAGAAAACCTATTGGCATGTGTTGTTTGCATGTTGACGACTTGTTCATTACTGGAACTCCAGAGTTTCTGGAGAAGTTCAAGAAAGTTGTCAAGTCACAATTCAAGATTGGTCATGAAGATGTGAATGATTTGATGTTCACTGGTCAACGTGTGAAATGGATCATTGATGAAAAGACCAAGAAGAAATCACACATCACTGTTGAACAATCACTTTGTGTCAGTGAACTTACTGAGGTTGTCATACCAAAAGGTTTGAAGGATGAAGACAAATGTGACAAGGATCTCCACACTGCCTATAGATCACTCTTAGGTAGTATCAATTGGTTACAATCAAGAACTCAATTTCAGTCGTGTTATCAGTTTTCACGTTGTGCTTCTGCTGCTGCTTCCCCCACCATAGGTGATTGCAAAACGCTGAACAAACTTTGCAGGCAAATTGTAGGTGACCCGATGGAACTTATGTTCTGGCCACTTCAAGGTGATCCTAGATTAGTTGCAATGCCAGATGCAGCGTTTAGGAACAACAGCGACAAATCCTCACAGCGCGCGATGGTTATTTTCATGGCTGAACCGAGAAAGGAAAAGAGCAAAAACACCAGAGGTTCTCTTATTTTCTTTGAATCAACCAAAATCAAACGTACCACGTTGAGCACAACTGTTGCAGAGTTGTATGCACTCATGAAGTGTTATGGTACATGTCAAATGTTGAGAGGACTGATCAAGGACATCACTGGACTTTCAAGTGAGATTCATATGAGGACTGATGCAAACAATCTTGTGACTACTGCCAGCACTACTCATGTTCCTGAACAACAAGAGACCATTCATATGATTCAGATGCTTAGGAAGGAAGCATGTTCAGGTTCTATTGCTGACTTGTCACATATCAGAACTCAATGGTGTTTAGCCGATTGTTTGACCAAGAAGTCTGCCAATCCTCAGAATCTTATTGATGCTGTTCGACAAGGTGTTCTTAAGGAAGTTGATGCTCATCCACCATTCAGATCATTACTGGAACACAAGGCTTACCTCAGGTCATGGTTGCCAACAGTTTGCAGTCATGTTGATTTCAGACATGATGTATTTCTGTTAGGTGACACCTTGAGGGATTCTTGACTATTTTTTGAATTTGTGCCTGCGGCTCAAAAGGCAGAGTCTCGAGGATCGCACTGTTTCTTCAACATGTCGAGCTCTAGCCGGTGGAACAGGGCCTCAGCCGCAGCATCTAGTGATCAGGCACAATCGAACACTCGAGGTCAAGAACATCAAAGATATGATTTTAGTCGAAGACATTCAGCTGATGGATATGCTCTGAGAAGATCAGAGGAAATCCCAGCTGACCAATTCCGAACACCATCGACATTGCCCAATGAGGATCATTTATCATTTTGCTATGATTACAGGCGCCAAACAGATTGGTTTCAGGCTCACGAGCAAGTGAGGAAGAAGAGAGAGCGCAATTTACATACATTGATGGGTCCACACAACATGAGACCAACTGACAGACATGAAATGTTCATGGACGCAATAGCTTGGATTTTGCACTGGGGAACTAGTCATGGAGAATTTGATGAATCTTTGAAATGGACTTCAAGTTTTCTGAAGTATCTCTGTGGCTTTACAACTCAGGCAGAAGAAAACTGGTTTGATGAACGATGCAATGATTTCCACGTGGACATGACTAGCTCATCAAGGAGAAGTTATTATATGTCATGTAGCAAGAGGCTATCCAATGTGTTGAGACATTGCAGAGACAAAACGTTATTCACTGCCAGTGGAGCTATGAACATTTCCTTACTGTTTGATCAGATGCAAGGAGACAATCCAAAGGAATATCACATGTCTGGAGCAGATTTTGCTGCTATGTTACTGTGTAATCCAAAACAACGTTTCTTTGTTGAGATCTCCATGAGATGGCAGTGGTACCCATATAGCTCAATGGCAGAGTATCCATTCGACGTTCGTCTTGGTGCTTTTCAAGGACATAGCAACCAAGTTGTCGATCCCACTGTGGCACACCACCAACTGACATATGATGAGGCTATGAGTTTGGGCTGGATTTTTCATGTCACTGATTACATGAATTTAGATTCCATTCAACAATCAGGCCTGAAGACCTTTGTGAAAGGAAGTGGAAAAGGCAGAAGGGATGCAGTTCACTTCATGTATCACAATGACAATGGTCAGGGCTACATAAGGATGGCAGAGGGCACGAAGCCTCCAAGAAACTATAGGCGACCAGTGTACCTCGTGTTGGATCCAAGTTTTATTGTGGACAACCAACTCTATCTGACAAAGAATGGTGTCATTTTATTCCATGGTGACATTCCTTTCCAGTACCTTCACGTCAAGGAACAACTCCCTACCATTGCATGCAACGTTGTTCATCAAGGACGTGGTCACTCTCTACCTCCATCGGTTACAGGTGGTTCATGGCACACCAACACAACATGGAACCATGTCATGAAGGAGAAAGGTCCAACATTTATTCCTGGACAAGACATTCCTGAGGAAGTCAGAATCACAGCATGGGAGTTCATGGGTCAACAGGTTCCACAAAACTATGGAAGATTGGTTTTTGGTACACCACTATGCAACGAGAATGACTTTGACCCGATTGTGGAATCAATCTATGGTGCTGCAGCAGAAGGCTCTCAAGAAAGAGAGGTATCTGCGCAGGCTGATGAAACCATGGAAAATCCATATGAACAACCATCAAGAAGAGGACGCTCTCAAGAAAGAGAGGAACCTCAAGATGTATGGGAGCAACAACGCTCCTCATCAGGAAGTCCAGAATCACCACAACATGATGATCCTCAACAAGATGCTCAAGACAATCAACAAGAGGAGCCATCAGTGGACGTCCATGACGACCCAATGGGTGAAGAGGCTGTCAATCTCTGGGAAGCAGAAGATCCACCAGATGATATCGTAGACCCTGTGGTAGAACAGGCTACCAAAAGTTCAATTTCTGCATCGAATCCCTGGGTCCTGTATGAGGCAGGAATTGTCTGTGCAAGAGAAGAGAGCGGTGAACTCATCAAGAACTCCTCAGGAGAAAAAGTGATAGTTCTGCGTGAATGGAACCTACTACTCTCTTCACAAAAGATAGCACTTCGTAGACAATCGATCACTCGCTCAGATTGGGAGAAATTACCATGGACAGGACATCTATGCTTACTCTTCACAAGAGCTTGGGAGATTGGACGCATGTTGGCACACTTCCATCGAGAAGAAACAGTGAAGCCATGGAAGGTTATTTGGACTCTTGTCGACGACATTGGACAGACTGGATGCGAGGTCAAGTTGCCCCAACAGGTTGGGAAGACAGATTCAGTATCAGCAGAGACGAATGGAGAGAGAAGTTCTTGCTATACGAAAGAGACTTAGCAATACAGAAGGACATGGAGTATCTCTCAGAAGCAGTCTTTGTCTTTTACACCAAGCATCTTGATCAGTTCATTAGAGAGAACAACAAACTCTGGGGAGATTTCTGCAGGAGAAAGAAAGACCGTGATGGTAACATTTTGGATGCACTGGAGTTGAACACACATGGGTATGACATGACTATCCAAGGAATTACAGTTCCCATGAACAAGAGAACAGTCATCCCTGAACCTGAACGGCATTTCTCGTTTTCCACAAAGATGATGATCATGGCAATCGATCTGTATGAAGATGAAGCACCTGCTAGCTTCAGTCATTTCACAGTTTTTGCTCTGAACAAGCTTCGACAATTTGTGGATAGCAGAAAGGAATTGACAGCTCAATCCTACAGATTCTTTGTTGAACATGCCTACAATCAATTCTTTCAGCATGAAGCATTCCATCAATCTGCAAGAGCAAGGACAAAGGTCAGGGAATGCGGTTCAGGTGACTTCCACACATCTACAAAGCTCGATGGCTACATCTGGGTAGCTGGAAAGGACAAGATTGCTCACATCCCAGAATCAGAGCAACAGAATGTGGACATGGAAGATCACGATGATGATGATGCTGAAGATGATTTGGAGTTTTTGCCAAGACTACAAGTTTTTGTCAGGAAAGAAGAGGAAAAGGCATCAGGCTCTCAGGAAAGAGAGGAAGAAGGTGTATGCTCTCAAGAAAGAGAGGAAACACAACCACAACAAGAAGATGAGGTATTGCCAGATGCAAATCCTCGAAGAAATCTGGAAGATCGACAAGGACTGTTTTTAGTCAGGCAACTCAAACCAGAGCATAGGAGGATCCTACAGGATATTACACTTGCAAGCCAATCAGTCCTCACAGGAGATGATCTTGAAGGAGGTCAACCCCTTGAACGTGGTGACATAAGCTTCTTCTCATTATGGTTGATGATGTCGGCATTATCAGATGCTTCTTTTTCAACATTTATGGAGCAGTATGCACCTATGATGGGTTATGAGATCTCTTACGACAAGTATCATGAGTTCAAACTGGATATTGACCAAGTTCTCAAGGAGAATGAACACCTTAGCGCAGAAAATTTCTTTGGAGCAGAGGATCCTGATTTGGTGGACGATGATCCAGACACTCCTCTTCCAGATCTTCAAAGACCAGGCGCAGGTGATCCTGAGGAGAAACATACTATTGAAAGTTTGAACATTGAGGACAAGCATATCATTTTGGAAACTGATGATGACAAATGGGTTGAGTGTACATTGAAATGGATCAGTATGTGCAATCAGAATGTTCAACGAAAGATCAAGGAAAGTTTTGTCAAACCAGAAGAACGACAAGAGGAAGAAGAGAAAGAAGAGGATGAAGATGAGGAGATTGCTGTCGAAGAAGAAGAAGAAGAAAAAGACACACAGGAGCCACATGTCCCAGCTGAAAGCTCTTCAGAGAAAGAGGAATCAGCTCCACCTGAACGCTCCTCAGAGAAGGAGGAATCAGGGGAGAAGAAAACAGACATTCAAGATGATGAGACAGCTCCTGAAGTGAAACCTGCAATTCGACTTTACTATGGTCAAGATATCACTGGAAACGAAGATGATTCAGTTTTTCGAAAATTGAAGGATTGTTTTTCAGATGGTTACCATGGTGAATGGGCAGGATTTTACAACAAAGGTTATCCAGCGTCTTCGAAGCATCGACACATGTTTTGGCATGTCAAGTACAGAAAGACCATGTCTCCACATCAAGATTATTGGTACCATCTTACAGATGACCAGTTGATGGTTGAGTACATTGCCAGACACAAGGATCAAAATCCACAACTAGAATTACAAGAACTCAATCAGCGCATTGAATATGGTTGTAGTGATCCTAGGATGCATCCTCTTCATCAAGACAAGGCAGAAAGATCCTCAAAAGAAGCAGAACAGAGGATTGATGACGATTTTGGAAATCTCACAAAGGTACTCCAAGATTACGTTGAGGAACACAAGGTCTTGCCTTACTGTATGATTTTGCATAGCTTGGCTTACAGGTACTTAGGTGGAGGCCTATCAGACCCAACGTACAAGGATGCTGAATTTCCATACAGATCCTCTCCACAGATAACAGCAATGTTTTGGAATTTGGGAAACTGGTGCAGAAACAGATTTGAAAAATGCCCGGTTCCAGAAAGATTTCAACAATTCATTCCACACATTGACTACACCATCGATGAGGATCATGAAAAGTTTGATGAAAACAAATCACAGTTCAACAATTACTTCATCAATGTCATCAAGAACTTTGGAGGACATCTTTTCATGAATTGCGAGGCTGGTTCATTGTATCCTCACAGAGAAAGACTCAACGAGGTTGACTTTAAAACTTGCTTCAATGACTATCATGACTTGATGGTGGCAGCTCGCCTTGGAAAGGATGGCTATATCAAGCAAATTGCTGGATATCACACAGATGACAACGACACACGAGTTCGACAAGTCTCATGGGCAATCTTTGAAGTATCTTGGGGAAAGACAAAGGATCGAGATACAGATGAGATTGTTGACTTGACAAGAGCTAGGATGAGAATGACACGTGTGTGCGTTTATCACGTCGGACAGAAGTATGCATCAGACTCTGCTGGGATTGTTGGTGAGTGCTTAGCTGTTATGGCTTTTGAGTGTGCCAGATATCAAGTTGACTTCATCGCAGGTGATGGAAACAAGGCATGCTATTACAGCACACCAAAATCTCCAGGTGTCCCTACATACCAACACAGCCTTATCCAATTCTGGATCAACAGAATGGTAGGTGTTGCAACACAAGCCATGCGCAAGTATTTTGATTCATCTTGCCCTCCAATCAGGGTCAAGCATTTCATTTCTTGCAGTTATCGTGACTTGGATTTTCTTGCAACGCACTTGGATGGCATTACAACAGCAACATACACCGACGAGCTCATGAACAAGACAAATGGTAAAGGTGATTGTTGTATGTTAACAGTTGTTGAGTGGGGTCATTCACGTTTGATGTGTGAGGAACACCCAGAAGACTTTGAGGATGAAGATCACATGAACTATGTGGGTGAATTTTACTTCAAGGTAAATGAAACTTGCTTACATGGTGATCACAACATCTTTATGGTTGCTCCAAATGATCGTGATGCTCACAATCCAATTCTTATTCATCTTGATCCTTCTGATATGTCGTGGAATGAGCGACATCACTACAAACCGGCTAACCAGAAGATGAAGTATGCTCAAAGCAGAAAAGAAAGACAGAAGGAGAAAAAGGAGAAAAGCATATGAAGATCAAGCATCAACGCATCAGGGCAACACAGGTTGGGGTGGATCCTCATCTTCTACGTCCAGACCATGGAGACAAAGTGATTGGCGATGAGTGAGTGTATACTTCTTTAAATGAAGATAACACAGCATGAGAGGCCGTGTACAGTTTTTCTGTGCATCAACTTATTTCCACAAGATGGCATATACTCTTTTAGATAGAGATAATGCCACAAGTGTCTGAACTTCAATTTAATGTAAAATAGAGACTCTTGTAAATAGAGATACTATACACATTTATCTCCATGAAACATCCGGCGAGCAGACCACTCCGAATGGAGCGAACTCCAAAAATTTACCAACTTCGATTTCAGTCCATTGTTTGCTTGAATGAGCAACTTTGGAGATCCGCTATTTCCGTTTATTTCGTGATTTGGTCAATTGTTTTTCGTATGACCTGAATTTCTGAATCTTGCGAACCCGAACTTTTCAATTCGAACTTTCACCGGTAGAGCAAGGCATTTTGCCTGTGGAGAGACCGTGCGCGAAGCACCATTGGTCGCTACTGGAAAAATTAGCGAATCCGCTGTTCTTTTTCGACATGTCCTTAGGACATTCGCTGCTTTCACGTGTTTTTCAATTCGAAGCCACTGCGTAACTCCGGTTTCTTTTGCTATTTGCCATTGTGTAGAGAAGTCAGGAAGATACTCTTAATACCTTAATACCAATTGGGTACGGCAAGGCGTAGTGCTCTACTCATTGCTTTTGAATTTGTGCCTGTGTTTTTGTTTCGACCTAATACCTACATAGGTACATGCATGAGTATTGAGCACATTTATATGCGCCCTTCAAGGCTCAAGAGGTATATAGAGTAACCCTGTAGACAAGCACAGACCGGCAACAGGCTGAGTAAAACAAGTGCTGTCATTGGGGAAGACGCCTTAGCTGATCTTGAAGTAGACGCTAGGGCCCCTCTTCACCCCTTCCCCTCCCCCCTCTCCCCCCCCCACCACCACCACCACCACCACCACCATCACCACCATCACCATCATCATCATCATCATCATCGTCATCATCATCGTCATCATCATCATCATCATCATCGTCCTCGTCCTCGTCCTTGTCCTCGTCCTCGTCATCGTCATCGTCCTCGTCATCGTCATCATCATCATCATCATCATCATCGTCATCGTCATCGTCCTCGCCATCGTCATCGTCATCATCATCATCATCATTATTATCATCATCATCATCACCACCATCATCATCGTCATCATCATCGTCACCATCATCATCATCATCATCATCATCGTCATCATCATCATCATCATCATCGTCATCATCGTCGTCGTCCTCGCCATCGTCCTCGTCATCGTCATCATCATCATCATCATCATCGTCCTCGTCCTCGTCCTTGTCCTCGTCATCGTCATCGTCCTCGTCATCGTCATCGTCATCATCATCATCATCATCATCACCATCATCGTTAATCAATTACATTTTATCATTATTGGCAATTATTGACATTATCACGAAAGCTAGCGTCAGCTCGCTAGAGTCTTCTTGCTTTAGCAAGTATTCCGGGGCTCCCCAAGGACATCACGTGCTTTTTCACGCGAAAGGGCCCCCCCCTGCCCCCTCCCCCATATATATCATTGTTATATATCACATATCATATATCATTGTTGCATCCTCGTTGGGACGAACAATGCCGCGACACGATGATGACAGTCCCTTCGCAACTCACCTCTTCCCTTCCTTCTTTCTCCTACCCCGCTAGCTTTCGTCATCCACCCCCGCCCTCAAGTTTTGTGAGGCCTACGTGGCTTTGGAACATTTTAGAACATGTCGGAAATTGACACAGTCGGATTGCAGCAAAACCGGTCCAGCCGTATCCCTGGGGCTCCAGGAGACCATCCTCCACAACTTCCTCGCTTTGCTGTGTCTACTTTGCTTCTTCCGCCTGCAGGGGCTGAATGTTTTGCTGCTGAGCTACCGCCACGCCACCGGCAAGCTCTTGCCGTGCCAGTTCAAACGGACCAAGGCCGGGTCCGAACTGGTCCAAAGGTAACCATCGTAGCGTTGTAGCTTAATGAGGTGTAGAAATCTTGGAAAGCGGAGCGTACAGCCAAGTCGGGTTCCTTTTGCCGTCAAGTTGTCTAACTTATGTTTCACCGTGCAGTGGTTATGCATTTACAGTTTCATGTCTGATCATGTCATCATGTCTGTACTTTCACGAAGAATCTGGTAGAGAGAGAGAGAGAGATATAAATATATATATATATATATACGTACAAGGTATGCACATCCATCACTCTTAAAGCGTTGAGTGTTTCTTTGTTCCTGTGAAATACGAATTGGGCTAAAACCGATTGGCCCAAGGCCAAGACCCTTGTTGACACTGAGTGAGGCTGTGATCACCGTCCTAGGGGGAGGTCTCAAACATTCATTTACATAGTTCTACCCGCCCATGCATCCAGAAGCTTGGCAGCTCCAGGCTGCCATGCAAAAGTGTTGTAACAAACTGTGTTTTACATGTTAACTGGGTCATGGGTGCGGATCATCATTGAAGCATCACGAACTATTAGGGGTTGGAGATTTGTTTGCGAAGCAACACGTCTCCTGCTTTATATAGCCCTTTTTCCCCCCAACAGAGGCGCGGGACCAAGTGCAAAATCAAGGCGTCAGCTTAGGGGTACGGATTCGGATGCGAACAATGCCGGCTGTTCTTGCTCAAGTTTAGGTTGGCCCCCAACATTCTTGCTGCATGATTTGTAATGAAACACCGCTGAGTCTGATGGACAATCATTTCTCCATGGACTTCCGGGATAATTTTGGAGATGGAAACCAAAGTTCATTGGGCCATTGGGTTGAATGAAGAGAAGATCTTCCCCCATGAAATATAGGTTTCCTGCAGATTTTTCGGATGTTTGGTTGAGTCCCACGTGGCAGTGCTGCGCAACCAAGGCTGTCCTGCTTCACTTTTGCGTTTGTGACTTTGCCTCCTTTTGGCGAAAGCGCTGGACACAGCTGGGGCCCAGAAAAGAGACATGTGGAAAGGGGGGGATGACTAGCTGCTGCGCCCATTTGTTTCTTTATAGCAACACCTCAAAAAGGTAGAATCATATATAATTTGCCACTATTTTAGTAACTTTAGTCGGATTTTACCTTTCGATATTTTTTGAGTATCATTCTCTACCCTTTGTGACTTGAAGGGGTCCGGCTAGCATCACCCAATGCGATGTATTGAGGCCTGCAAGCTAGGGTAGCTTCACTAATAGGCCACTCCATGCTAGTTCCAGTTGTCACAGTGCTCTTGTCACGCAAAGCATCAAGGTTGCCTGCCATTCAATGATCTGGTCCCTTGCGAGTACTTTGACGATCTTTGATGTATATATATATAATTTTATGATATTTTATTATATATACTTGATGGGTAGCACCAATGGTGACACATCTTGGAGGCTGCTCTTTCTTGACACTGAGCCCAGGCTGGGGTATCTCTCGGCCAGCGACCAGTTCAGAGTTCGCACCAGTTCAGGGGTCGCTCAGAATGGAACCCGCTCGGTCGTTTTCTCTGTGTCTTCAGCGGGTCTTGTCTTCAATCGTTTGTTTTGCGGTCTTGTGTCCAACAGGTTTGGGATGGTTGGGAAATTGCTTGCTACGAGCCCAAAGCAAGCACAGAAGCAACATATCTTGATTGACCCGCTAGTGTGCAAACTTGCAGAAGTGGGCTGCATTCAAGAGACCAATTCTCCGGCCACACATGTTTGACCAAGTTGGTTGACAGCTCATGGCAGAATTCACTTTAAAGTGGTCACCACTTTAGTTGTTTTGAACGCATGGGCACAGTGTTGGGTCCGTGGTGAATGGAAGCAACACATCACCCTTTGTCTTCTGAGGCGATGATGGCACGCTTCTACCGGCTGCAGTGCAACCAGCGCCAGAACGAGGTTGTTCCGGGGGATTGAGCTGGTGCAGAGATCCATTGGTTTCTATGCAGCAGTCTTCAAGTAGATCAAGACAAAGTCGTGGAAGCAAGGCAAACAGGATTCGATGACCTAGGAAAATTGGATTGCATGATACTCAGTCAACTACGCCAAGTGACTGTACCCATCTATCATTTCCTACAATGAACATCACTTGTAGACTTTAGATGCATGAAATACCCATGTCCTTGCAGCCTGCTGACCAGCGTCGTGCCGTTTGGCTCTTAAGGGGCTCAAATCATGAGGCTCACGAATCCGATCCTGTACCTTGTGTGGGCGGGATGTGCTAAGCCGTCTTCCTGCATAGGGACAAAGAGCTCCTTATGTGATGCTACTGAAAGAGCCTAGTTCCTAATATTGATGACTTAAGTTTTTTTTCAAAGAGCTAGCTTGCAGTTACCATCCTAACTATTATATATACCATTTGGAATTTTTAAGCTTCATTGAAGCTTTGCGTTTTGATATTGCTTGGACCCAAGTGGCGTACGAAGCAGAACCAAACCGAATAACTGCCCTCGTTCCAACCTGTCTAAGAGAAAACATATTCTTGCGCCATATTGCGCACACCATTGGTGAAGAACTTCCATACTCTTCCATGCGGTTTGACATGTTTAACTCCGGAAGGGAATCCAAAGGTGTCTTGTCCACCAGCTGTGCGTGGCTGGCTTGAGTCACAGAATTCACTTGTCACTGGTTGGAATTTGCATTGAATGAGGGTCGTTTCCATTCGTTTCCTTCCGGTGGGGTCGCTGGTGATATGGTCCCACCCCAGCTCCATCCGATCAGGATCAGACATCAGCGAATTCTTGCAAGTGGAGAGAAACACCATTGGATCATTGCCTGCGCCAAGCAATAGCCACGCCTCAAAGTCCTTGCCGGACTCTTGGGATTCATGGAAGGCTGGTGTTTGTTCATGTTTTTTGAAATAATAATAACTTAGAACCCCTCTTCTTTGCGTCGGGATGCTTTTAAATTGTTTTCACTTTGGAGTCCTTTGTGGATCGTGAGGGGGTATCATGGGAAGGCTAAGCTCACGGACAGATTTGGTTCCAAGAATGACTCCTTGAGTTTTCGGGGAGTTTAAACAATCATGAATAAACCCAAATTGGCCAAGCACACCACCTTGGTTCCTGCCCTAGTGGTCATCAATCTTGGCACGTCCAGTGACACACGTCCTTGATATACATTTGTGATATGACAAGCGCATGAGCAGCTCCGCAGAAATTGAGTGCCGAAGAACGTAGAAGTTGGACGACGAATAGATTGGAACCCTTTCAGATGGACGTGCCAACATCGACTATATAACCAAAGTTCACATAAGCTCAACGAAGCATTTGTAAATATGTGTTTTTCCCCCCCTTTGGGCACGAAATGCAAGTACAAAGAGGGTGTTTAAAGAAATAGACCAGCCCACGCACACAAGTGACCACACAAGTGACGTTTTCGCATAATTCTATCATATTCTATCAGAAATTCTATCAGAAATTCTATCAGAAATTCTATCAGAAATTCTTTCGAAACTTTTCTGTACCAAGGATCTGATCGCTGACGCCGTGGAGGACCTCACAAATTTCCTGAATAGCCATACCTCCCTTTCTGACATGCGCTTGGAAGCGTTGCAGCATGTCGGCAGCGCCTCAGCGTTTCGAAGCCAAATGGTTGGTTTGAGTTTTTGGACCTATGGGATCCATACCTTTATCGACGGTTGGGCTGGATGGAGCTTGGCAAAGTCCTTCATTGACACCCGGCCCAAAAATGGAGCTCCCGGCTACGACGTGGCGGCCATTTTTGTCAAAGAGGATCAATGTGCCATGGTGTTTTCAGGGACCAGTGGCCTCGCAGATATTACAACTGATTTTACTTTAATGTTTTCCATCCCCGCGACTACTTGCCATGTGGATTGCATGGCGTTCACGAGGGCTTTTTCAACGACGTCCAGCAGTTTATGCTGACTCTCATTTTGTTCAGCACTGGGCCCGTTTAGTTTATTTACTGAATTTGCATGAATCTTACTTTGGTTTGAGCTTAGAAGGCCTGCCATTCTTTCCAGAAAACTCATGATCACAAGACAGGAACGGAAGCTATGCCAGAGAATTCGAACCCTTCCTTCATCGCAACTGCACTGGAGGGGTTACTTTGACACTTGGCTGGTAACATGCATCAAGGTTCATTTCGTGTGTTGGCCGGCAGCTATCCCCCTTTGAGACATTGAGTTTTTTCGACCTAAGTTTTCGCTGGTGGATGGTTTAGTTGTGCTTTGCTTCTCCTGTTTCTATGTGGTTCTGTGATGTTCTATGTGTCACTCTATTTATATACCTTAATGCTTAACCAGGATGGAACGAAGCTCTGATTCAGAATGCTTCTTCTCATGTGCAGCCTGGTTTCTGAAGCATGTTCAATCTCCATCTTTTTAGGTGTGTTTGCCAGAACTGCCAGCTCAGGGCGGGTCACTCTCAGGGTGCCGCTATGTCTGAAATCTTTGCATCCTGCGTGAACGCTGGAGACTCTGTGTGGATACCTGAGCTGAAGAGAGATCCTCATCAGCTTTGCGTTGCCGGGACAGGGCATGGGTTTGAGTGCCCAACACGAACAGAGAAACCTTGCATCTAAGGATGGCAAGGTGGTCAACGAAGGAGCTCTGTTGAAAACTAGGTGGGGCCGAGCCACCTTTCAGGTGCAACCCAGGAATGCAGGGAACATCACTAGACTCTTTGCAGAAACTGATTGATTTTTCTAGGAGACAGAGCGCTAAGAGGGGCAACTAAATATCAGATCTTGGGAGAACCGACCCGGCAGGTTTCAAGTGAACAACATTTTCACCACAGGGTCTCCAGGCACCTTGGAAAGTCTTGGAGGAATCTACCCTGGGCTGGTTCTGAGTTTTGCTTTTTGCAGGGCAGGAATCAAAAGCCACAACGCAAATCTGCTGGACATGATCGGACGGGTGATCACTCAACACTGCTTGTAGACTGGGGTCAAGTTTGATAATTTTGCAGCTTTGGTGGGTCTCAGGTAGATCAACTAGATGGTGATTTCATGTGATTTCTAGATCTTGAATTTCTAGATTGATTTATCACATCCAGGTAATTAGTACTTTCTTGCAAAATTGTCGTCACCCTGTTGTCCAGTCTCAGTTCCGCTATAACAATTGTTGCAAAGCCGCAAACCTGTGTTCAACTTTCATATATTCAATTCTATGGCGGCGGCGGCGGCGCGTTCATTTATTCAAGCAAGCAAAGAAGTGCGCAATGAATCAAGATTGTCCCCTTCTTTGCCTTCCTCTCTTTTTCCTTTTCTTCCCCCTCCTCCTCTTGCTCCTTGTCCTCTTCCTCTTCTTCCTCCACTTCCTCCCCCTTCTCCTCCCGCTTCTCTGATGACCAACATCATGACAATCATCACGGTTAGTGATGATCATCATCATGACCACCGTCATAACACCAATGTCACTGTCACAATAAGGTTGATTATCTCCTCCTTCACCTCCTTCACCTTCGTCAGCGGTTGCCTTGATTCTTTATATCTAATGTTTCTGGCGCTTAGTTGTACCAACAAACATAATAATTAATCAGAATTGCCTAGTATGAGCTCTACTACTGAAATGCTGGCCCAACTTTCCTTCATCCATTTCATCCCCTAGCCGTGGCCTCAAATAGCACCAGATTTGCAATTTATAGACAACACTACCAGTGGGTGAGCCACGCGTCTCTCCCCCAATGCTGAGGGACGGCGAGAGTTGGCATCAAGAATCCGTTGGAGACATCTGGTATTTTTCAGGGTGAGCGGATCTTTACCCAAGATCCTCAGAGGATAGCATTGGTTTATTTTTGTTGAACCCCTCGATGATTGGTACTCTGTGTCTCATTTAGATTCATTTAGATCATTTGTATGCATATGCATATATGCACATATGATTTACATATGTGTGTAATGTAATGTAATGTACTGTACTGTCATGTAATGTAATGTAATGTAATGCAATGTAATCTTATTCAATGTTACGTGATGTTACGCAATGTTATGTAATGTTGTGATGTTACGCAATGTTGTGTAATGTAATGTCAATGTAATTGTAAATGTAAATGTAATGCAATGTAATGCGATGTAGGGCAATATAATGCAACGTACGTATCGCATCGTATCGTACCGTATTGTATGGCATTGTATGTGGTAGATACACGCAGTGGGCTGGGGTGGTTACAATTACGCACGTGTTTGTTCACAAACATTTTGAGAAAGAGTAGTTTGGAATGAAATGTTTCAGCGGCGCCCCCGCATCAATCTCCATCCTTTTAAACAGACGTATTCTCACCTGGAAGTGTGTGTTGGATTCAATTCGTCTCCTAGGACTGGATCTATATGGACCCTGTTCCTGCCAGCACTTCTGAATTTTGGTGGCACTGGACGGCTTTTCAGCAAAGGGTCCCTATTTTGGACGATTACTTACTTCAATCAACTCAAACTTTTCACTGGCCACCTCCACAGTTGATGGAAAATGAAGATCATGGATTCATCAGATTCATCTGACCATGCCCTTTCTTTCAGCTGTGGAAGTGGCAAAGGAGCTGGACTTTTGGCACCCGAAGATGCCTGCAATGCGTTTGTTCAAAACGAATGACACCGCGGTGCGTGCGGAGAACATCGCTGCTTCCCAAGCCTGGGAACCGCCATTGTTGATCCCAACAGCGCACTCGTTGGCAGTCCTTGATATTAAGCGTCACCTGCAGTTCCTTGCTGTGAATGCAAGATAATCCAAGTGTATGTCTGTCATGTGACTTATGGATATATATATATATTTATGCCGCTTATGATAATGCCCGTCTTTAATCATGGGAAGCAAAGTTATGGTCCAGATAGCTCCGAGCGAGCGTGACTCTTCTTCTCATAGACTCAGGGGCATGGCCCGAACATTGTGGGAAGGGCCATGGCTTCTCTTCCACATCGTATTTCATACCGTCTTCCATACGGTGTTCCATATTGTTTCCCAAGAATGGCGGGCAAAATTGGTAGTGCAAGCTTCAGTGGACATCAGTTGACTCTCAGCCTGCCACTTCCTGGCGGGTGAGGTATGTTGAATGGCTTCTAGCCCTTGGAGAATGAGACAGCGAGCGATAGGAAGCCGAAGACAGACTGAAGCCATTATTGTATGGAGCTGTTCTGGAACGAAACTCCAAAACTCTAATTCGTTCAGTATGTTGTCGATAAGATATATTATACACATTACTGATCATTACTGTACAGAAGTGATGCAATTTTGCGGTGTGGGACAAAGTTTTGAAACCCCTGCACGGCCCAGACTACAATCTTGAGCTTGCCTGGAAAAATGGTGGGCTTAGTGGTCTTTTTCAAGCTTTACCATGACATCGGATCAATTTTTGATCAGGCAGAACTTCGGTGCATCTTCCAGAGCACCGGTTGACGAATCGCAAACACTGGCAAACTGGCGGCTAGGAACTGGTGTCAGGCACTGAACGGAATTAACATACCCCCTTGAGAACCAGGAATCCCTGGTGTAGTCTAGTAATCCAGTATATCATTTGAGTCCAATGAGATTGAATATGAATGTGGGGTCCAAGCTTAACCCTATTCCCAGCTACAGTAAGCCCATTGATTGATGTGTGTTTCTTGGTCAGGCACGGGAGCTCTTCCAAGCCATGTGCGTTTGTGACGCCAAGGTTCAGTGAAGGGCCACCAGTTATAGGTGACAATTTCTGGAGGGGACTGGGATGTTTTTGGCAATTTTGGAGATAGATCATCCGATTTTAGTGCCTGATGGGTTTGGGGGCGATCCATGATTCCATTATTCAACGAAACAAACTAAACAAACAGAGTGGCACAGTTCCAAATTTCTGATCGTGCATTTCACCAACCGTACCCGTTGAGCAATTCCAGCACCTTCTTCAGCCACGCTATATGCTTTTTGATTATGATGAGAAGGGGACACCAAACACTGGTATCGAAAGGTACCCTTACAATTACATAGTCATAATTCATAGCCATAGTCGCAGTTGTAGTCATGGCATAGTCTTAGTCACACACACACACAGATACAGTCGACAGTTGGATTGCATCCCATGTGCATAAATCGAGAAGTGTAACAAGTTCAATCACCTGTACATCCCAGGTGCACCTTTAGGTCCAAACCACGGTAAAAGGCTGCCTACTTCAGTTTGGTAGCGGAGCTGGTTAGCCCAGTCTCCAACTTTTTTCCCCCTTTTCGAACTTCTCGCACTTCGGTGTCACGCCATTGCACTACGATCCTCGAGCTGTTCTCGCTGGGCTGCGCTGCTGTGGTGGTCGAGCCTTTTGGGGCGCACTACATCATTGCGTTTGTCCTGACAGAGAATGGCTACAGCGGCTTCCAGCTCTACCGGAGGAGGAATCCCGCTGGATGAATACCGACGGGACGTGCCGCCGGGTTGGAGTCCGGGCAACATGGAATACCCGCTGAAGCTCTACCTGGAGCGGGTGAAGATGTGGTACCGGATTTATGAAGGCCCAGATGAATCCGTTGGACCACTACTTGCTGGGCGACTCCGTGGACGAGCTCAACAGATAGCTTTGACACTACGCCTTCCCGATCCTCATGGTGGAGTGGACATCGGTGACAGCGCTCTGGTCAGGCTATCAGTTGATGAAGTCCGAGACCCAGTCAATGGCCAGGTGATCCAACAGGCGATTCCTAGCGGAGTTCAGGCACTACTTGCCGCTCTTCGAGCCGCCTTTGGAGAAGCAGATCAACTACGTGCGACACGGGCTATGGAGGTCTTCTTCGAGTTCAAAAGAGGTCGCATGGCGCTGCCGGAATGGTCAGTCCAATGGCAGCTGAACTTGGACGAGGCCATCACTCACAGCGGCCTGGACCTCAACAATGTGGCTCGAACCTACCTCTACCTGAAGTCGTCGCAGCTGAGCCAGAAGACGATAGACGATCTACTTCTTCAAGTTCATGGAGACATGGCCAGGTTCGACGAGATCCGCACCCTCATGCTGAGGATGTCCCACAGGAGCTTTGATGCTGGCTCCCACTCAGCGCTCTATGAGGACGGATCGCAATCCTATGGCGAAGATGATGGCTCCTGGAGTGCTGTCACTGACAACTGGTCAGACAGCGGCCCTGCTGGTACCTACCACATGGACGAGCTCTACGCATGGTATGATGATGGATGGTATGGTGAACCTTGGGACTATGAGGAGGCCGACTATGACAGCTACTACCAGGACTGGCCCGAGCACTATGACTATGGCTGGGACGACGAACAACCAGAAGATGATGGAGCCGATCAGAAGGAAGACTCCGGCAACACCCAGTCTGAGAAGGAGGACTACTTCAAGGGCAAGGGCCGACCTTCGTCAATGGGTCTTGGATGTGGCACTTGTGGGAGCAAATGGCACAACACCCACTCGTGCCCCCTGAATGATGCTCAGAAAGGAAAAGGAAAGAACTATGGCAAGAACAAAGCCAAGTACAAGGGGTCTGGCAAAGGCAAGGGCTATGGGAAGAGCTTCAACAGGAAAGGCTTTGGAAGACCCAAGGGTTACAAGGGCTTCGGCAAGAAAGGATCCTTCAATGGTGGACGTTTTGGTCGCAAAGGATACCTCTTGGATGAGATGCCGAAGAGCTACATGGACTACTACGGCGGTGCCTATCTCATGAACAAGAACGGCATTCAGGACACCAACAACGTTCAGGAGAATGCCAACATCCCTGAGGTGACCATTCGAGACACCTTCAATGTGGAGGATGCCAACAAGCTCTTTCCTGGTCGAAAAGTTCGCTTTGCAGATCATCCTGAACAAGAATCTCCCACGGATGGCAACAGCGAGCAGCGACCGAAGAAGCTCAACTTCCCTGAGATCAACGAGAACGCCTTTGAGAGCTACCACACAGTTCGAGGCAAGAAGATCTGTGGGTTGCTTGTGGACCCTGGAGCAAGCTCAGGCCTTGTCGGTACTGACACGCTGCGAGAGCTCTTGGACTCCGGCATGGTGCCCCAGGACAAGGTCAAGGAGATCACATGGGGCCCATCTTCAACTACGGTGACAGGGATTTCTGGCCAAGCAGACAGCACTTTGGCCAGAGTTTCTCTCCCTTTTGGACTTGGCTTGAAGGAGGCTGAATACACTGCAGACCTCATTGGTGGTTCCGGGAGTACCTGTCCTGCACTTCTTCCCAACACCAGCTTGAGACAGCTGAGGACGGTCATGCTGACCCAATGGTACGAGAACGGCGACGGTGTGATGATTTGCAGCACCAATGGCCTTCGACCGGACCATCCACAAGCCGATTTGGTCGTCACCAAGTTGCTTCTTGCAGAGTCAGGTCACTACATCTTACCAGTCAACCAGGTGGACCAAACTATGACGGAGGATGAGAAGACCGAGATCTTGAGACTCTGGCGATGCAAGAAGAAGACCGGCCAAGCAGCAGCACGTGAGCAGAGCGACAATTGCCATCTCCACGACAACTCTCTCAACATCGACAGCAACAAGCTCCAGTTCAACACTGAGACACTGGAGTCTGAACTTCCATCATTACCAGAACCCAAGATGAATGACAACATCCACAACGATGTCAAGATCTCCATGAAGATTGACGACACCGAGCCTGCCATCCAGGTCTTGAAGGTGGACACCATGGACGAAGAGTACGACGAGACACAACAGTCGTACCCTGGAGATCAATTTCCTGCACATCTTCCCAACGGCAAGCTGAAGTACCTGTCCAAGCTCTACAAGGCCATCCCAGAGGAGTTCTACACGAAGACACGTCGTGCACCAGTCACTCCAAGGAATGCAAGATCATGGGCACGAAATCGGAAGAACTCTCACTTCCATCTCTGGGAGTTTTGCAGCGGCTCTGGAAGACTGTCCTTTCTGGCAGTGTGCGCTGGCTTGATGGTGATGTTTCCCCTGGACTACAGGTACGGCTGGGATCTTGGATGCTCCTCACATCGCAAGTTGATTGACGAGATCGAGAACAACCTTGCCCCTGATGTGGAGTACATGAGTCCAGCCTGCCGACCGTGGTCAATCGCATCTACACGAAGGGACTTGGAACAAACCCAACGTGAACGTGATGAAGAGATGCCCACGATCGAGTACCTCAAGTCCAAGGCCAAGAAACAATGTCGCAACCATCGAGGTTATGTCTGGGAACAACCATGGTCTTCTGCAATGTGGCCTTACTTGGAAGACAACCCAGGCGACATCCAACGCACAGACCAATGCCGCTTTGGAGCTTGTGACGAAGTACAAAACCCAATTCTGAAACCAACTGGATTGCAGAGCAGCCTCGCACTACGTCACAGCCTCAGAAGATGCAAAGGACACATGGGCAAGAGACATGGATGGCTTCAAGGACAATATCAAGGAGCTTGCCGCACCACTCTTGCCGCCATCTACCCTGAGGCTCTATGTCGTGCCATCATCAAGGATGTGAAGCGCTTCGTGAGCAACAAGACCACTGTCTTCAGCGACTTCTACAAGTGCGAACGTTGCTCCTTGGGACGCGCTGCCACTGATGATTTGAGGCACACCTTCATCCCTGGTGAATGCCGACATGGACGATGGCCTGAAGGAGAAGGACCCAAGGACAAGAAGAAGGCTGAACAAGAACGACGTGAACAAGATGATCTTTGGGAAACCTTTCGCAAAGAAGCCATCAAGAACGAGAAGGTTGGTGCTGGGAAAGTTTCTGCCCACTCAGATTTCGCCTTTGACAACGAGCAGTTGCTGATCTTCAAGATGGTCATGGTCAAGCTGCTCGACGAAAGTATCAAGGAGTTTGAGCTGGCAGAGATGGAGAAGCGCGACTACGAGCAGAACCATTGGCTTCAAGATCCCACAGCACTTGGCTGGATCAAGAAGGTCTTCAAGGACTACATGGACGTCAAGGGAGTGATGTCAAACCTACTCCCTTGGAGCAAGCCAACACCAGCACCAGTTCTGACCTTGGAACAGGCGCCACTACGACTTCTCGTCCAAGGATCAGTCATGCGGTGGACCATTGGAAAGATGGAAGATCTACGTGAACTTTCAGCTAGCCAGATCCACGAGCCCATGGAGTTAGACGATGATTGGATGGTGGCCATCTTCGGCAACGACCCCAACAAGAAGGAGACAACATCCTCATCATCTACAGCAGTGGTGCCTGTGGATCAGCTGAATGAAGACCAAGAAGAACCTGCAGGAGACCTGGTTCCACTAGAACCTCCAGAACACGACAGTGAGGAGCCTGACAAGATTGCAGTTCATCCTGGTGGCCTCAAGCCGACCTACGACTTCAGAAGGATCTTCAAGAAGCTCCCACGTCTTGCTCTGGATGATGAGACCGCTGCGAAGAGGCTCATACTTGGACTCCACGAACGTCTCTGGCACTCTGGCCTCACCGACACCGTGAACATCCTACGACGTTGTGGAATGCCTCACCATGTTTGCCGACTTGCCCCTGACGCAGTGGCCTCATGCATGATCTGCCGCAAATATTCCAGAGCTGGCAGACGACCTCAATACAAAGGAGTCAACCTCTCCTGCAACTTCAATGACTTGGTCCAGACAGACATCTTCCACTTCCAGGACGAGATCTACCTCATCACTGTGGACGAAGCCACTCGCTACAAGATTGCCACAAAATGCACTGGGCGCTTCCTCAAGGACATTCTCTCTGCCCTGATGACCTCCTGGATCAGGTTCTTTGGACCTATGCGAGTCTTGGTGACCGATCAGGAATCCTCTTTGATGACAGTAGCTGCTGGAGAAGAACTACAACGACTTGGCATTGAAAGACGACCAGCAGGAACCACCAGTGGCAAACAAGGTCAACGACATACCACGACAGGACTGGTGGAGAAGCACATCGACCTGATCAAGCTCACCATGGTGAAGATCCAGGCAGAAGCCAGCAGATGGGGCATTGAAGTTCAAGGAGAAGAACTTGCAGCTGAAGCATCAATGGCTCAGAGCACAACCATGAGCGTTGGTGGCTACAGCCCCGTGACCATGCTGTTCGGCATCCTTCCTCGAGGCTTCATGGACCCAGAGGCAGCACTTCATGGTGATATTGAAGAAGGAGCTTGCAGAGTCAACTTTTGAACGCAGCCTTCGACTACGCCAGATTGCTCTTCAAGCCTCTCAAGCAGCCATTCTTGAAAGCCGGATAGCCAGAGCCAATCGATCACGACCTCAACGACTACGAGTAGAAGATTTGGTTCCTGGCACAACTACCGTTGAAATCTTTAGAGAAGATGGTAGCGGCCAAGGATGGCGTGGTCCTGCAACGATCCTGAAGATCGACGAGGAAGCTGGCAATGCAGTGGTGGACTTCCAAGGAAAACCTTACCTACTTGGCCTACGACATGTTCGACCTCTACGTGACTCCTTCCACATCCACTTCAACACCTCCTCATCAACTTCGACAGTTGCTGATGCCGAAAAGGCCATCACAGCCATGAAGGAAGTGGTGGAATCGAGCACTCCATACAGACCCTTCACTATGGGCGAGGTCTACATCGAGAACAACAACGAAGCCAAGATGGTGAAGTTTCCCAAGACAGAAAGTCCTACAACCAATGCGATGCTGAGCAACGCCAAGATCTTTCTCCAGTACCACTACGTGAACTTCGTGCTCCACGGCATCAAGTTTGGCAAGGGCATGAAAACCATCATGGTACCTCGCTACTCCAAAGGAGTGATGATCACATGGCCCGAAGGATCCTATGGCATTGCCATCACAGAGCATAACTCCGATGCACACCTGCACATCAAGGAGTACCTTAACCGCAATGTGGACAAGCTCTGTCACCTCTACTTCTACGGCTATGTGTTCCACCAGAACGAGGAGAACAACGTGCCCTTCAAAATCACCAAGAGAAAGATGCCCGAGCAACTTCCTCTACCTGAAGCCCAAGATCTACCAGACACTGAGATGGAGGAGCCAGAGGACAACAAACGAAAAGGGCCGGACAGCAGAACAGTAGTTCTGGCACCGGAAAAGAAGAAACAACGCATCCAATGGACTTCACGAGACCTTCTCTACCAACGATCTCTTTGGTGGATGCTTCAACGGCCCAAGAAGTATGTCCTGGAGCCTCACTCAATCTGGTATGAACTTGAGGAAAGATGGATGAGGAAGAAAACTATGACAACCTTGCCAACTGAGAACTACCTTCTTCATTGCCACAGCAAGACAAAAGCCTTCCTCGAGATCGACATCAAGAACTGGGAAATCTATCGAGTGGACCAGCAGACCGACACCTTGACTGAAGGAGATGTTCTACGACATTGGCCTCTCTTCGAGACTGCTGATCGTGAAGAACTACGACAGTTCATCGACCAGAACATCTTCAAGAAGGTCTGGCTGGGTGACTTGGAGGAAGGAACCACTGTTGTGGATGCAACATGGGTCAGGAAGTTCAAAAGACTTCCCAATGGAGAACTGGCTGCAAAGAGCAGGCTATGCGCCAGAGGATTTCTTGACCCTCAACGACAAGAACTTCCAACACGATCTACTACGGCCACAAGACTGTCACAGCGATTGGTGGTGAGCGTTGCAGCCACACACAACTTCATCTTGGCCTCACTGGACGTCAGCGGTGCATTCCTGAAGGGCTTCACCTTTGAGAAGGTCCGACAAGTGCTGGCCAAAAGAGGAATTGTCTCACCTCCTCGAAAGGTTGTAGTGGTGCCTCCACCAAACACTTGGCGACAACTGGCCCACTTCGACGAGAGCTTCTACGTGCCTGAGGAGTCCTACGGCAAGTTTGGGCTACTTTGTCAAAAGCCTGCCTATGGGTTGAACGACGCCCCACTTGCTTGGCAGATGAGCCTTCAAGAGACCTTAGAAGAAGGAGGAGGAGTCCAATCACTGCTGGACGAATGTCTTTGGCACTTCAAGCACCCTGATGGACGTCTGAAGGGATTGGTATCCACTCATGTGGATGACTTAGCCATTGCCTCCGGCGAGCAGTTCTTGATGGAGCAGCAGAAGAAGCTCAACTCCAAGTACGGCAGCATCAAAGCACAGAGGACACCTTTCACTCACTGCGGTTGCCGCTACTCTGAACTCCCTGGAGGTGGTTACAAGGTGGACCAGCAGGACTTTGTGGACTCCCTCAAATGCCAGGAGATCACCAACACAGGTGATAACTCACGACCTCTCAC
This sequence comes from Cladocopium goreaui, assembly GCA_947184155.2. NCBI lineage: Eukaryota > Dinophyceae > Suessiales > Symbiodiniaceae > Cladocopium > Cladocopium goreaui. The sequence goes on along the minus strand of CAMXCT020004979.1, from coordinate 132,520 downwards.
TGCCGAGGAGCTCACCAAGTTTCGAAGTGCTCTTGGTGGCCTACTCTGGTTGACAGCAACTCGACTTGACTTGGTTGCTGATGTCAGCATCCTACAAGGCAGGGTCACAAAAGCCACGGTGGGCGACATGCTGATGGCCAACTCTGTGATTCGCAAGGCCAAGCAGAAGCAGTACTATGGCATGGGCTTGACCTACAAGAGATTCTCAACCTCTACACCTTGGAGACTCCTGACGATCCATGATGCCTCTGCCGCAGCAAAAGGGCGAAACTATGCTCAGGAGGGTGTGATCATCCTACTTGCTCCAGATCATCTACGGCTTGATCAGAAGATCCACACTCTTTGTGGAACCGATGTCAATGAAGAGGTCTTTGGTGGTCCCGCACACATTTTGTTTGCGCATGGTGCCAAGGCCAAGAGAATCTGCTACTCAACGAGCCATGCAGAAACCCTGGCAGCCATCTCAGGCCTCGAAACATCAACTTTGGTGAGTTTGCAATTGGCAGAGATCCTGATGAAGGAGCGCAAGCCGACGCTACAACAACTTGCTGCACTACAAGAAGGTGGAGTGGAGTTCCTGCCGGTGGACAGCTACACCGACTGCAAGGACTTCTTTTCCTTGACCACGGGTGCAACAGCCTTGCCACAAGACAAGAGCCAGAGGATCTACATCTTGGCACACCGAGAAGCCAGAATCAAGGGCCGTCTTCGATGGATCATCCTGGTGCCCACGGAGTACATGACAGCAGATCCTTTGACCAAAAGTATGTACTCAAGGCCACTTCTTGGACTGATGGCAGAAGGAGAAGTTCACTTCTTCAACAAGGATGGTCACCCAATTCAAGCTCGAAGATTACCAGTGATCAATGACTTCACGGAGGAACAGCTCGAGAAGGGTGATACTTCGTGGATGGAAAACCATTTGAGCATCGAGAACATCAAGCAGATCCAACACTACACTATCTCATCTCCGAGAAGTACGTGGTCCTCAGCGAGTTCGAGCCGAACGAACCTCTGGCTGCTGACCTTCCTCTACTTTGCGAGCATTGCTGGTGGAATGGATGAAAAGGAAGAAGCACAATGCAGTGCGGAAGAAGTTTCACATCAAGGACGGCACGCACAGGCTTTCCTCATGTCAGTCATGGTGATAGCGATTTTCTGCCTAGCCTACGTTTTGTATTGGACCAGAAGGTCATTGAATCAACTTCGACGCTACGTCCGAGTTCGAATGGTGGACGAAGTCACTCCAGTAGTCTACCGAGTGATGGACCTGGAATGCCACGAGATGCAAGCACGTGGCGAAATTGATCAACTTCAACGACAAGCTGCTGAAGCACGTGGAGATCTGGACATTTTGTTCAGGACAGTGAGGCATGCTTCGCCTCATCCCGATGAGCCTTCACAGCAAAGACGACGCCTACATGACAGCCGACCACCTCAAGCAGAACCAGATGGAGAAAGACCGAGTCAGATGGACTTACCAGAACCTGCCTCAGAAGGAGAAACAACTTCACAGGAAGAAAATGAGATCGACAGGTTGGTGGAGCTGGCAAGACGTTCGAGATCGCGAGATGATGATCTACGTCCTGACCGAGCTCTTCGCGCTGGCGCAGCGGGCAGTGGAGATCGAGCTCTACACGCTGGCACTGGCGATGGTGGTGGCGATGGCCTACCTGAAGAAGAAGGAGAACAAGAAGAAATGATGGAAGAAGATGATGAGTTTGCGGCATTTCCGCATGGCAACACCTCCGACGACGAGTTCGAGCAGAGGCACGAAACAGAACGTCGGAGACAGGAAATGAACTTCCGCATTCACTACATGCTGATCCAGGCCAACAACTTGGGAGTCGAGCTTCACACCGCTGGACAGCGGTACTCACAGGGAAGGATCCCCTTTGGCCGCATTGAGCAGCTCTATGCGGAGCATGCGCCGTTCTTTCCGCTGCCTTCCATGGACCCCGAGGTAGAAGACATCACCGTTGGGTACTTCCGCAACGAGTACTTCTATGTGCTGAGGATTGGAAATGAGCCGCCGCTCAACTTCCGATCGCTGGAAGGACTCCATGGATATCGATGTCACTACATCATTGCGGAGCAGGACGCGCGGCTGAGCCCTGATGAGAGGCGTGACCGATTGTACAATCAGCTGCAGCACTACCAAAGGCTGTAGCGTTTCACTGGGATCCCAACGACACAAGCCAGCAGCAACACGCTGAGCAGAGTCGACAGTTGGATTGCATCCCATGTGCATAAATCGAGAAGTGTAACAAGTTCAATCACCTGTACATCCCAGGTGCACCTTTAGGTCCAAACCACGGTAAAAGGCTGCCTACTTCAGTGATACAATATACATACATACATGCATCCATACATCCATACATCCATACATCCATCCATCCATCCATCCATCCATACACCCATACATCCATACATCCATACATCCATACATCCATACATCCATACATCCATCCATCCATACGTACATACATACATACATACTTACTTACATACCTACCTACCTACCTACCTACCTACCTACAGACATACATACATACATACATACACACCTACCTACCTACCTGCCTGCCTGCCTGCCTGCCTGCCTGCATACATACCTGCATGCATGCATACATACATACAGACAGACAGACATACAGACACACACACACATACATATATATATATATATACATATCATATATCATATATCATTTATCATATATCATATCATATATCATATCATATATCATATCATATATCATATATATATATACATACTTATGCATATAGGTAGAAAACAGCCAGCATGCCGGGAAGGACAAATCCCTATTGCTCCTGATCGGCCCGCCCGGCTCAAAGTTAATTCGAAACATGAAGTGCAGCCGTCAAGGGGAAGATTTGCTTCGATCTTCAGTAGTGCAAACAAAAGTCGGGATGGTATCGGCTCATGGAACAGTGCCATCAATCCCAAAGCTGAGTACAAGATGTACAAGTCAGTGCCATGGTGGAGAACAGTTGTTGGACATTCTTGGAACTAGGTCGCCACGTGCTCCCCGCACGACTGCACTTCGCTTCAATCCTCCCGGTGCACAATTAGTTTAGGCTGCTGCTTCTGGGTGACCCCGCGCCATGTGCAACATCCCTGAAGCAGAAGCTAACCTGAAAAGATGACTTTTCAATATCCGTCTTACAGCTTCTCTAGTGAAGTTTGCTTAAGGTTGCCAAAGTTTCCATCCTTTTTCTTGAACGCATGTGACTCGTGCCGATCTCTGCTCATCATTGAAGCGCATAGCAGTGTTTTTACCCCTGGAACTATTCAAAGCAGCTTCAACTGTCACGATTCCACAGGAAGAACAGTTCATTGGAGCTCTGAAGAATGTCTTTGTCGAAGTCCTGGAGGTGGGACAGTGGCAGTCTGGGGGCTATGGATGCTGGCAGGTAGAGGAGTCCGTTTGATAATCATACAGCAGCTCACACTTGTGCATGATTCCATGATGATTCCGGACTTGGTGCAAGGGAACATACAGACGCACAGGAACTCCAATATGTATATTTGTGCACACACACATGTATAGATATATATATATATATAAATATTAAAAACATATGAATATGTTGATGTTTATCTTAAATCACACTGACGAATGTAAAGGGTTAAAATAACTCGTTTGTGTGATGGTTCGACATTTGGGACTAATGGTGCTTGCAGTGTCAACGCAAAGGAGACAAGTGGAACCAACAGACCGCTGAGCCTCAAACATTGGAAGTCCTAAGTGCCAGGTTCAGTGCGTTGTTCCATTTCAACATTTTAAACACGGCACCCTTGAATATGAAGTGGGACGCGTCCGCATCATATTTTTTCACTGAGCAGCGGTTTGGTTGGCGTAGGCTTTTTTCGGGAAAAAATGTCAGTCTTTGCCGATATTTCCCTATTTCAGCGCTGCTAAATATCATTCTTTTAGGGATTAAATGCGCCAATTTCCATCAATTTTATCATTTTGTTGTCGCACGAAATCCGCATACATACTGCAGACACACACACAGATTACACGCAGATTATATACACAGACACACACACATGCATGAATGCATGCATGCATGCATGGATGCATGCACCCATACATGATACACAGACACACACACACAGACACAGACACAGACACACATACATACCATGCCATGCCATGCCATGCCATACCATACAATACAATACATACATACCATACCCTACCCTACCCTACCCTACCCTACCAGACCATACCATACCATACCATACCTACCATACATACCTACCATACATACATACCATACATACCATACATACCTACCATACATACCTACCATACATACATACCGTACATATCATACATACAATACATACCATACATACCATACATAACGTGCATACATCCGTACATCCATACATCAATACATCCATACATCCATACATCCATACATCCATACATCCATCCATCCATCCATACATACCTACATACCTACATACCTACATACCTAGATACCTACATACCTAGATACCTACATACCTACATACCTACATACCTACATACCTACATACCTACGGACCTACATAGCTACATAGCTACATAGCTACATAGCTACATAGCTACATAGCTACATAGCTACATAGCTACATAGCTACATAGCTACATAGCTACCTACATAGCTACCTACATACCGACCTACATACCGACCTACCGACCCTACCCACCTACCCACCTACATACCTACATACCTACATACCTACATACCTACGTACCTACGTACCTACATACCTACATACCTACATACCTACATACATACCTACATACCTACATACGTACACACGTACATACGTACATACGTACATACAAAAGTACATGAGTACATGAGGACATGAGTACATAAGTACAGAAGTACATACATACATACGTACGTACGTACGTACGTACGTACCTGCATGCATGCATGCACGCATGCACGCATACACGCATACATGCATACACGCATACACGCATGCACGCAGGCACGCAGGCACGCATGCACGCATGCACGCATGCACGCGTACACGCATACACGCATACACGCACACACGCATACACACAGATATACAGACATACAGACATACAGACATACAGACATACAGACATATAGACAGACATGCTGACATACAGACATACAGACAGACATACAGACATATATACAGACATACAGACAGACATACAGACATACAGTACAGACATACAGACATACAGACATACAGACATACAGACATACATACAGACATACAGACATACAGACATACAGACATACAGACATACAGACATACAGGCAGACATACAGACATACAGACATACAGACAGACATACAGACATACAGACATACAGACAGACATACAGACATACAGACATACAGACAGACAGACACACAGACACACAGACATACAGACATACATACAGACAGCAACACACACACAGGACACATTTCACACACACTGTGGGGTAATGGTGAGTAGAAAGTGCGAATGATGTCATAGTCTTCGCCTGATTTTCTGAGTTGCCTGGCGGTAGATTTTCAGCGGACACGGATTCGCGATCGAAGAAACAACGCACAGCTCATCAACAAAAACAGAAAGTCAACAGTTGAAACATGTTGAAACTATAGCAGGTACGTAGATCAGGCGTCCCTGACCTATATCCTTACCACATGTCACCCAGCTTCGTTGGCAGAGGAAGTGACATGGGCACCTCTGCCCCCTGCTTTTGATAATTGTACAAGCGCAATAAACAGAACTAAAACCGTTTGTTATAACGGTGTACACACACACAATGGCCCCGAAATGGGGCAAAACCGCAAACCGCCTAGTTTTTACCAAAGAAAACTGACCTAAAGAGCCTGCCTAAGAGAATGAATACCTGGCCTAAAAGAACCTGATGACGATGACGAGTGATGTGAAAAGCAAAAAGTTAAACCGTGTTCTATAAGTCGTAAATCCTAACATTAAAGAAAATGCGTATGCAATTGCTGTACGTTTGAGTTCAAAATGAAAACGATGCACAAGACTGTACGATAAAGCCTTTCAGCCAAGACCTCATTTGTAATTCCATCTCATCGTCAAGAACAAATAATCGCACAGGTACATTGGCAAGTGGAAATTCTGAGTTCCGGAACTGCAGAATGAGCTTGAGTTGTTGCTGAGCTATTGACCGAAAAGGTTCCGACAAATTTCGGCTCAATCTGCATAAGAAAATTCCCTGCTGTATCAAAACATGATTGGTTCATCAAAATTAAATTGTTTGCTAGATAGTAACCTAAGGAGCCTGCCTAAGAGAGTGAATACATGGCCTAAACAGAACCTGATGACGATGATGAGTGATGTGAGAAATAAAACGTTGAACCATGTTCTATACCTAGTAAATCTGACCTAAGGAGCCTGCCTAAGACAATGAATACATGGCCTCAAAAGAACCTGATGACGATGACGAGTGATGTGAGAAGCAAAACGTTGAAACCAAACCTAAGGAGCCTGCCTAAGAGAATGAATACATGGCCTAAAAAGAACCTGATGACGATGACGAGTGAGGTGAAAATGTTACTGAGACTCCGACCAGACCAAAAAGCACTTGTATTGCACTCGTGGTGCTGGGAACTTCGACTTATGTCTGCTTTGTCCGAACTGGACGAAACTTCTGCCTTATGGCTTCTTCGCCTTATGGCTGCTTCGATTGGATTTTACAGTGTAAAATCTTGACTTCGTCATATGACGCTTGAAATGCACTCGAAGTGCATACGGCTTCGGAGATTCATACTCCACTCTGAATACGGGAAAATGCCCGCTCATGACTTTTTGATTGGTCGAAACCAACCGACGGTGCGACCAAGTCAGGTCAAACACCCAGGACACACTGTGGGGTAATGGTGAGTAGAAAGTGTGAATGATGTCATAGTCGTCGCCTGATTTCCTGAGTTGCCTGGCAGTAGATTTTCAGCGGACACGGATTCGCGATCGAAGAAACAACGCACAGCTCATAAACAAAAACAGAAAGTCAACAGTTGAAACTATAGCAGGTACGTAGATCAGGCGTCCCTGATCTATATCCTTACCACATGTCACCCAGCTTCGTTGGCAGAGAAAGTGACATGGGGTATCTCTGCCCCCTGCTTTTGAGAATTGTACAAGCGCAATAAACAGAACTAAAACCGTTTGTTATAACGGTGTACACACACACAATGGCCCCGAAATGGGGCAAAACCGCAAACCGCCTAGTTTTTACCTAAGAAAACGGACCTAAAGAGCCTGCCTAAGAGAATGAATACCTGGCCTAAAAGAACCTGTTGACGATGACGAGTGATGTGAAAAGCAAAAAGTTAAACCGAGTTCGATAAGTCGTAAATCCTAACATTAAAGAAAATGCGCATGCAAAAGCTGCACGTTTGAGTTCAAAATGAAAACGATGCACAAGACTGTACGATAAAGCCTTTCAGCCAAGACCTCATTTGTAATTCCATCTCATCGTCAAGAACAAATAATCGTACAGGTACATTGGCAAGTGAAAGTTCTGAGTTCCGGAACTGCAGAATGAGCTTGAGTTGTTGCTGAGCTCTTGACCGAAAAGGTTCCGACAAATTTCGGCTCAATCTGCATAAGAAAATTCCCTGCTGTATCAAAACATGATTGGTTCATCAAAATTAAATTGTTTGCTAGATAGTAACCTAAGGAGCCTGCCTAAGAGAGTGAATACATGGCCTAAACAGAACCTGATGACGATGATGAGTGATGTGAGAAATAAAACGTTGAACCATGTTCTATACCTAGTAAATCTGACCTAAGGAGCCTGCCTAAGACAATGAATACATGGCCTCAAAAGAACCTGATGACGATGACGAGTGATGTGAGAAACAAAACGTTGAAACCAAACCTAAGGAGCCTGCCTAAGACAATGAATACATGGCCTAAAAAGAACCTGATGACGATGACGAGTGAGGTGAAAATGCTACTGAGACTCCGACCAGACCAAAAGCACTTGTATTGCACCCGTGGTGCTGGGAACTTCGACTTATGTCTGCTTTGTCCGAACTGGACGAAACTTCTGCCTTATGGCTTCTTCGCCTTATGGCTGCTTCGATTGGATTTTACAGTGTAAAATCTTGACTTCGTCATATGACGCTTGAAATGCACTCGAAGTGCATACGGCTTCGGAGATTCATACTCCACTCTGAATACGGGAAAATGCCCGCTCATGACTTTTTGATTGGTCGAAACCAACCGACGGTGCGACCAAGTCAGGTCAAACACCCAGGACACACTGTGGGGTAATGGTGAGTAGAAAGTGTGAATGATGTCATAGTCTTCGCCTGATTTCCTGAGTTGCCTGGCAGTAGATTTTCAGCGGACACGGATTCGCGATCGAAGAAACAACGCACAGCTCATCAACAAAAACAGAAAGTCAACAGTTGAAACATGTTGAAACTATAGCAGGTGCGTAGATCAGGCGTCCCTGACCTATATCCTTACCACATGTCACCCAGCTTCGTTGGCAGAGGAAGTGACATGGGCACCTCTGCCCCCTTCTTTTGATAATTGTACAAGCGCAATAAACAGAACTAAAACCGTTTGTTATAACGGTGTACACACACATGTGTATCACATGTGTATATATATATATACATATACGATGTACGCCGGTAATATATAATTGGCACCCACTGTTTCGATGAGGAGAAGTTGCGGGAGCTCGAGACTCGCTTAGATAGCTCCTGGCGCCGCCGGCGTAATGGGCGAGACCGAGGAGAAGGACCTGGGGCTGGGAAAACCTGGCTGAAGAGAATTCTTGCTGGAAACCCAAGGTTTTTACCATCAAATATAGGGTTTGCTGCAAACTTTCCCGTGAATTCTGAGATTAATGAGTTGATGGTTACTGAGGTAAGTGAAGAAGTGGAATGCCAAAGTTTTTTTTTTTGGGGGGTGGATGGATGGATAGGACATGACTCGAACATTCTGATATGACATGAAATTATATGATTAAGAAATAGGACAAAGGGAGAAAGGAACATATCTCATCTCATGTGATAACTGATATCATAGCATAGCATATTCAACACAAATATCATACAGTTCACCACATCATATTCAATTCATATCAAATCATATCATATCATATCATAGCATATTCAACACATATCATATTCAATTCAATTCAATTCAATTCAATTCATATCATACCATACCATATCATATATATATATCATATCAAATATCATATATCATATATCATATATCATATCATATCATATCGTATCATATCGTATCATATCATATCATATTTTGGTTGGGAACCCCATCACCAACTAGGTTCGCGTTGATTTCCACGCAAGGAAGCGCTAATCACTATAGGTCATGCTCCCAAGGCAAATTAAGAATTTGCTTACAGTATTTCGCATTGTTTGACACACTCTTGGAAAACCCTAGGTGACCATTTCATGAACAAGGTGTTAATACGCTGCCACATACTGCTGAATGATTTACTCCTCGGGGCGGGGCCTCTAGGATCCCATGGGTTCTCCGCTCACAGGACCATCGATGCAATCGATGCCGACGCAATCTGAGCTGCTTGACGACAAGCTTCTGCATTGAGAGCATTGAGAGCATCAATAAAGTTTCTTTATCTATCTTCTCTGTAAACCTCGGCCACTGTTTGCCATTCACAGAATGTGGAAAGGTGCGGTTAAGAGGAACAAGAGTCAAAGCGCATCACACACCGCTGAATTTTGATTGCCTCAAGACATATGCCCATCAAGATTGAGTGTGGCACCTGGATTGACACAGGTTGGTGTGGGAGGTGTCGTCATAGCTGAGAACAAACCTGTGATGAATTGGGTGCACCAAGGTCCCTGGCACGACGTCAAGCACAGGCTGATGTGTCTTGGCATTCTTTGGGCCCCGATTTCATGGCAGCTTCCAAAAAAAACATTGAAATCCATTGAAATCCATTGAAATCCATTGAATCTCTGGTCCACTTCAAATCCATTGAATCATTTCCAAGTGATTTCAGCCAGGGGGTCTGTGGCAGCTTGGCCCAGGAGATGGATCGGAGCGTGGACACCACCATGGCCTTTCCCAGCTTGCTGAGTCGCCTGGCTGCGACAGCCTCGACCGCTAGGGATGCTGCGACAGCCAGGGACTCCCCCACCGGCTCAAAGGATACGTTGCCATCGCAGGGACCTACGGAAGAGGCCCTCTTCGGGTGAAGAGGGTGAAGATGAGCACTTTGTTTATCTTTATTTAGTGTATTCCAAAGCGCTCACGGAAATGGAGTGCGCTTGGGGGCTAAAAATAGATTCACACATGGGCAGCCAAAATATGTAGTAATCCTTCCAATCTTTTAAGCGATGGTTTGTGGGGCCGGTTGCAGGGACTGGTTTGAAGTCTCCCTTTTGTTGACTCCTGTGACATTGGCCAGAATCCCCACCAACCTTCTTGCGGACAGGACTGCAGCCTACCTCCACCAGTGGATGTGACGTCCAGCGGGCAAAGTTCGTGGGGGATCCCAAGCTCTCGGGTGGTATGACCACATCATGGGCTGCATGAAACCAGGACCATATGATACCACTGAATTTTTAGTTTACTCCCAGACCATCTGAAACCTAAGAAGATCATAACCCCACCTAAATCCTACCAGCTTCACGGTCTCATCTGCGGTTTAGCTGCTGAGGTACTGGCAGAAGCGCGGCAGCCGCTTATCTCGCGGGCCGGCAGCAGATTTGGCGCACCATGAGTACGCCAAAAGCTTTCGCAGCTCCGGTGCGAGCCACGAAAAGATGAAGAAATTGACCCGTTTGCAGCAGTGTCTTAGGCCACAGGGTTGGATGGATGGGCCGTCCCAGTCGGATCTTCGGCTGGCACCCTGTTAAGATACAGTTGTAGGCCCAAAAATCGTCCGTGTATTTGTTTATCTAAAGTCTAAATCTATTATTACTTACTCTGATTAATAATAACATTCTTATTATTCTGATTACATCTTATTACGTCTTATTACTTGTTATTATTATTATTACTATGATTGCCATCATCGTTATCGTTGTTATTGTTATTATATATTATCATTGTCTCCTCACCAATTATCATTTTTATTGGTATTGTTGCTAGTTTACTATTATTCTTATTGTTGTTGTTGCTACCTGCTACCATTGTCACCTTTGCTTTGTTGTTATTATGATAATTATTTTGATGATTATCATTACATTATCATTGTAGTATTATCATGATTATTTTATTCTGATTATCATTCTGATTCTTATTAGTCTTATTATTGTTATTACCATCACATTATTGTTATTATGATTATTATTATTTGTTCATCTTATTTAATTATGAGCAACCATTGTTTCATTGACACAGCCCATGTTGAGTTGGGATGAACCTGTTTGCATGTGCCACAGCCGTATCCGGGCAATGGAGAGGAGCAATGTGGTGGAAATGACCCTGGCGCTGGCAATTCTCAGCAGTTCCCTTCTTGTTGGCTTCGAGGATTGGGTACTCAACAAATCTCAGCAAGATGCATGGCTTGGCATAGACCATCATGGACCATCATCTCAAGGGATGAATTGATGCAATCATGATGCAAAATCAATTGGTCGTAAGCATGGATTTGAAACTGCATGGCTCCCCTGTGCCTATGGAGAGGTTCAACTACTGTCCTCAAAGCTTGATGCGTTTCTGCCAACGCCTTGGGCTCCTTGGTCCTGACTTGGTGGCTCCTGAGCATAATTCCACACTGAACTGTGTTGAGTGAGGGAGAGGATGCGATCAGTCTCGCAAACGCAAACAAAAACCAACAGAGACCCAACACAGTGTCTACAGAACCTGCGCCTTTCAAGAGGGACCGACAGCTTTATTCATAGTACTGTTTGCTGCTGAGGTCATACTCCGCATTTGTTTGAACATGGTCTTTGTCCTAGAGCTGCCACTGCGCATGTCGGCCTGGCATGTTTGATGCATCATTAAAAGGGGCAACTGATGCCGTTAGCTACTTCTCCCAACCCTTGCATTTTCTTTTACCTGGTGCCCTTTTGTTGTCGTTGTCGTTGTCGCTGTCGTTGTGGTTGTGGTTGTGGTTGTGGTTGTTGTTGTTGTTGGTTGTTGGTTGTTGGTTGTTGGTTGTTGGTTGTTGGTTGTTGGTTGTTGGTTGTTGGTTGTTGGTTGTTGGTTGTTGGTTGTTGGTGTTGTTGTTGTTGTTGTTGTTGTGTGGTTGTTGGTTGTTGGTTGTTGGTTGTTGGTTGTTGGTTGTTGGTTGTTGGTTGTTGGTTGTTGGTTGTTGGTTGTTGGTTGTTGGTTGTTGGTTGTTGGTTGTTGGTTGTTGTTTGTTGGTTGTTGTTTGTTGGTTGTTGTTTGTTGGTTGTTGTGGTTGTTGGTTTGTTGTTGTTGTTGTTGGTTGTTGGTTGTTGGTTGTTGGTTGTGGTTGGGTTTTGTTTGGTTTGTTGTTTGTTTGGTTGTTTTGGTTGTTGTGTTGTTGTGTTGTTGTTTTGATGTGTTTTTTGTTGTTTTTTTGTTTGTTTTGTTGTTTGTTTGTTGTTTGTTTGTGTTTTGTTTGTTGGTTTTTTGTTGTTGTTTGTGTTTGTTTTGTTGTTGTTGTTGTTGTTGTTGGTTTGTGTTGTTGTTTGTTGTTGTTGTTGTTTGTTGTTGTTGTTGTTGTTATGTTGTTGTTGTTGGTTGTTGTTGTTTTGTTGTTGTTTGTTGTTGTTTGTTGTTGTTGTTGTTGTTTTGTTGTTGTTGTTGTTGTTGGTTGTTGTTGTTGTTGTTGGTGTTCTTGTTCGTTGTTGTTGTTGTTGTTGGTTTTTATGTTGTTGTGTTGTTGGTTGTTGGTTTGTTGTTGTTGTGGGTGTTGGTTGTTGGTTGTTGGTTGTTGGTTGTTGGTTGTTCACGAAAGGTAGCCTCCTAGCGGGCTACCTTGAGTTTTACTTCGCGAAGCAAAGGGGCGGGCTGGACCCCCTATCCTTGAACAACCAGGAGAAACGACCTGGTGAGTCTCTTCACGCAGCAGCCCCTTCGCAGTGTCTCGTCATCACCACCATCATCATCAACATCATCATCATCCTCCTCCTCATCACCATCATCATTCGACTTGACATTCGGATTTTTCGACATCCATTTTCCAAGTACCCAACGGTGCGATGAAAGTGACAGGTTCGAGCATCCATAGGTACTGCAAAAAGAGACATTGGAGTTTGTGTTAACACTGACCGTGTGTCTGATAATGTATACCTCCAAATGGCTATTTAAATGGACTAAGTGATGATCAACCATGGCAATCGTGGGTGCTCTCTTTTCGGATCCAGATATCTCCGCTCAGCTCTAAATGTCCAGTTCCATGCCCCCCCCCCAAGTGAACTCTCGTCACATGCCTTGTGCGTCTCTTCACGCAGCAGCCCCTTCGCAGTGTCTCATCATCAGCATCATCGTCATCATCATCATCATCATCATCATTCGGCTTGCAATTCGGATTTTTCGACATCCATTTGCCCCGTACCCAACGGTGCGATGAAAGTGACAGGTTCGAGCATCCATAGGTACCGCAAAAGCGACTTTGGGGTTGGTGCTAACACTGACCGTTTTTTTCCCCCCGCACGATGCGTGTGTCAGACAATATACCTCCAAATGGCTCTTTAAATAGACTAAGTGATGATCAACCATGGCAATCGTGGGGTGCCCTCTTTTCGGATCCAGATATCTCCGTTCAGCTATGAATGTCCAGTTTCATGCCCGTCCACGATTCATGAACCACCCAAGCTGGAGTCACATCACAACGACAATCAGAGCCCCCCCCCCTCAAAGGGAACTCTCGCCATATGCCTGGTGAGTCTCTTCACGCAGCAGCCCCTTCGCAGTGTCTCGTCATCATCACCATCATCATCAACATCATCATCATCATCATCCTCCTCCTCATCACCATCATCATTCGACTTGACATTCGGATTTTTCGACATCCATTTTCCAAGTACCCAACGGTGCGATGAAAGTGACAGGTTCGAGCATCCATAGGTACTGCAAAAAGAGACATTGGAGTTTGTGTTAACACTGACCGTGTGTCTGATAATGTATACCTCCAAATGGCTATTTAAATGGACTAAGTGATGATCAACCATGGCAATCGTGGGTGCTCTCTTTTCGGATCCAGATATCTCCGCTCAGCTCTGAATGTCCAGTTCCATGCCCCCCCCCCCCAAGTGAACTCTCGTCACATGCCTTGTGCGTCTCTTCACGCAGCAGCCCCTTCGCAGTGTCTCATCATCAGCATCATCGTCATCATCATCATCATCATCATCATCATCATCATTCGGCTTGCAATTCGGATTTTTCGACATCCATTTGCCCCGTACCCAACGGTGCGATGAAAGTGACAGGTTCGAGCATCCATAGGTACCGCAAAAGCGACTTTGGGGTTGGTGCTAACACTGACCGTTTTTTTTTTCCCCGCACGATGCGTGTGTCAGACAATATACCTCCAAATGGCTCTTTAAATAGACTAAGTGATGATCAACCATGGCAATCGTGGGGTGCCGGGTTTTCGGATCCAGATATCTCCGTTCAGCTATGAATGTCCAGTTTCATGCCCGTCCACGATTCATGAACCACCCAAGCTGGAGTCACATCACAACGACAATCAGAGCCCCCCCCCCTCAAAGGGAACTCTCGCCATATGCCTGGTGAGTCTCTTCACGCAGCAGCCCCTTCGCAGTGTCTCGTCATCATCACCATCATCATCATCAACATCATCATCATCATCACCATTATCATCATCATCATCATCACCATCATCATTCGGCTTGACATTCGGATTTTTAGACATCCATTTTCCAAGTACCCAACGGCGCGATGAAAGTGACAGGTTCGAGCATCCATAGGTACCGCAAAAAGAGACATTGGAGTTTGTGCTAACACTGATCGTGTTTTTTTCCCCGCACGATGCGTGTGTCTGACAATGTATACCTCCAAATGGCTATTTAAATGGACTAAGTGATGAGCAACCATGGACATCGTGGGGTGCTCTCTTTTCGGATCCAGATATCTCCGCTCTGCTCTGAATGTCCAGTTCCATGCCCCCCCCCCAAGTGAACTCTCGTCACATGCCTTGTGCGTCTCTTCACGCAGCAGCCCCTTCGCAGTGTCTCATCATCAGCATCATCGTCATCATCCTCATCATCATCATCATCATCATCCTCATCATTCGACTTGCAATTCGGATTTTTCGACATCCATTTGCCCCGTACCCAACGGTGCGATGAAAGTGACAGGTTCGAGCATCCATAGGTACCGCAAAAGCGACTTTGGGGTTTGTGCTAACACTGACCGTGGTTTTTTTCCCCGCACGATGCGTGTGTCAGACAATATACCTCCAAATGGCTCTTTAAATAGACTAAGTGATGATCAACCATGGCAATCGTGGGGTGCCCTCTTTTCGGATCCAGATATCTCCGTTCAGCTATGTCCAGTTTCATGCCCGTCCACGGTTCATGAACCACCCAAGCTGGAGTCACATCACAACGACAATCAGAGTTATAACGTCTGACACAACTACCTTTCGTGTCACCCCTTCTCAAGTCAGCATTTTCAATGGTGAAATTTCAATGTTTGTTTGAGATCCCAGTTTTTGGTGTGAAATCCCAAGATTTTTGCTGCTAAATTACAATTTTTGCTGGTGAATGGTGAAATCGATAGATCACCCCACCATCCCTCAGCTGCCCTCAGCTGCCCTCAGGACCGCTGCCGCCGCCGCCGGGGTGCGTGTGAAGGAGCTGCGGCAGAACCTCACGCAACAGGAAGAGATGTTTCAGGCACGGCCCTGGGCTGCCGGAGGGCGAAAAAACCTGGTGCTGCTATGGAAAATGTTGGTATCATATGGTTTAAGCATAAAACATGGGGTGTTAACCGTCAACAATTGTGAAACATTCGGGTTTAAACATGAAACATGGTGAATTGAAATGCTTGAAACATCAGACATGGCTTAATTTGGGTGATTTGCTATGAAAAATGGTGAAGCATTGGGATTTTGGCATCAATTTCCATGAGTCATAGCAGATCACGGGGATCTTTGCCGAACATCATAGGGATGTAATGCGGATACAGTGGGATAACGCTTAGATAATTGCGAGCGAATATTAGCAGTAGTAGGATATTTATGGATATCTAATGTTACATCGACAATAGTAAAGGGGGGTCCCCCCTAATTTTTTTTAGGGGGGTCTGCTTTGCAATAGTAAATCGAAAATCCCAACTCTTCCCCAAAGGCTTCTGTAAGGTTTTGACAAATCCTCTCTTTTCTGATGGGCTCTGATGGGATCTTCATTGGATTCTGATAGGAAGAAGGGGAAAAATGCCTGCTAGAGCCAGGAAGGTTGTTTCTGATTGCAAGTGCTAATTCCAGTTTTTAATTGCAAATGCAAGGACCTGCAAGGGGGTACCCTTTGTGGACCTGTTTTTGGCAATTTTTTAAAGGGATTTTAATAAAGAAAACAACTTTTTTGAACAAGGTAAAGTTTTTGATTTGGTAAAGGTTTGCTTTGTTTTTTGCTTTTGAAAAGCATGCAATCACAATTTAAAACCATTCAACCACAATTAAAAACACTAAGGAAGAAGGGAAAAAAATGCCTGCTAGAGCCAGGAAGGTTGTTTCTTATTGCAAGTGCTAATTCCAGTTTTTAATTGCAAATGCAAGGACCTGCAAGGGGGTACCCTTTGTGGACATGTTTTTTGCAATTTTTTAAAAGGATTTTAATACAGAAAACAGCTTTTTTGAACAAGGTACAGTTTTTGATTTGGTAAAGGTTTGCTTTGTTTTTGCTTTTGAAAAACATGCAATCACAATTTAAAACCATTCAACCACAATTAAAAACACTAAGGAAGAAGGGAAAAAAATGCCTGCTAGAGCCAGGAAGGTTGTTTCTTATTGCAAGTGCTAATTCCAGTTTTTAATTGCAAATGCAAGGACCTGCAAGGGGGTACCCTTTGTGGACCTGTTTTTGGCAATTGTTTAAAAGGATTTTAATAAAGAAAACAACTTTTTTGAACAAGGTAAAATTTTTGATTTGGTAAAGGTTTGCTTTGTTTTTTTGCTTTTGAACAGCATGCAATCACAATTTAAAACCATTCAACCACAATTAAAAACACTAAGGAAGAAGGGAAAAAATACAGCTGAACTGTAACTGGTTCTGATTTTTTTCCTGCATCCATACTAAATCTCAATTAGCTCCTTTGCAATTTAGTATTGTAAAGTCTGATAATTTGGGAATTTTCTGAAAATTATTTGTAGCTATTGCGAATGAACCACATTTATTGCAGATGCTCTGGACCAAGGTTGATGTTTGTAATTTAAAATCAATAAGGCCTAATTTAAAATCAATAGGGGCTGAAAAATCAGATTCTGAAAATTATTTGTAGCTATTGCACGCGCTTTACTATTGTCCATCCAACATTATATGATATAGTATATTGAACCAATCATAATATGATGATCATATGGGATATATGGGATATCTATAGAATGTAGAATTCTGAAACTGGCTCATTTGATGGGGATATGCAGTACTGGGATTGTGAAATCTTGGAATTTCACTGTCAAAAAAATGGGATTTTTTTATGGAGTTTTAAGATCAACCAATCCAATAGGCGGAAATCGATAGGGATTTAAAAAACTCAAATAGGAGATGCTTACCAACCACAAGGAAGGAGAGTTGTTGCTTGGGCTGGAATTTTCAGGAAGCCTTGTGTTGGAAACGCGGCAACAATTTTCAGATGGGGTGAGCCTTAGCCCAGTCAGGGATAGATGCTCTCCCCCTGACCCCTATGAAATCGTTTCTTAGATTTGAGGACCCCTTGGCGCTTGACCTATAGGCTTCCTGAAAACACGCCCGTATGTCATGGTTCATGGTATCAGTGATTCGCAGTATGGATCAGAAGCCTCCAACAGTGGGTTTTCCAGCTTCCAAGCAGTGACGAAAAAATCTGAAGTTTCATAAATCCCGTGAAGGATGACATACATAAACTGTTCATAAACTTGTTGTTTTCTCTTCACTTGGTTTCAGCATGTTTTACACATATAACCGCCTCCGGGCTATAAACACCCCGCAGAAACAGTCTCAGGTAGGGGCGTTTATTGTATGGCGGGGTGATCATTATCCAGTAATATTTGAGAAGTTTGTTTGAGGTACCTTGAGGTAAAATCCTAAACCATCACTGGTTGGTGGTTTCAAACATTTTTTATTTTCCATAATATATGGGATAATCCTTCCCATTGACTTTCATATTTCTAAAGATGGTTAAAACCACCAACCAGATCATAAACCATAAACATACATTGTATATAGCGTATTGCAAGGGATTGCACCCCAATAATTATAATATAATGTTTAATGTTAGTAAAGCAATAAACCACTGGTTTGATGGTTTCAATCCCGCCCAAAAAGCTTACATACATGTGGGGATGGTGGATCGCTTGACTACCATTAACTGCAGGTGATTTTCCAATAGGTATCACAATTCGGTGCAGGCACAGCAAAGCCAATTGGCCCAGAAACAGCGGCAGATCGCGGAGCTCCAAAGGGCAGTGACATGGCCCAGACGATCTGACAGTGGGATCAATGAAGTTGCAGAAAATGATGATATCATGGGGATATAATGGGATTTTATAGTGGGGAAAATGGTGATATTATAGGATTTCATTGGGATATGTGGTAAAGCCTTTACCACAATGCCGTCACCATAACCAAGTTTGAGGTTTATGAAAGTTGGATAGAACTAGCTACAACGACCCCAGTCATGGTTTCCGGTGCTGGTTTATGGCATTGCCTTTAGCGCAGGAAATGGGTCGACCAGGTTAATCACCTTGGATGTGTAGTACATTTGCCTACACATGTGACATGGGGATATATTAAGCTACTCAACGAGCTAAAAGATGTTTTTTTTTTTTTTTATTTTTTGTTGTAGGTCTCTAAGATTGCTCATTGGAAACGGCAACTGGGTTGTATTTTCTAGAATGGTCAGCTACTGTAATTCTTGGTAATTGCCTATGGTTGTAATACATTGTAATATGGCAATGTGAAACGAGGATCAATAAGGGGGTTTCCCAAAATAGTGATACAGTCTTGCAATTATACCCTCTGGTCAACTAACATAACTATGGAAAATCACCATTTTTAATGGGAAAATCCACTATAAATGGTCATGTTCAATAGCTATGTTAAATTACCAGAGGGTAAATGGAAGAAGGTGGGTTCTTTTCATCCTGTGCTGACAAAAGAATTGCGCCGAATTATGGAGGTGTCCGGATTAATAGTTGGTCTTGTGTATCCGTGCCATTCCACACGTATATATATATATCATACATGCATAGATTTCATTAGAGATATATGATATGATTTATATTTGATTTATAATAATAGGGTTTTTGATGCAGATGTATACAGATATATGTCCGCTTCCAAGAACGACCTACCCACCATCTCCCTGTGCTAAAAAAACACGTACGCAGGTCAGCACTTTGCAGGCACAGGCCAAGGAAGAAGTGGCTGCAGATCATGGCCTGGAGCTCAAGTACCAGCAGCAAGCAGAGGAGTACCAAAAGGATGTGGAACAGCTGGCCCTTTGGCCGTAGATTGCCGTAGTGGGCCACGAATGTCGCGGCTGATTGTCCAAAAGAATGTCCAAAAGAATGACTGTTCATTTATAATGACTGGATACTATAGATGATAATAGAACATTTAAAACCACCGTTTCATGAAACACGTTTCTTTAAATCTATTAGGACGGTCCGACCTTTGATGAGTGTTGGCGGCCAAAAGGGGGCCATGCTCCAGGTATTTTTCACCCGAAAGAAGTGCTCAGGTGAGTTTTTTGCGGGTTGCCAGCTCCATGGCCAGTTCAAAAAAAGCGATTCGTATTGAAAAAGTGAAGCGACTCTTTTGGGGAAATGATTTCCCATATGAAAACCATGACAGATCACTCGTATGTTTCAGCTAGCTTTGAAAAGCTCTTTCTCCCCAGATCAAAGTTGGTGGATGGTTCAGAGGTGTACACGGTGGAGTTGTCAACTCGACATTCATTTCCCCATAGTCACCTCTCTTTAAGAGGAAGGATCTGATGATATTAGCGATAGTTGCCAAGGAGCATCTGGAGCAGATTGACCACATGGATGGATCTTGTGATTTTGACTGTTGTCAACATATTCATTGTTCTTCATGATTGCCCTCTGGTAAACGTACCAAAAACTATGGAACATCATCATTTTGAATGGGTAAATCAACTATATATAAATGTCCATTTTCAATAGCTATGTTAGTTTACCAGAAGGTATCACAATTATCACTATTCTTTACTTACTTTGGTTCCTTGTTATTTCCACGGTGCTATCTCACCCGCTTGATTCAAACGAATATTTCGAAAAGAAACCATGTTTCCACCGATGTATGGTGACCCTCTGATGAACCCTGCAGAAGGCCGCCACCAAGTCATGCTGTACCTATCCAATTGCAGATACATCACTTTATATACATACGTATATATATATATATATGTGATTATATATATATGTGTGATTATTATTATTATTAAATATATATATATATTATATTATACATGTATCCATTAAATAACCCTAGTGAACCCAGCTAAAACCAAGTATCCCATGTGTTTACCCAGAATTTTGTTGTGTATATCATTGATTTCCCCCCATGATATCCCCATGTTTCTCCATTTTTTCTATGGGTCATCCCCAGTTTCGCGTCAGCTCCACCTATCTCCCCGTCCTCCAAGTGCACGAGGAAACCGCGCTGCGCGGTGCCAAGGAGCAGCTGGCGGATCTGCGACAGATGCAGCGCAGGGACCAGGAGGCGAGGAAAACCACCCCCCAGTCATCACCATTTTTATAGGTGGTACCATCTGGTTATTTAACATAGCCATGGAAAATCACCATTTTTAATAGGTAAACCATCTATAAATGGACCATTTTCCATGGCTATGTTAAATAGCCAGAGGGTATATTTTTACCCCCAGTCATGGGTAAAAATGGCATTGTTTTAGCCACAGCCTTTGGTAATCAAAGGTGGCAAGGGCGAAAATTATAGGCAAAAAATACGCACAGAACCGTACGGTTGCCCGGAGTTTTCTCGCACGAAACGGCCCTTCTTTCCACGGACCCCCACGAAGTCTGCGAAGGGTTGTTGCCGCAAATTGTTGTGAAATGAGCCATGAAGCAAATTTTGTGTCGTACGCATGGCGAGGGGCCACACCTAGTGTACCGTTCATCCCTGCAAGGTGGTTAGAACCGTGGATGAAACATGTGTCAAAACCGTGGGAAGAATGAGATATATATTGTCATCATGGGCGAACGTTAGGTTCTGCGGGCAAAAATAGAGGTCTTACTGGGAAAATCATCTATAAATGGATCATTTGCCATTGCCATGTTTGATTACCGGAGGGTGGCAGTCTTGACTGATGGCGATGGAGAGAGAGAAATGTGGGCAACCAAAGCTATAAACCTACTGGGGATGGTTTATGATACATGGGGTTGGCCAGTTTACCACATTACCCTCCAGTAAATTAACAGTTTGACCCTGACAATAGGCAATTTTTAGTGAACTAATCTTACACCCTCCCTTGCTTGCCAGGGTCTACGTCAATTGGGGGATGGTATGCCCCAAGCCAAAATGACATGGGAAACATGATGATAAACCAGAGGGTTTTTGGGGTACCAAGTGGTCGGATTTTTAGCCATTTAGATGGGGATACTACGCCATCCCCCAAAATTAACAGTGCGACCCCCGAAAATGGGTCGCATCTTCTGGAAATTGCAATTGTTGGGCTCCATGTTTGTGTCTGTAATAGGTGTGACAGAATAAATCCTTGGCCATAGACCACTATTACTATATGTATGTATATATATATTCATATTTTTAACGCATTGATCGGGTTTTAAACACCTTAATGGTTTAGCTCGTTCACCTTTGGGCCAACAAAAAAACTGAAAATATGGTGACATGGACAAGCATTAGCTGTCCGCTACAGGGATGTTAGGCTGGGGATGTTGTTTTAGGATGTTTTAGGCACAGGGAGGTAGCATGAGCCCCATGCGCCGCTTTGCATTGAAATAGGAGAACCAACAAAAATCAAAAACAAGAATTCAGTATTCTTTTGAGTTTGACCATCTTGGGTCTTGAGCTACCGTAGGCTTTTTGGCAGAGAAGTTTTGGAGTGTTTGCAACCTTTGCATCCGACCAAAGGTTGGTCAAAAGATGTGGGCAGGAACTGACTGAAGGAAAGCAGCGGTTGCAAAAAAATGAGAACCATGTGCAGCTGCAGCAGCAAGAGCGTCACTAAGTTGCAGAATGGCAAGAGCAATGGACGGGTTGCAGTCAAAATGTGTGGGAAACCATGGTGTTTACCTGTGTTTACCATTCAGATGCGGCATCCCTCAAAACCGCAGCAATTGAAACACACTTTTGACGGCTGGTACCGTCTTGTTAGGTATGTTAAGAGGATGTATCCTCTCCATGTGCCAGAATTTCCACTGACATTGACGCGTATCACATGTTCTTACAATCATTCCAGTCGACGATTGTCACATTGCAGACTAGGTGTAGTAACCCCCCCAAAAAGAGAGAGAAACAATAATTTAATATCTACATTTATTTACATTATATATATATACACCACTATTTTCAGGATCGGATTCTGTTGTTGTGTGCATTTCTTTTGGGAGTTGCAAAATACCGTTGGCACTTTCTGGAACCCGCGAGCTTTATCCGAGGACGAGACGAGGAGTACCACGCAGATGCCATGCAGCGACAGGCGCCGCGCAAAGTCAATGGTGAGAAACAGTGTGACACTGATATTATGGGTGGTTAGTAATGGTTAATAACTGGTTAATAACTGGTTAATAACTGGTAAATGGTGGTTAATAATGGTTAATAACTGGTTGAGTCAAGTTTTCTCATATTATGAAAAGATGGGTTTATATATAGACTGCAGTTTAATTCATGTTGACAGCTGGCCGATCGTTGGCACCTCTTCCGATGAAGGCATGTTTTGGATCAAGACTTCAAAAGACCCATTTGGATCATTTGGAGAGTTATGGGTCAAAAATCAACACCATGGAAATTGGGTAAATATGGCCATCAGATGAAAAAGTCGGCTCAGAGTCTATTCTCCACCAGGGTACCAAAGTTTTTGACCCATAGTCATCTCTATTTTCCTCAGGGCTATGCAGGCCGAGGCCGCATTTTCGGTCAGTGCATGCCTGCTCGAAGATGCCTGCCTAGGCTGGAAGATCCAGTCCCAGATCCCCCTGCAGTCTGCGACCTGCAGTCCTCCTTCACATCTTGCCCGCAAACAGCCTTCACAGAACTGCCCTCAGCCTCACCCCGACCCTGAGAAGCAGTCGCGACAGACGCTTTGAGGTAGAAGAGCTGGGCAAGGGCTTTGGCTGAGGAAGTCTGCTTTGTGATAAGAGTGCAGGCATTGCAGCATCGCATGTCCGACCCCAACCAGCATCAGACGGTAAAGCAGAGGCCGTTGTCATGGCTGTCAGGGCAGCTGATTCCACATCATCGCCTCCACGCCCATCCTGCATCTGCTTGCTGTGCAACGCCATCAGGCAGCGCTCCTTCCAAAAACTCATAGTGTCTGTTGCAATACCACAAAGGGATGGCCGACCCAGCTTGTCCCTGAGCATTGTAGATCTCAGGAACTCCAGTAGGCTGAAAAACAACAATTGGCCTATCATAGTGCACTCCACCCGCACCAAGCTCAGTGCTGCCTCCCCATGCTCCAACCTTGGCCAGTTTGGTCAAATAAATATCCCAAGATTCACATGGCCCCTCCTCACTCGTAGGCTCCTTTTGTTCCCGCCATGGTTGATAACGTGCGGCATGCCGTTTCAAATTGTTGATGGTAGAAGCCCT
This sequence comes from Cladocopium goreaui, assembly GCA_947184155.2. Taxonomy (NCBI): domain Eukaryota; class Dinophyceae; order Suessiales; family Symbiodiniaceae; genus Cladocopium; species Cladocopium goreaui. Next base: position 108,574 of record CAMXCT020004979.1, on the reverse strand, counting down.
GACGCTTCTTGCTGGCTTTGGCTGATCAGGGCCCAATCCCTGACCCAAAGCTTCAAACACGCAGTTGCCAGCACCAGGGTTGGTGCGGGCTTTGAGTCCATGCGGAGGCTTAGACATCACCGCCGGCCGTTTTGTAGGCCTGTCTTTGGCAGGCGTCTCACCTTGTCTTTTCTCGCTATTGTTGCGAGCTTCCCCCCCCATAGATTCACCTTTTGGAGTGCCAGGAGTGGAGTCAATCAACGTTGCCTGCACTTCTTTCTGTTTGAGAGGCGTGCCAATGTAAAAAGACCTTCCAGCCGTTTTGACAACTCCGGGCTTTTCTTCCTCTATCTTTCGTGGATCTGAAAACAAGACCCTCTCACCGCTCGCAAGCTTCTTCACCGTTTGCCGTTTCAGCTTGGAAACTGGGGTTGCAATAACAACTACAAAACGAGAAGCAGTAGAAATCTCAAAGAAATCATGGTCTTTCGCAGTAGCTTCAACCCACCATTCAACTTGCTTCCCCCATGACTTACGTGACAGCACCTTCACGTTTTGCGGACCGGCATGTGTGAGCTCCTCACTCAAAACTGTGGCATTCCATTCGCATGGTGATCCTGTGGCCCGCCATGTTCTTTTCAAGGAAGCTCCCTGGTTGGAGGACCTCGGCTTGCGAACTCCAAGACTGCTGAAACCACGGGCAATTCCAAGGTCACCTGCAAGGCCTTGCACTCGCTTGAAATAAGTAGGCCGTCCTCCTCTTTCAAGTTTCTGACCATTTCTGACCCATTCAACATCACAAGATGCAACAACAGAGTCATCGCACCGCATTGGTTCAACAAACCGGTGACCTTTGCCTGAGCTGCCATCAAAGCTCCTCCTTGGTGCTCTCTTCCTGAAAGCCCCACATATCAAACCCTGCATGTGCCAAAGTGCTTGGCAAACTTTTTGGCAGCCAGTTCTGCACGGCCATCCTAGGCTTGTGACGAATATGGTTCCACTCAGCTTCCGCTCGGCCAGTCGTAGCCTTTCCGACCGCAGTCGTGCGCGCTGGAGTCGGAGCTGCTTGGGTGGGTCGATGACTGCCCGATCAATCCACTTGTGATTGAGCGGCTGAAGAGCGTCAGCGTGTCACTGAAAAAATGGCTTCAGGCCAACATTGCAAGTGGAAATCCATGGAAAGGCCCCGTAAAGTAACGGATCCTGTATGTTATTATTTTATACGGTTCTAATGGGAAATGGATTTATGCGTGGCAATTTTCCATGGCCATTTTCAGTACAATTGGGTCGTCGGCGCTTTGGCCATTGTGGGCCATGGTGGGCCATGGTGGGCCATGGTGGGCAAGGATCTTCTCCTGGGCAGTCCATCCCAAGATTATCTTCAAGTACCCATGGAAATTGGCAAAAACTACCCATGAGCCCATAGGTATGGACATTCACATAAATGAAACATGTCTAAAAACGGTAAAATCAGCGAAAAACATGGGCCATTTTTACCGTATCTATGCAACAGGTGAGCAGGGGGTAATATAAGATAATATAAGATAATATGGTTAGTGTATGTTAATGTTAACCAGTTTTTTCGGTTGTTTATGGATGTTTGGTCCCATTTTGTTATTGGCCACCCGAGCCGCTCATGTTTTCAGGTGCTCCAACTGAAGGATGACATCGACACCTCACTGGTCCAGGCAGGTGCAGCCACTGTGGCCTCGTCCGGCCACGAGGTTAGGCTGACGGAGGTGGTGCGGGTGGCCGTGCGGAAACGACAGGAGATCCAAGAGTTGCAGGCCAACGTCAGTGGCTTTCTCCTGTGCTCGGCAAAGGTTTTTTTTTTTTGATTTTTGGTGGGACTTCGTTTTGGGATCTTTGCAAGGACAAATATTGAAATTTTAAGGGTGTAAGAAACTAAGTTGACTCGACTGGGAAATAGATGGAAATAGCACATTGGTCATTTTGTATTGATGGTGACTCGTGACTGTGAAGTATTACTGTAACTGAATGTCCATGCCAAGAATAGATGATGATATAACTGGAGTGTATGATGATCCCAACATTTTCAGGGGGTCGTTGAAACCAGACATGTTTTTGCATCGTGGAGGCTAGTAGTAGTTGCTGTTTAGTTACTCTACGGCATCCTCGTAGGCCAAAAACGATGGTATTGCCAATGGATTCCCTGATGCTATAACTTAAGTGACAAGACTGTTCAATATCCCAGGAGGTTTCCATTCTGAATCTAAACCTCAAAACCTCAAAGGAAGTGGTTCTATTGTAGTTGGATTTGAGATTTCCACGGCCCAATCTTTAATTTACAGTAGCATTTTTCCCCATGTGGGCCCCATTTGCTAGCCGAGTTCTAAGGTGGTTTGGAGGCGCAGGTGCAGCAAGAGAGCATGCAATTGGATCAGTTGAGGTCCAAGGAAACCTTTGAAGCGTGGACTCAGAAGGGGATGGGGCCCGTGTCAGCTCCATGGTTGGTAAAAATCCCCAGTTCAATGATTTTACCCAGTTTTTGTTCGGGGATTTCTCAGCCATGTTTGAGTATACTGAAGGATGGTTTGAGGGAACATGCATTAATATTTTTTGATTCCAGGACCTTCCCCGGCTGTATGCCAGTTTTGGATGCGTCAAAACCAGTAAATTGATGATGTGAAATGGTGGTGAAATGCTGGCGATCGATTCGATGCAGCCACAATGACTTGCAACGAAGCCGTGGCTTCAAACATGCATCGCACTGTACCAGACACATGGAATAAGAATTAATAAGACGTAAATCATTGTGTTATATTGATACGGTTGCGCATGTATTGTTTTCTGATTGTTTAAGGATGTTTTTTTTTTTGCTTCTGTCGGTGAACAAGATCTAAACTGACTTTTGGTTCGACACCGGTTGGTTGCATCTTTACCTGCAAGCAATGTGGATCTAATCCACAAAACATGATAAAGAATATTGGGATTTTACCCGCAATGAATGGAAGACGTAAAAATCGAACATTTTGAGCCAGGCAAATGGAAAAAACAAGTGTTCACCCACACAAACAAATTACAATATTTATATAACACACGACAGTGGAAGATTCCAAGGCACCCCTTGGGGTTTTCTCCGGTTTTTCGTCACCGAGGACACTCAGAAGGTGAAGGAAGAAATCCAACAGGTTCGGCAGAAGAAGCTCTACAGGCTGCGCGCGGCGCAAGATATGTGGCATGGCAATGGTTACAGTACCAGGGTCACCGGTTACGGATAGCTAAGGTGGACTCCTGTTGATGATGGCTAAGTTGGAGCAACTAGCTAGATTGACCAGGGTTCGTGGCAATTAGTTACATAGAACTATGATGAACTAATGTACTTAATGGGAGTTTTAAACTAACACACTTCTGTTCACCTCAAAAAAGCTCGGATTTATGGATGTTCATCCCTCAAAAAATTGGGACTAGAGGTTTTGACTCACTGCCGTATCCTTAAGAGCACTTGGGAGGAAAAAACATGCAACTGGTTTAGTTTTGGCGATTTTTCACAGATAGCCTTTTTGGCAGGCTCCCTTTCTGGTTCCCAGAATTTCCCATATATTTTTGGAGTTGCGACAAAGCATTATTATGCCGGCGTGTTGAAAAAGTGAATAGCTGCCATCAAACTTGAATCCCATAAGTTAAACTGCTTGGTGCCATCAAGGGAGTGACAGTCATGCGGCCAAACTCGATGAACAAAGACAAGTATTTGGAACACCTTATAAAGATGATGAACAGGCTCCATACTACAGCAGGGTTTCTGGGGGGATGTCCCAGAGACAGAGAATGACAAAGATGAGCCCGGAGCCCAAACTAATCTGATCCCCTAGTAGCAATCTGGTAGTAAACCCAACAGTATGGGACTCCAAAGAAACATATAGAATACAATCTATCCAGGTCTTACATATACAGATAGGTAGGGAGATAGAGATAGACATATAGGGCCTATAGGGATAGAGATAAGGATAGAGATAGACAGACCAACAGATATATTAGATAGGTTAAAGAAAAGTTATAGTAATATAATGAATAAATAGATAGGTAGGTAGATAGATAGATAGCATATACAGACAAGTAAGATCAATAAACAACTAGTTAGACACCTCTACAGATTCATACATATATTTTAAAACATAATAAATACATGAGAGAGACATACATGGATAAGCCGAAGCTACTTTACTGTTGCTACCTCTCAGGTACCACAAGCTGCCGGAGCTCTTCCAGCAGCGTGCGAAGGTGGACGAGGAGCGCCGCAAGAACGAGGCCTTTGAGGCGTCACAAAGTCGCACGCAGCAGCAGAAGCTCAGGGAAGAGAAGCTGAAAGAAAGTGAAAAACAGGAGGATGAGGACTGGAAAAACAGCTGGGTCAAACATGGGTTGATGTGGCTTATGGATGTCATATATATATATATATAATATATATATATACATTACATACGTGTGCGTGGCACTGCGTGTGTGTGGTCGAAAAAGTGCACTCTTTTTGGCTGCAACAGTTACATGAGAGATCCATGGGTCCTGGAAGGGATGGTCCCTCAAGTCCTCACTTTGGCGTTAAATCCTCATTTCAGTAGGAGAATCTTCCAGTACAAGGTCTGGAAGCTGGCTACAGGAAGAGTCCTATCCCTGTTTTGGTCTAATGATTCTATGAAATGTGCTTGTGTTTTGCATAGAGGCCTACATGGGTGTCGAGTCTAAACGTACTGTTCTTCAAACTGGGAAGGCAAACGTCACAAGTCCTTGTCCCAAAATTAGTTTAAAGAACAATTTTCAGGACCCCCAACATTGGTTCAAAGGTGTTTAAAGGACCATTTTCAGGACACCGTTACCCTCTGGTAAACTAACGTAACTATTGAAAATCACAATTTTTAATGGGAAAATCCACTAATATAAATCACAATTTTCAATAGCTATGTTAAATTACCAGAGGGTAACTTTCAAAGTCTTCCGCACTAAACGGGGCGCTGGCAGCAGGAGCTGCGCACGGAGTTGCACTCCTCGAAGCAGCGCCTGCAGAGTATCAATCCGCGGGCGGATGGGAAGAAATCTGTAGCGAAGACGCTGGGATGGGCTTGAGGGCATAAGAGTACCCGGAACATCAGGAAACGTGATTTTGATATATTTTGATGATAGATAAATATAATAGAAAAACATATAGTATATATAATATTTATATATATAATATAATATAATACGCACACACACACATATATATATATATAAATAATAATAGTAATAATCTATATATATATATATGTGTGTGTGTGTGATCATGTCTAATCCATGAGAACCATGGTAAGTAAGTTTGAGGACTAGTGATGATTAGTCCGTTCTCAAAAAGATCACCTTTTGATAAGGAAGGGGTGAAGAAAAGAACTGTGAAGTGAAATTTTGAAACGGCAGTGTTCATAGCTGATGTATATAGTTATTATGAACCATAAACATGTATTAAGATGTATTAAGATGTATTAAAATGTATTAAAATGTATTAAGTTGTATTAAGTGTTAATTTTCAAAGACCCTTGAAACTGCGGTGCACTTCAAATTGCAGGGCCAAGAATTCATGGGATCATGGGATCGAGCTGGGCCGCCCAGGAAGCGGGTGCAGCAGCTGCGGGCCAAAGTGGCCGACACCAAGCGAGATGAGGCCAAAGAGACTTGGAGACGACCTGGTTAGGCAACGGAGTTTGCTGGAAAACCATGGAAAACCTGCTAGTAGACGACTATATAGATCGAGAAAAAAGGGGGAGAAACACTGAGATTGGATTTTTCAGGCTTTCTCCATGTCTCCCCTGGAGTTGAAATTGATTGCACGGCTCACCTTTTTTCAGCCGAGGAACAGAAGAAATTCATGGAGCGGTCCACAGCCTTGCAACAGGTGGGGCTTCACCATGGGATGCCATGGGATGCCATGGGATGCCATAAAATTGCGTGCGAAAGTCACTTGATTTTACCGAAAAAAAAGTCGTCAGATTGAAACATTGACCCTTTGATAATCTCTATTTAAACTCCGTGGTTTTTTCCAGGAGATCCGCCAAGAGGAAAGCACGGGACGCAGGAAGAGCAGTGAAAAGGCTAGAGCAGTGGAGAAGATGCAGGGCGAATTGCTGGCCTTGGAGGTTCCTGGCAATGGTGCTTTCCAGCCGTTCCTGGTGCTGGAAAAGTTGCTGGAATATTTATCAACATTCACCCAGTTCGTATGTAAATATGCCAAAGATGGAGCATATGGGAATGGTGCTAGGATTTGGCTTCTGAAAAGTTGAGATTTTTGAGCATCAAACATGGGGAGATGTGAGGTAAGTGGATTTAAAAGTATCAAGAAATCAATGTATGCTCAATGGTGATGGATGGTGATGGTATATATAACTACCATTACCTACATTTACCTACCAAACTGGGTCGTTTTGAGCGTATATAAATGTTGTTAGATATTCAACACATGGATATACACTGAGCATGTGCCTTCAGAGTTGGCACTGACCCTAGAGATGAGGGACTAACATGGATTTCAAAACATTACAAAAGCATTCGCCATTGGGACTATGATTATGACCACGAAGAAAGAACCATATTTCGGCCTTGTTTGATGTTCTTCGCATTAGAACTGCCATAAATCGGAGCAAAATGGCCTATGTTCAATCAAATCCATGTGGAGGATGCCATCCCAATTTTGGTGCATCCAGGACAAGATCGACAGCTTGGGACGGCAGCAGAACCAGTTGGCGGCGGAAGCCGCACAGCTGCAGAGTAGCTTCTCGTTGAAGCAAATGCAGGAGATCTGAGGGCGAAAATCATCCAACATCTTTCAGATGGGAAATATATGGAAACATGGGAATGATATGGAACGATATGGGGTTCTCAGTTACCCAAGATAGCTCTGCTTAATCCAGGATGTTTTTACTTTGTTTCATCGGGGAATCGTGATATTCGCATTGAAAAATGGGGTATGAACATTAAATGTTGGTGATATGGAGATGCATGGGTAGTAGATGTGGCAGCACTATATGGCTGATACTGACCAAGTGACCAAGCATGCGAAAAACGTTGATTTCAACCAATCCCCAAACATGATGCAATACTGAAATTTCATACATTGGCACGTGATGTTTCTTTTTGACAGAGATGTAAGCAACCCCAATGGAAATCACACCAACACCAACACCAAAGGGATACAAGGGATCTTGTCACCAGTGACGAGGGCCTTACTGTAACATATCTGCAGGTAGCCTCTGGTAATCAAACTTGGGCAACTGATCTTTTACCACTAAAAAATATAATGCTCTTTAATGGGAACATCTTTGATAAAGAAATCATAAGAAATCTCTCACTTTCGTTGGCAATCATCCCTTGTGAGGTCAGAATGCAGAGGGTCAGTGGGTGATAACCTCCTTTACCTGGGATATTTCATATGAAAATCACCGTGCCTTGTCTCCTTTCCAGATCTTTCCAGTGACTCTCCATTGAAGGACTTGTGTGACTGGGAAGTGCAACCCCTCTAGTTGCACGCAATTCCATCGCTTCGGGCATCGAAGCAGTGATGGGTGACATCATTGGTAGTGATTGGGGCATTTCTACCCCCATTTAGAGCTGCTAGGAGCCCACGACTGTACCAAGATGTAGCATGGGATCAGAGCCACTTAAGAAATCGCCCATAAACTCCAGTTTTTCCCATGATGTTCCATGCTTTTCCATGGCGAGGCTGGATGGAGGATAATTTAGATATCTCCAGGTAGCACCAGGAGCCCCCCGCCCCGCGGCAGGACCAACAGGAGCTTCACCATGCGAAGACAGAGGCGGAGCGCGTGACGAATCAGCAGTCGGAAGTGGAGAAAGAGCTCCACAGCTGAAAAAAGTAATTGGATTTTGGGTAATAAATGGTGAATGCAGCATGGTTAAATCATGCTTAAATAATGGTGATTATATTATATAATGCATTTTAATGCTAATTCTATAAATGGTTCATGATAATGGTTCATGGTTTTGATAGGCTGGTTAATACATGGCCGACAAATGGCTAGTATAAATGGTTACTTTAAACGGTTAATAAGGATAATAAGGGTTAATGAACGGTTGGAAATTAAACAAGTAGTAGTATATTTGCGGCCCGTGATAGATCGAAAAGTTACAAACAAAACAACTAGGAATTGCGGAAAAAATATTGTGTTTTTTCGTGCTTGATGATCTTCTTCCATCTTATCTGTAAAACGTATGGATTTTGGATGATTTCGGATTTCTAGGCTTGATCAGGAGGTAGTGGCTGGGGCTATAGACGCCCTACTTGGAGGAAAAACTGGCCAATAGCCCACCAACCTAATTGGGATTTATGCCACATCAGACTAGGCTCGAATGGGTTATAAATGGTTATAATATGTTATAATTTGCTTCATTAGACTTGCTTAGTGCTGTACATCACACCGTCACACTTTGAAAGGGTGTGTGCTCGTTTCAAACAGATCGACACAGCTATAACGACAATTCATACCAATTCTTGATACTTGAGGCTGCATTTTTGAATGGCAATGTGGGAAATCAACAAAGCATCGCCTCTAATTGGTTTACAAACTCCTACGTTCGTAGACTAGGCTACGGTGGTTTATGGCTTTGGCTCTACCACATGGAGGTAGAAGTCAGTTGTTGTCAACTATATAGTAAATATATATATATATACTTCCAATAATAATCATCGATATACTCGTTGAATTGATTCAAAGTATACAACATTTTGTGGCAAAATACCCGTTTCTGTGGATCATTGAATTGTTATTGGGTTTACCTCATTCCTTCGCGCATTTTTGCGCCGTCATTTGAGAATGCTGGTCTGTTGTATGTCTACATGAATCAATATACAATCAGATCAAACAGCAAGTACTTGCAGCACTACAGAAAGCATCATCCCAGTTGGTAAACAGATTGTTCAGCAGATCTTAATGTTGTTTTCATTCTCCAAAGTGGGATAATCATCCCATTTGGAAGGGGATGGAAGGGGGTTCTAACCATACCAAATGCCAAATGGGATGATCCTCACTAAACCCAGTCATAAACTTCCACAGGAAGGGTCCCACAAGTTATAGCTTTATAAACTCATCCATTTTCTAGATTCCATCATCAATTCCAGTTCAGCTGAAAAAGCCACCTTATGTTTCCATATCAAAAAAAAACCCAAGATCTGAGCCATATCATATCCACATACCAACACATACCCTCTGGTAAACTAACATAGCTATTGGAAATCACCATTTTCAATGGGAAAATCCACTATAAATGGCCATTTTCAATAGCTACGTTAAATTACCAGAGGGTACCATTTTCCCGCATGGCTACAGGGGTCCTCCAGGATCCCCTGTCCGAGGCAACGGCGCCAGGCCCACGAGGCCTCGCTGCAGTGGAAGAGCCGGCTGCAGCAGGAGCAGCTCACGCAGCAGACACAGCTGGCGTCGCTGAAGCATCGCATGGAGAAGGCACTGGGATCACCACGAGGGCTTGGGATCCATTGGGATCACCAGATATCGATACAAAAAGGTCAAATAGGCCATAGGATAGCTACATAAGATTACATAAGTCATATGTATGTCTATGATACGTATACCTAGTTTTATTGAATTTGATCTATGCATATTCATAGTACAACTGATTTTTTGATATTTGTCGCCAAATATAGCTGGGATGTTTCACGTGATATCATAGGGCACGCTGTTTTTCGCCTATGTTCACGTTCACCCAGCTTTTCACAACCTCCGAGACCCTTTGGGATTCTTATTCCCCAAGATCATGACTTAGAATCAGAATCATCTCAAACGAAATCCATGGCAAATGAGAATCACATCATCATCCCGCAAACTAATTATATATCCTCAACGAAAATACTATGAGTCTGCCACATCACAACACAACCAGAGAAATCTTCTTCTTGCAATTAATGAAGGGGTTGACTTTGACTGCCCTTTACCACCAACAGGTAGGCCATGATACATTGTATACCAGGCTGCCCAAACCTTTTCCCAATAGGACATACATGACAGTCACTACCGGGTTCAGTATTAATAATCCCAAAAGGTATGGTTAGCAAACATAGCTCCATCAATATTCCCACGTACTATCTAAAAAACATGAAAAAAACTCATTATCACCATTTTACTTCATTTATCCTCATTTAACATCCTGAACCCCCATGAATATACCCAATTCACATCCAAACTTCCTTAATTTCAATGTGAGAAAATCAGGGTATTTTAATATATTTTAATACTTTGCCCCTCTTTTCTAGGCTTTCCACCCCACCAACCACACCAACCACCCCCGGCGCTAGGTGGAGGCGTTACGCCTTCGCGACGCCACAGAGCTGCAAGGTCTCCAGGCGCTCAGCGGCACGGTGACAGCGAAGCACCGCAGCGCTGCGAAGCTCACGCGGTGGCCTGGGCATCGGCTGGGGATGGGATCGTGGCCATGAGCAGATATTATATATATATATCCCAATAGATACCATTTATCCATATTTATCTCATTCTGATCTAATCTAATGGGGATATGGTGATTGAATTTTGTTATTTTATGAGATATGATATCAGGTGATGATCTAATGATCATCTAATGGTAGTTTAATGGTATTTTATGTCATGTCTTGCGGTTGAGAGAAACACAGATGCCGAAAGTAGATGTGTGTCTGCACGACATTGAGCTGCGGCCAAGCTATGAGGGAATTTGTATCATGCCATGATCGGATGTATAGCAAAACTGCAGGAAGAAATAAGAAGAACAAACCGCAAAGTGCGACATGAACCATTGGATGAGTCAAAAGCATTCAACAACTATACAATAACTACCATATTTTGGTGGATGAACATCCATTTGCCAGTTAATTTGATGTTCACCAAGGATGCTTTTGACACATCCCCTGCTAGCTGAGGTTCCTGGAGAGAGAGCCCCGATTGGCAAGTGCCGTGAAGCATACATTGAAGATGGATGCAGAACTGGCATAAGCAGATTCACTGCGAGATGACAAAAAAAAAACACGGTTATTGGTGGGGGGTGTTGCTGATTTTTGGGACGCTGGATGGGATTCCCTCCAAGAAAGTTTCTCATCAACTTGAAGGGTGCAGCTTAGTTGGGGCTTGGTTTCGGCGACTGCCTAGTGCCCTGGTGGGTTTCTCCAATTGGTCTAGGATAACTACCCAAAACCGCATGATCCATCGTCATTTTTGCTACCAAAACATGAGGTATCACACCTCATTTTGGATAAACCGATGCATGATTCAATGGTTTTCATTCTCTATCCATTGGCTGCCAACAGGCTACCATGGTCAGTCTAGCGATCATTAACTTCATCAACAGTGGCCCAACATATCAGTTTTGAGATTCAGTAAAAACTATCTAAGATATCTAAGAATCTAGACTCTAGACCATTCGAGACGCACAATGGAGCATGAGATGATGGAAGATGGGTGCGTTTTTAGCTCCCCGATCCATTTCGGATAATGCAGGCCGTACAACGACCTACAAAGGATGAGTATGAGGATGTATGAGGGAAGCACACCAAAACAATCCGGGGCACCTTCTGGGAAATGATAAATGCAACAAACGCCATGATAAGCCATGGCCAGCTTCGATTGCCGGGTATTTGAAGGTTCACGAAATCTCATGATTTGGTCTTGGTGGCCGCAGGTTGCCCGTATTTCCGTATTTCCCATATATTTTCCATATATTTCCCATATATATTTACATGATTTTACATTATCTACATTCCCAGTTTAACCTCCTTCTCACCATTTATTCCCATGTATTCATATCATCCCCATTTCAACATCTGCTTTCCCCAGCTCGGATCTTCCTAGCCGCAGGCTGGCCGCAGGCCTGCGCTGACGGCACCGATCTGGCACAGATCGGTGCCCTTCGTGATCCGGAAACTGCAGCGCCGTGGTGATCGAAAGATGGTGTGAATGGATGCTATATGATAGTTTGATATAGTTTGAGAATATGATAGATCAATATATATATATATAGAGAGACATATAGATTAATTATACATGGATCATCCCATCAATCAAAGAAACTTGATCTGGTTGGTGGTTTGGAACATGAATTTTATTTTTCCATATACTGGGAATTTCATCATCCCAACTGACCAATATTTTTCAGAGGGGTAGGTATACCACCAACCAGTATATGATAGTTTGATAATATGATAGATCAATATATATATATATAGATTAATTATATTAAGATATGATAAGATGATAGTCTGCTATATGAAAGATGGTGATACATATATAATGTGTGATCGACTATGGATAGTATGATAACCAGCCAACAAGAAATACAGGTATACCTTCTCTTTTGCAAGGGATTTAAGATCGGCCATGTCGTTTTGTCGTATGGAAAGATGGGAATTTCTGTTCTGTTCTGTTCGGTTCTTGCGGCCTGTGCGCTCGCTGTGACACAGTTTCAAATTTCGACATCATCGACTATCATCGCTGCTTGATCACCAATAATGTCCTTCCTTTTGGGGAATGATAAGTTCCCGCCAATTTGTATAATCTTCAGCTGTGCCTGGATTGCTGCATGGTGATTTTTGATTGCTGGACTGGCTAATTCCCTAAGCCTGGGAACATGGCTGATTCGACATTTCCATGTCAGGGTTTCAATGCTAAAAGTGTCTAATGAGTCTAATGACTGGATGATTTGGGGTACAGGTTGAACACCTCCATGTAAAGAATGAAGAATCCTTGGACCAATCAGAATCCCTAACGGTAGTGAGCAGTGTATGATAAGTCTCGGATTGGGATTTGAGCCACCCTTGAGTAATGTGAAGCATTTCCATACGGCAAAGAACCAGAAGGTCAGCCGAGCCAACATGATCAATCATGGTCAACCATCAGACTACTTTGAGGTTGGAAAACCCCCCATGGAACTATACTGTAGTTATAATATGTTTGTCAGTTGTAACTCAACTTTCCATGAACTATCGTTATATATATTAGTTATATATAGTTATAGTTATATATAATTATCAGTTATAACTATATATACTATAAACCAATTATATAACCTATATCTACTATAAGTATAGTTAGTTAACTGAATATCGTCAATTTTCCACCCAGTTAAAATATACCGTTCTGACCCAACCGAACGCTCGGCTTCCGAGGCTGGCGGCGTTGGCGTTTCGCGCTTTTCCGAAGAAATAAAACGTGTGAAGTAGAGGACCTTGAAATGAGTGATGGCTATATATGGAGGTTTCCTAAAAATGGAGGTACCCCCAAATCATCCATTTTAATAGGATTTTCCATTATAAACCATCCATTTGGGGTACCCCCATTTCCGGAAACATACATATAGGGTTGGGTGAATCATTTCAAACATGCTTGGTATACCCTTTGATAAATGAACATAGACCCAGGAAATAACCAATTTTTTGTGGAAACTAATCTTCCAACGCGTATTTCGCAAGGTCTACATGTTAATTTACTGGAGGATAATATGTCAATGAATGCTAACATGTATATATATATATATAAAGTTATTTTATTTGTCAACTCTGAACTAGAGTAATTTGCCCAGTTGATGGGAGGTTTTTTGGTGGCATTCAACCAGACACAACTGCAGTCAAATTGGGGAGATCACCAACAATATATACTTAGAATGCAATTCTTGGGAAGGTTACAAACCATCAATTGATGGTCAAATTGGAGAGTGCTTGAGATTCCAAGATCGTTTGATTAAGGCATTGCTTGCAGCAGAGAGCAGGCCGAACTGTATCCCGAGGTCTGCTACTGTTATGTGCATCTTGCCCTTCAGAGGCAGTCCTGGGGACACGGATGGCATGACACGTGTCAATTCTATTATGTCTATTCCCGTTGTAAGTTCCTGACTGATAGTTGCTGTATGTTGTTTACATCATATCATGAATGTAGCATATACATATATATATATATGTATCTACGTTATATATATATATAGAATAACAATATATAATAGTATATAGGACAAATGTTGGTGCGTGCAATGTGTGTATATACACGTTGGCTGTTTGGACTCACAGATGAATGATGCCACATTGCGGTCCCTGCTTGGATCCTGGTGATCTCACCTGGGTTTTTTGCATCATACCCTCTGGTAAACATACAAAAAACTATGGAAAATCACCATGTTCAATTGGTAAATCCACTATTTCTATGGCCATTTTCAATAGCTATGTTAAATTACCAGAGGGTAATTGGCATTCTGGAAATCATGGGATGAACGGGTGATCAACTTCCAGCTGTCAGCGCCATGGCACGACGGCGTCTGGGTGCCGTGCTGTGGCTGTCCCTGCTGTCGTTGCCCGGCCTGGGCTTCTTCGATTTTTTCGCCAAGCCGGAGGAAGAAGATGCCCCGAAGGGAAAGGTGGCGACAGCGACTCGAAGGATTCGCGAAGTTGATGAAAGTTGATGTACCATCTTCCCACCCCCTAAGAATTGGGGATCCCTAAAGTAGTCTTCCCCCTATTCAGATCTATTTGGCAGAATCTATGTTAGTTGGAGGCAGAGGAGATCTAATAAGAAACCACACCTACATCTACCTTACTAGTTCTTTTTTCTCCTGTCTTATCAAAGTCTACCACATCAGCTGAGGCGGTTGGGGATACTCCCACAGTATCCTCAAGTAGTTTGGAGACTCCAAGTTTTCCTGCTGAGGCCAGCTACAGCCAGCTGAAGATACTGAATGCTTTGAGGAAATGGAACAAAGCTGACGGGCGATGGAAAGAGTTGCTTGGATGCGTTTTTGGGCCATGGCCGTGGGTGGTTGTGTTAGTTGGATGTTTGTGACTTCTCATGAGGCCCAAAGATGGATATAATAAGAGCACGTAGAAGTTTGTACCCTCTGGTAATTTAACATAGCTATTGAAAATCACCATTTTTAATGGGAAAACTCACTATAAATGGCCATTTTCAATAGCTATGTTAAATTACCAGAGGGTACTGCTCAATGCCAAGTATTCTGAAAATGGATGAAACAGCTAGTGGGCTATGTTCATGCAGCCATTAGCGACATTTGCCATGGTGACCGATGTATAAACGGTTTGGATATGTCCCAGTTCATCGAAGAGCTATCAAAGTTATCAGTGTTGATGCCCCGGCACTCAACCGAGGATTGGCTTAGAACTACTTATATAATACTAATTTGCATGGGTTTGTCTTGAATGAACATTTCACAGGCAGGTGATTCAAACAGACCTGGCTATTTTTGACCTTCCCCGCTGACAGCTGGAATGGCTTGACTCGCCGAAAGTTCGTCTTGGGAGGCTCCACTGGTAATTTGTTACATAGCGAACTGGAAAGATCCACCATGCTATTAGCTGGGAAAATCCACTATTTCGACTGGGCCATTTTCAATAGCTTTTTGTATGGTTTACCAGGCCGGGTAGTCTTCCCAAGTGATCTACCTTGGACCTTGGACATGTGGGGGATACTGGGCCTCGTTCCACTGGAACTGTGGAACAGTCAATGTTCCACTGGAACTCTCCAGCTCTCTATCGTTTGAGCTGGCCGTTTGTTGGGTTTTGTATGGTTTTGTATGGTTTATTTTATTTCTATTTTTCAATTTCTTTCAATTTCTTTTTTTTTCTCTCTCTCTCTCTCGGGCTCTCTTTTTGCCTACTTTATCCCATGGAAAGATTCTTATTCTTTGTTGGCTTGGGAAGCTCCCATATTCGGGGGCAATTTTGCCAATTTCCTGTGGATAGATTTTCCTCCAAACCAAACCATTGATCCATTGAATATTATGTTTTTCTGTTGGTTCCCCGATTTTGATGGTGAATGATCAAGTTTGCTGGTTAATTTCCCAGGTTTGATATATCATCGTGCCCTACGATAGACAAGATAAACCGCCATTCAAAAAACATACCCATAAAATAACGAGTTGATCAAGTTGTACAACCATGACCTTCCCAACACCATCTGCTGGATTGGTTGCTGGAACCACCACTGTGTTTGTAGTTTTAGCCTATCAATAGGGGTCAACCCAGCCCTGCTCTCGCAGGTATTGCAAGGATACAGGCTTCACCGACACGTCAATGCCGGCGGACCAGGTAGGGAGCTAACAATTGTTCTCAGCGACACAACAGTATTGAGGAGTCAGTCAAGTATTGTTGACTCCTCACTAGTGCGATAGGACATGGGCATCGCCCGCATCATCCCACTGAAAGATAGGCAAATGTCCGGGGCTGTTGACTCCCGTGTCACGTTGTAACAAGATCTGCTTCAGCAAGATGAGGTGCAAGGCTTCATCTTGATGCCGGAGAACTACAAGACCGATTTTTTGAAGAGCTGCTTGGAAGCAGGTTCAGCAACTGCAATCTGTGGGTCTTGGCGTGTCTTCCAGTTTCAGGCTTCACCTCACATGCGAAGCTTCCATCACTGCGGGTGGACGCGGATGAGGACACTGAAATGCTGAGTGAAGTGGAAACTAACATTGAAGACGTCCAACCCTAAAATCGCTGACAAAGACTACAGCAGCAATTAATCACCGTCCTGAGTAAAACGGGAAAAGTCTGCTCATGGATGCTACCAATCTGTGAATGACCTCTGGTGCAAAGCCGTGCAGTCAATCACCTGAGATGACACGGAAAACGGAGTCTGTGGAAGAATGCCATTCCAAACTTCGCTGAATTTCACATCTCCCGGGTGGGCTATCTACTATAGAGCATCATGGAGCAAACCAAAGTATCCACAGATCCCAGAGGATGAGATGGAGTTCGGAGGCTTCATGGATTCAAATCGCTTTGGCATCGCTCCTTGGCATATCGAAGACTGGGGCACCCTCGGGTGGGTGGCAGTCAGTGGCAGAGGGGAAGATGAGTTCTGCATGTTTGTCCATATTGGCATGGTTGAAGATTGAAGGAGCGGATCAAAGCAATCATAGCAGATGACACCTTGTTGGTATGGTTGACTCCTCTCATAATTTAAAAAAAAGGACGTGGATTTCAGCTGTTCCATTTATCTCGCCCCTTGATCCCTTTTGGCTAAGGTCAAGAGTGAAAAGCAGCTGGAGGCTGAACAGTCCAAGTTGGCCACTCAAGTGAGTCACTGAGCGGATCCGTGACGGGCGACCGCGTCCCTGACAGTCTATAGAATACTTGGATATACTTGGGATACTTGGGGATTTGTGGGTTGTTGTCAGGAATGTGATGAGTGAGGAATGGTACTTTAAGTCGTTTCTGCATCATCTACTGTCTGGATTTGTTTGGCAAGTTCAAGCATGTTGCTTTCACAAATCATGCAAGTGAAAACACGAAAGCCTGGAGGCCAGGAGTGTGGACCAAATATCAGAAAGAGAACGCGTGGAATGAGGATAAATGATGTATGGCCAGATGGTCTTATGAATCTTATGATAGTGGCCACACATTCTAGGCGTTTCCGAGTTCCTTTTCCATCAGTGACTAGCCAGCGAGGCGACTTCATTGCTGGCAAGCCTGAGAATGCAGAGGTTTGGGAGAAGTTTGTATTGGTCCCCTGGCCATTGTGGGAAGGCTTGAAGATTTCCCTGGGAAGCGTTGAAACCAGTCAGCTGCCTTCTTAACCAGAAGCATCAGCATCAAATCTTGGACAATAATGATCTTCTTTGTCGAACTTGCAGCACCGTTTATATCCGTTTATGGGCTGTAGTTGATTCCACGGAAATTTACATCCCACCCCCTCCCCCAGCTCCAATAACTTCCACAGGCCTGTGCAAGGAAAAACATGTGCTGAGAAACGACTGAGGGAACCTATTGTTGATGGAGTAGTTTTGTCAATTTGTTGGTGCGCCCAGCTCCCTTTACGCTTTGCAGCTTTCGTGCTGTCATTTTCATGGAAAAAAATGGAAAACATACAGTATTTCCCGGGAATTGATGACTTTGGGGACCAGTTAACCGGGCTGTCCTTCAAAACCCCCATGTTACATCCACTTGGATAAATGATTTATCGTTTTTTCCCACGGGAAACCCTTGAAATCAAAAGCCTCATGTTTTTTTCCCATGAATTTTCGATCACCAAGTGCTTTTCCGGCGGTTCTGGGGACTGCGGGGCTGCCCCCTGGCACCCGCCGAGGAGGAGAACACCCTGGACCCGGACGACGACGAGAGCCGCGCGGTGCGCGCGGAGATGGCGTCGCGCAGCCAGTTGGGGCGACGGAAGACGGCGCTGGAGTCCTTTTTAGACGCGGATGCGTGGCGGATCGGGTTGGATCGTGGGGTGTTGGATGGGTAACACTTACAAGGTGGTGCCCCATAGTTAGCTAAGTTGGTTTATAACTCCAATAACTATGGTTTATGGTAGGTATATCTATACTTACAATGGTTTATAAACCAACTTATAACTGTCATTTGATTGCTTTAGCGGCGGAAACCAAAGTGGCGGCAAAGGAGTTCTTAAATTCTCTGATTTCCCCACAAAATTCCAGAAACTTTCCGGCATTCAAATGTTTTCCATGTCTGATATGTTGTAAAACAGGTGCATGCCGTGACATGGCCGTTTCCTTTCACATTAGGTTAGGCTACGGCACTGAGACGAGGATGCAGTATGTTTTTGAAATTGGTTTGAGACATACTCATCTCTTCAACATGTGCGGAAAGGATACCATGTTTTGATTTGGAGCACCTCGCTGCAAAGAATCACGTAAAGCCAATTGATGTACTTTGTTGTAAAGCAATTCCGAAAAACAAACACGCACCAACAATCAACTTCATTAGCAACTTGCTCCGACTCGTCGACTCTCGGGCCATGGAAGGGTTCCCTCTGCCAGACTGGATTGGCAAGATCCATGGGCATCTAGTCTGGATTCAATGCAGTGCCGGGCCGTACTACTGTCAACCAAAAACGACGCATATATTATAGATTACTTGACATTGTTGGTTTATTTGATCTTGGGAATCTTGGGGTATATGTTG
This sequence comes from Cladocopium goreaui, assembly GCA_947184155.2. Taxonomy (NCBI): domain Eukaryota; class Dinophyceae; order Suessiales; family Symbiodiniaceae; genus Cladocopium; species Cladocopium goreaui. The sequence goes on along the minus strand of CAMXCT020004979.1, from coordinate 89,688 downwards.
ACATATATATAAGGGGAAACTCGCCAAGCCCCACATACACTTTACAGCCTCAGTAACAACAGCTGCTCATCAACTAATTTCAAGTCTGTAAGTGCCAGGACTGCTTGAAATGACCAATGGTTCCAGAGATATCAATGAAAAACCAGTGAAAAGATTACAACATACTCCAAAAAATGAGTAAATTTCAGGCGTGTGTTTGGTGGCTTTTCACGGTTTTGATCCGTGAAATCCTCATACCTCTCAGCCAGTCTTGATCCAGATTTAACCGAAGGTGTTGTGATTCTAGCATACCTGCTAGTAGTATGCTAATACTTCCCAGCTAGTTTTGATCCAGATTTGACGGAGACTGCTGTGATTCTAGCATACCTTCTGATCCCCATACCTCTCAGCCAGTCTTGATCCAGATTTGACAGAAGGTGTTGTGATTCTAGAATAACTGCTGGTAGTATGCCAATACTTCCCAGCCAGTCTTGATCCAGATTTGACTGAGACTGCTGTGATTCTAGCATACCTTCTGATACTATCCTCATGCCTCGCAGCCAGTTTTGATCCAGATTTGACCGACGCTGCTGCGATTCAGGCATACTGTTACTATCCCCATACCTCTCAGCCAGTCTGTATCCAGATTTGACCGACACTGCTGCGATTCATGCATACTGATACTATCCTCATATATCTCTCAGCCAGTCTTGATCCAGGTTTGACCGAAGATGTTGTGTTTCCAGCATACCTTCTTGATACTATCCCCATACCTCTCAGCCAGTTTTGATCCAGATTTGACCGAGACGGCTGTGATTCTACATAACTTGCTGGTAGTATGCCAATACTTCTCACCCAGTCTTGATCCAGATTTGACCGAAACCGCTGTGATTCTAGCATACCTTACTGCTACTATCCGCATACCTCTCTCAGACAGTCTTGATCCAGATTTGACCGAAGGTCTTGTGATTCTAGCATACCTGCTGGTAGTATGCCAATACTTCCCAGCCAGTTTTGGTCCAGATTTCACCGAAACAGCCCAAATCTAGCATACTCGCTGGTAGTATGCCAATACTTGTCACCCAGTCTTGATCCAGATTTGACCGAGACTGCTGTGATTCTAGTATACCGTGTAGTACTACCCCCATACCTCTCATCCAGTCTTGATCCAGATTTGAGCGAAGGTGTTGTGATTCTAGCATACCTGCTGGTAGTATGCCAATACTTCCCAGCTAGTTTTGATCCAGATTTGACCGAGACAGCTTAAATCTAGCATACCTTCTGATACTATCCTCATACCTCTCAGCCAGTCTTGATCCAGATTTAACCGAAGGTGTTGTGATTCTAGCATACCTGCTAGTAGTATGCTAATACTTCCCAGCTAGTTTTGATCCAGATTTGACTGAGACTGCTGTGATTCTAGCATACTATCTCCATACCTGTGAGCCAGTTTTGATCCAGATTTGACCGACACTGCTGTGTTTCTGGCATACCTTCTGATACTATCCCCATACCTCTTAGCCAGTTTTGATCCACATTTGACCGAGACTTGCGTGATTCAGGCGTACTTTCTGGTACTATCCCCATACCTCTCAGTCAGTCCTGATCCAGATGTGACCGAGACTGCTGTGTGTCTAGCATACCTGAAGATTCTGATACTCTTCCCATACCTCTCAGTCAGTTTTGATCCAGATTTGACCGAGACTGCTGTGTTTCTAGCATACCTTCTTGATACTATCCCCATACCTCTCAGCCAGTTTTGATCCAGATTTGACCGAGACTGCTGTGATTCAGCCCTACTATCTGATACTATCCCCATACCCCTTAGCAAGTCTTGATCCAGATTTGGCCGATAATGCTGTGATTCTAGCATACCTGCTGGTAGTCTGCTGGTACTTCCCAGCCAGTTTTGATCCAGATTTGACCGATACTTCTGATATGATCATACGTCTCAGCCAGTCTTGATCCAGATTTAACGGCAGGTGCTGTGATTCTATATATAGCATACCTGCTGGTAGTATGCCAATACTTCTCAGCCAGATGTGACTGAGACTGCTGTGATTCTAGCATACCCGCTGGTAGTATGCCAATACTTCCTAGGCGGTCTTGAACCAGACTTGACCAAGACAGCTGTGATTCTAGCATTCCTGCTGGTAGTATGCCAATACTTCCCAGCCAGTTTTGATCCAGATTTGACCGAGACTGCGGTGATTCTAGCATACCTTCTGATACTGTCCCCATACCTCTCAGCCAGTTTCGATCCAGATTTGACCGAGACTGTTGTGATTCTAGCATATCCTCATCCCCATACCTCTCCCAGTCTTGATCCAGATTTGACCAAAGGTGTTGTGATTCTAGCATGCCTGCTGGTAGTATGCCAATAGTCGCATTTGACCGAGACTGCTGTGATTCTAGCATACCTTCTGATACTATCCCCATACCTCGCAGCCAGTCTTGATCCAGATTTGACCGAGACTGGTGTGGTTCCAGCATATACCTGTTGGTAGCACGGCCATATTTCTTATCATGTCTTGAGCCAGCTTTGGCGCTGGTGACGTGCCAGGAGTCAGTTGCTACGAGCACTCAATGTTCGGTGAAGGAGTTGTGCCGAATGCAGGGAGTTGGCTTGTCGGAGTGAGCGAATTGCGACGGCAGGAGACGTGCAGGGAGTAATTTACGCTTCTTCACCTGTCTTGGGCCAGATTTGACCGATCAAGCTGTGATGCTTCATGGTGTGCCGAAAGTCACAGCGTTATTCGTGCATGGAGCCTTGAAGCCGGTTTGAGTTATACAAAAAGATGTGAGGAGACAGGAAAGGACAGACACCTGGGAACGCCCCGAGGGGAGAACGTGAGATGCGATGAGATGAGGTGATTTTCATCTTCTGTAGTCATGGCATGTCATGTCATGTCATGGTGGCTTGCACGACCACTTAGTAGATGGTTCTGCGTTGGCCCGTGCCATCTGTGCGTCCACTGCCCCCCTGTTTTTTTTAATGCCCTTGCCCTTTGGTTCAAGGCTTTGCACACACAGACATAGACACATGCCATGCGCACTCAGCTTTGCGTGAGACTTTGCACGTGGTTGATGGCTAGGGGCCGGAGGCTTTTCCAAATTTATGTTTGGCAGAAAGGCTACACAGGCTTGCTGCCTTCACAGCAATCAGTCCGCAGGGACACAGGTGTTATATATATATACAGATAGTTTAATTCATTAATTAATTAATTTATATACGGTTTTCTGGACATGTGTACGTATATATGCATATGACGTTGACAGGGCGCATGGTTTTTCATTACCTTTATCTTTGCAGTGAAAGGCACGGCCACAATCTTTATAATTTGCAATTGCTGATCACTTTGTGATCCGCGCGCTGAAGGACTACTTCGTGGCAACTGTGTTGGAGAGAACCTTGCATTGAGGTGGGATCTGTTTCAAGTGGGGGGTGAGCATAGCATCCTCTTGTAAGTACGTATACAAGACTTTATGTTTTATATGTAAATGCACATGCAGATGACCCCCTCAAACATGAAGAATGATGTCTAGAATCTCGACAAGAAATCGCCCATTAAGAAAAAACATGATTGATCTATATTTATCCAGTTGTGCCGTGACGCAGCATCAAAAATAGCGCTGCCAAGGTTTCACCGTCACCAATCGTTGATCTTTCCAGCGCATTTTCGCTGTCTTCATGATCCTGAGGTTCTTCGAAGTCTTCTTGCTGGTTCTTGCAGCTGCTGGAAGGGCCCAGGAGATGATGTGATGAAGGCTTTGACTGGCCGACTAGATTGCCGACAGACGATGCTGGAAAGCATTGATGAAGGGACGATTCCGGAAGCCTCTGGGCCACAATAGAACCGGCATGATGAATGTCAGAAAATGTCTAGCAGTACCATCCGCACATTCTTGTTTCTCTTTCTTCATAAAGCTCTTGTGCTTCTGTGCGCGAAGGGGACTTCAGCCAACATGGTCGTAATAAGACTGTTTCCATGTGATTAAAGGAGCTGTGGGCAGTGGCACCGTCACTAATACTTTCCAAATGCACATTCTGTAGGCCTCACGAAATTTGACTAAGAATTGAGCAGCACCAACCGTAGCTTTTCGAAACACCTTCTGCCGTGGGCGAGTGAATCCAGATCGTTCGAGGACGATCGTGTTTCCCTGCTCACCCTCAGCCTAACTAAGATCATATAGCTAAGCCTTAGACGACCTTCGCAAAACCTCAGTAAATTTTCAAAAACAATCAGGAGTGCTTTCGAATGGTGCAAGCGAACGCTCCCGGATGACACGCGCTGGAAGGTGCTTGGTTTGATGCAGGGTGGTTGCGCCTTGTCGACAAAAGCACATCTCCAACAAAAAGGAGTCCAATTTCAAAATCTGAGCGTCATTTTATTTTGTTTTGGTCGTGGTGCCAAGTGCCGGCTACTTGGTAGTTACAAGGGGGTAAGAGGGATTGAAACCTTTCGAAGCAAGGATCTGGGCGCATCCCAGGATAATTTTGGTTTTAGTATATTCACATAGAATCAAAAAATATTCTTCCAAGGAAGCGGAGGACATTTCGAAGTCGAAAGTGCAAAAAAATAGAGGAGTTCGGACCACTCTACGGCATCCGTCAAGTTCACGAATAGACACAGTTTCGCTTAATCGCTGCGTTTTTGATGTTTTCAAGTTAAAAAACTGTGGAAGTCTCGCAGCATAGCTTCGTTTTCCGGCTTGCAGATACACAGATAGATAGCCAGACCGAAAGAGAAATAAAGAGAGAGAAACAGAAATAGATAAGATAACATAAGATAAGATAAGGTAAGAAAGATGGAGAAAAAGAAAGAAAGAAAGATAGATAGATACAATAAGAAAGACAGATAGATAAACACATTGACAGGTAGATAGTTCTATAGAGATTTACAACTACAACTTGTACAACTACCACGGCTCTAGACCAATTTCAATCAACATCAACTACAAATATACTACCCTACATTACAGTACACTACTTTCCCGACAATACACTACGTAGCACCTAATTACACTACCCTACACCAATTACACTTACAACTGCAACAACAGCTACTAGCACAACTACAACTACAGTTACAACTGCACTAGACTACACAACAACAAGTACACTGCAGCACACTACAACTACAAACACAACTACATTCCACAACACTACACTACATAGATTACATTGCATTACACTACAACAGCAGCTGCAGCTGCAGATGCAACTACAACTACCACTGCATCACACAACACAACACTACACGACGTCACAGTAGACTACGAAACGCTATACCACACTATACGACACAACAATACACGACATTACGCTGCATTACGCTACTCTATTACACCACAAGACGACTCCAACTGCAATGACTCCTGCGAATACACAAATTATACTACATCTCAGCGACAACTCCACGACACTGCAGCTACAGCTACAAATGCAATTACAACTACAACTGCACTACACCACACTACATGCAGCAGACAACACAACTCCAAGTATCACCACCTGTCGAGGCATCAGTGCTTCGCTGTGCCATCCGTGATTCACAACAACTAACCTCTCCTATAGGTTTTCTATTTTTTACGCTTCCGCGACCGCCTTGTGCGGTGATGCTAGAAAATATCGTAAACATATCAAGCAATAGGTCAATATGCAATGACATGAAATGAGCACATGGGTTTTCCAAAAAAAAGGTCACCATAGTGGGCCCAAGCAGGGGCGGCCTGATGAGAAGCTTAGATTCCTTGCACTTGAAGCTGTCTCAACATCTTGTGATCAACTAGGAAAAATGAGTATTATATGCGCCATGTCGGAGAAATAAAAAAAATAACTGCCATGCTCTGGAATTTTGCCGCTCCATCTTACTTATCCATAAACTAGCTGAGAACATCAACAGAAAACTGATTCTTGATTTGATATCAAAGGTCGATAGAAATCCCGAGACTGAGCACTAAGGCGCTGGAGCAGATGGATGAATCATCTGATTGCGCCAATTTCGCTGAAATGTGACAGCTTCTGGCAACTTATGAACCAACTGTAACTAACAGCTTTGAAGTCCCATTCTAAGCATTCCAAGCCAGATTTTTTATTGCTGATAAAGAACCGATGACAAAAGGATTCGCATTTGACCACGAGTCTGTCGCCTGTGACATTCACTGATGTGCACTGTGGAAACAGTTCACTGCATTTTTCTCAGAGAGGTCATGTGGCTGGAAGTTCCTTTTTCTGTATATAGAAGGTTTTTGCAGGGCAACACAGATTAGCAGTGAGGGAGAGAGGCAAAATTTCGAATAGCAATAGTCGAAACGGAAATCCATCGAATGAACCCTGTTGTTTTCAAAAATCTACAGAATTATTCAAGGTCACAAGTTCCTTATGAAACTGACTATTTGGTTTCTCCATAGCCACTTTCAAACAGAGATTCGGGATAATACAGTATTATGCTAATCTCATAACATGATGCAACTCGGCTAGTTTTAGCCTTGCCTTGCAGGAAACCACGGAAACAACAGAAATAGCTTGTCAGTATGCAACATTTAGCCCCTACCAGCCACCAGCCTTGATAGATTAGTGCAGCCGGGTAGCAGTCTCAAAGCACTACAAAAAGGCACTGAGAGAGCAAAAAAGTGTCTTTTGACGGGGAGGAAAGCAAAGGTCTATCTATTTATCACAAAAACTTCTTGTAACTCACATGCTTGGACTCCCTTTGTCCAATAACGATCAGCTAAAAATAAGATTTTCCAATCTCAGTCTATCAGCTTCCAAGTTGCTTGATTTCCATCCCAGAAGTTCCTTTTTTTTGTGATGCGCAAGCGGCATGCACACATAGCAGATGGCATGAAGTATCATTCCAATTGATACAGGAATCGGATTATGGGTTATTGTAGGAAAAACAAATGCCACAATGATGATATAATTACCATTACCACTACATGAAGCCCAAAAATTGCGCTCGTCCTTGGGAATTACATAGTCAACCAGGTGGGGAATCTTTGCAGAGGTCACCCTGACAAGAGGATACCTCACTTCGAAGCAAGTTGTTCATGCGTCCAAAAAAAAAGGTTCATGCAAAGAAGAAATATGCAAGCGATTGCATTTTTAAGAAATTTTGGGATATTTCCTGGAATTTTCCGGCGGGGTTTCACCACCACATTGGACTCCACCACATTAACATTCAATTGGAACTGGGGGGCACCACCTTGTAGTGACTTAGTGGATGTTCATGATGTGAAACTGGTCATGGTTCATTAGTGTATGCTTCTAGGTTGCTATGATATGTACTTAATCTCTTGCCATAATGAGAATTGGATGGGTGGAATGGTGGTTGGTTTGAAGGAGTTGATGGGATTTGTTTCTTTTGGGTGATGCCACTGATTGGGTGGTACCTGGTTGGGGTTTGGAGGCTTGAAGGATGATGGCATAGAATTGCGTGCTTTCCTTCTTCTCGCAAGTCATGAATTCATATGAATTCATATGAATTCATATGAATACATGTGAATACATATAAATACATATGTATGTGTAATATATATGTATATACATAATTTGATGGAGTATGTTTTTGCTTATGGCAGAAACAAAAGATCCAGCAACCTATCCGACCAAGGTGTACTCAAGTTCTGGCAGTGGATGGTGGGGCACAAAAGAACAACGCATAATGGCTCCAACATGTTTCATTTGCTTGTTGAATATTTTTGGTAGGAACTTCATTTGCAGGTCTACACTTTGGATGATCATGGATGATAATGGAAGTGGATGGTTGGGTTAATCGGTTGAATGGTCCGGGATGAGAATCCGCAAACTTACATAGAATATATGATATAATATATATATATATAATTATATATATATATGTATGTATAGACAGATTGGAGAGGGAGAGACAGATACTGCGGTAGATGTAGGTAGGTAGGTCGGTCGGTAGGATAGGATAGGAAGGTCGCTACATGATAGATCTAGAGAGAAGTATAATATGCTCAAATATTTGATCAAACTGTTTGCATCCAATTACTGTACACTAAAGCAGGTCCATTTCTACCATTATTCGGAATGTAGTGTAGTGTAGGGTTCATAAAACGCGGGTGGCAGATGATATGGCATGGGAGTCATGTTGTTGTCATCGATGCACAGTTTGATGCAGGAAACCCAGCATGAACACCATGAGTATAGGATCATATCGGAAAATATCGGAAAATCCATGCAAATCCAGCACTGAGAAGAGGGAATCATAGATGTCACATAGGAAATCATGTTCCTCACCCGGAAGAATTCTACCAACATCTGACGACCAACTCGAACCTGAGGAGACGGGCAAAGCACCGCCTGGCGGAGACAAATGGGGCGTGTGAAAACAGTGTTCATTTCGACCGCGGGAAGCTCTTGTCCGACATGGATCGACATGGTAGGGGTGAACTTCAGATGGGCACCCGCATTTCTGATTTCTGTAGGGAACATGTCATGAACAAAGTGGGGATCAGGAGGGTGGGATGCAACAAGAGCGCACAAACGGTTCTTGGGTGCATTGTTTTGAACACGTTCCAATGCAAGAAACAGGATCATGATCCCCGTTGACGAATTCATGTGGTATGGATTGCCACCAGAAACCGGCCCAGATCCCACAATTGGAGATATTGGAGCCAGCTGGCCCTGTGGAAAGAATTTTGCTCCAGAAGTGGCTTGTTCCCTTCATTTTGAGGGTAAATGCTGGTAAAGCAAGGCAATCCATAAGTCCATTCTACTCGTAGCAACTCATAGCAACTCCCAAAAATATCCTTCAGAATTGTCTAAAGTATGAACAAGTAAAATGCGGCTGAAATTTGGGTATCTCACTTTTATGTTACGGTTTCTATTCGAATGTTACCCATTCGAACGTAATCCCCTCACCCGCGCCATCGCAGGCGGTGCTGCTGCGCCAGTGGCTTCGGGGACTGCAGGCGTTGTGCGTCAACCGCTCGGTAAATGGGAGCCTATGCCATAAAGCTACCGTGTCTGGGGATGGTTGAAATCCCATAAAACTGGTGGACATGGTGGACTAATGATGACTTGGGGAGGGTGCAGATATGTGCAGATGGCAGTGAGCCACATCCAAGTCTAGCTTGATCTTTCTCAAGTTATTTGTTTGAGATTTACCAGGATATAATAATTTATAGAATGTTGTAACTGATGTTGGTTTGTAAATGTTTGTAATATAAATAGCATTGAATAGCGGGATACAGTGGGACTTCTTCTATCAACACCATGATGAAAGCCATGGTGAAGCAACTTATATATTGGTTTAAAGCTTGGCAAAAGTTTCAGGTCCTCCATGTGTTTATTCTGATGTTTCAGTGCTCCAAAATACAATAGCCATCCTGTCCTTGGATTTGGGGCTTGTCCAGAAACGGGGTATACCATGGTATAGCCCACAATTTTAATGTTTAATCGGGAAAATCGGGGTAAAGTACTGTACTTTGTTTTCTTCATGGTCCCACAGAGCAAGTGGTTACAAGACCCAACGTTTGGATCGCCAGATGCCCCGGTTCTGCATGTTGAGCCGCCAGATCTCTGTCCCAAACTTCGAGATTTCGCAAGTGCGAGGGCCTGGTGTAGGATTTGGATCTCTGTAAAGTCATGCTGTGTTGTAACCTTAAAAAAGAAAGCAGAGTCACTTACCGCTATGTTTTGGTAGGATTTTACTGTTCTATTGTTTGGGGGGTTGTAATATATCTCTAGAGAGAGGGAGGGAGACAGTGTTTATTTGATTCTCTCAGATTGTGTTGTGGGGAATGTGCATATCATGCATCTTGTCTTGCATCTCCGTCTGCGCACTATTCATGCCGGCAGATATGGCTTTGTCTGAAATTTGGGCATCCTCAAATCCCATGGTTGATCATCATTGTCTTATTTTTCCCTAACTAAATGCATTTTTTTGGGTGTCTCCCATTTCACCCAACCAGCATACTCATACTATACTAGTATCATGGTTGTGTGTTGTCTTTCTCATATATCTATATAGTTATATATCAACATATCCCACAATATCTCCATTACATCACATTATATCCCAGTATATCCCGTTATATCCATTATCATCCCATTATCATCCCATTATCATCCCATTATCATCCCAGTATACCCCGATGATGATTGTATTATATTAGATAGTTGCCCCCATGAAAAAATCCATTACATCCCTACTTTTAGATTATATCTCAGTATGTCATCTCATTCCCATGTATTTGAATCAGGAGCTGCTAAACATTAGCTGATAATTGATAACCTTCTATTTGAAAATTCCATCTATGTATTGACATCTGTTTGAAAATATTTGAAAATTGGCTGATAACCATATATATAATATATATATATACATACTCCAATGATCGTTGGTAAACATGTTGTGCCACCTCAGGCTCTCTCAAAGCTGGGCGTGGCGCTGAACATCACTGGTGGCAGATGTCGAGGTGCCAAACCTGGAAAGGTTTGATGGGCAATTGGGGGATTGTACTACCCAATATATTGAGTGTTATCATGAATTAATCGGTGTATCTACAGGATTTTATATGATTTTATGGGCGGATTATCATGGATTATCATGCATGAACTGGGCACCTCATGGCACCTCTATATATTATTATATATTCACCTGGCAAAATAATGGAATGACAGAGAGTTTTGAACACTGCTCACCTGTGGAAATGGTTCCTGGAATTCTCCGCGCTCTCAGAACTGACCCATGGAAATGCAGAAACAAAGAAGTCGCACTTTCACTCAGTGAAGCTTCATTACCCCACAAAAGAAAAGCAACGACTTGCACTGTTGATTCTTACTTCGGATCTGAAACCATTGTTGACTCGCAGACCTAAGTTATGTTGCAGCTGCTCTCATGCCTATTTTTTTGCGTGCAAACCGGTGTTTGTTGCCCGGAAAACGTGGTGAAAATGTTGGGTCATGTGCCCCCTTCATCGCAATGTCTCTTCTGATTTCGTAGTACTGCCCGGAAAAATCCACATCGCAACCATCCATTTTTTGTGGGGATATCAATAGGCATCCATGGAAGATATTTTCAACAAATGAAGGCAGCAACATATGATGTTCACGGTTGGTTTGAAACGCTATGATGTCTTTGTTTTGGATGTTCGCATCATCTTGAACCCCCAAGATGATAATATAATATTTATGCATAATATCATATATGTATATATTATATACACATACTTATATATATATATATTTATATATATATATGAACATATATTTATATGTATGTGCATATATACATATACTGTGTATATGCTAATTATAAGGACATCAAGGACATATGTAAACCAGATCACATTGGTTGAAACACTAGCTATTCTCGGTCAATTAGTCGCATGTGTAGTCCTTATGGTCCCGTTTTGGTGCGGCTGGAACCCACAAAAAGCATCAGCTTGGTTGAAGTCCTCAATATTGTTGGTGACATACAATATATATATACATTTATTTATTTATTATTTAGATCTAAGTCTATATGCATTAATTATATATATATACATATGTCTCGGTATAATATTCCAAATTGTTGGCAAGTTCTATCTCCAATTTGCCCATACATGTCAACAAGCAACAATGGATAAGAACTGGTGGATTTCACCATCCAAAATGATCCAAAAAGGGGGTCGCGATTGTATCGATCTTGATATCCAAACCATCTTAACTTAAACCCTTCTTCTTGTAGTTCTATGATTGCGATCTTCTGAAGTATTTCTATGATCGCTAAATTCTTTGCCAGTGATGTTTGTTGATGTTTGTTTAGTTTAGCGAATTCCTCATTTTCTTGATAAAATCAAGTTGAATCCCAAGTGAAACTCCATGTTTTTGTCTTCCCCACAGGTTTAGAGCTGGAAGAATTTCAGCTGGTCGACGGCTCGGCGGATCCGCACCAGATGGCCTTCACCCTTCAACTGGAGCGGACGAATTTTGCGGGAAATTCATGGGGTTTCCCGTTCGGAATCATGGTTTACTCATGGGAATCATCCCCATTGGCTGCAGATAGCTATGTGAGTTTACTGGAGGGTAGATGTACTTACTTTTTTAAGAAGAAAATGGAATTCATCCATGGAAATTGAGTTTCCTAGAAGGCTTACAATCGATATTTATCGACCACCTTCAAACCGTTCGACCGCTCAGAAAAACCGGCTACGGCGAAGTCTCAGCATTCATGCAGAGATGTTCCCCAAGCCTATGTAATTCTGGAAACATAGGTATATTTAACTTATTTATCATATTATATGTATATATGCATGTATATATATATATATTTATATGTATGAAACAAAAATTCAAAAATTGAAAATCATCCAGCCAAGTCTCCCCACAAAACTAGATTTTTGATTGGAACTCTGCTCCATGGCATTTATGGCATATGGCATTTGTTCACAGTTTCTGCTGGTAGGACATGGGCATTCACTGCTTGGTGAACACCACTCTGCAGGCTGGGGTCATGGATGGGATTGATCTGGCCAAACAAAGATTCATAAAGATTCCCCCGGCAATCCCTAAAAACATATGTCCAAAAATGCGGTTTTCTAAATGGTTTAAACCACAAGAATTCGGGTTTCACAAGAAAAACCTTTGCATGAAAGAATGGATGCACATGCCTGAAATATGGCGTGAACCCACTGAAAGGAGCCGAAGACTACATACGCATACCATTCACCTCGTGAACACGGGGATGTTCAGACGAACAGGTAAGATTGCTGGAGGGCACATGACATTGACAAAGTGGAAATAAGCGGGATGCACCCTCCACACAGACACACACACACACATAGAGCATATATATATATTATATATATATATATACATGTTGTTTCTCTCGACTCTAAATAGGACAACATGACAAAAATGAACAAACACATTATAACTGGGATATATTCTCAGTGTTGGTTAGATTCCCATGTTATAGTTGGTTAGATTCCTTTAACATCCTTTAACTATTATATATATAAAGTATTACACAGTAATAAAAAATGTTTTCCCATTGTCGAATACTATATTCCAATCATCACATCACTATTTCCATAGATGATTGGGATATAGCATTACCATTGGGAGTTATATATTGTCATTATACAGATATAGTCTTACGAAAAGTGTACAGTATGTCCATCGTGAAATAGATTCCCATAGCTTCCAGGCCATCGGTCCGGCGAAGACCTGTGAGTTGGAGATGGAGACGGCAGCGGCTGTGGCTCGTGTTGGGCTGCAGGTGGGACAGGGTGGCCTTCCAGTAATTCAAACATAGCAATTGAACATTCTCCATTTATGATTTTCCCAGCCAGAAATCTCCGCACCCAAAGGATTTGCCAGCCAGCCACGGTTGATTACCAGAAAGTAGTTGGATAAGATAGGAATATTTTGTGTATGTATATAGGTTATCATGGTTGATCGATCAATAGATGGATAAGATAGATGAATGGACGGATGGATGAAAATGGTCTTATTGTAAGATGTTTCTTCTTGTAAGATGTTTGCCAGCGTTGTGAAGCATACTCCCATTGATAGATGATTTTCCCATCAATTAAAACCTGCATTTAGTTTGAGGATTTCCCAGTCAGCCACGTTTGAGCACACCGGGCATGGCTACAAATCCAATGTTTGCCTCTTCTGGTGCTGCTTCGGCCCTTGATCATCTTTTGGTCTGAAGTACATAACCAGTTGGCTTGTTTTGGACCCCGGGGAACAGCAATCCCCAAAGCGGACAGATTTCACTTAAATGAGACTGGCGAAAGTTTGGGGAGTTTCTGGTGATTATTGTTTTCGGCCACGATTTGTAAGCTACTTGTGGGGCATGTCGTTTTTCAAAGTTGGGCATTCTGTGGGTGTAGCTGTAGCTTATTGGATGGCATGGACAACAGGGGGGGGGGGCAGGGCGGACCAACAAATCAGGGAGTTGTGAGTTTGCCATTGGGATGTGTTTTTTCCCTGTGGTGGGTAGGGGATGAAGTGATTTGCATGAGTGTTTGGTAATAGCATCGCGTTTTGCAAAGAAACTGGCAGCACTTTGCGATGATTTCCAGTTTTAGTATGTTAATACGTGTGGTTTTGAGGCCGTAGTCTTTTGTGGTCTTGTTCCACATGATCTGGCAATTCAAACTCTGCTTCACTCGAATTTGTCATGATTCCACTTGGCGGGATGGCTGGTAAAAACTCGTTGACAGAGCCTGACGGTGAACAATGAAACAACAATAAATTGTCAAACGTGTTTTGGTGATCCAACGTAAAACATCATGAAACTAGGTGGCAAAAACCATCTTTTTTGTTTAATAATATAACATTTGAAGATCCATGGTGGTTTATTTTTATAGGGTTTACCGCCCCATTGCTGATGTTGACAGCGGCCATTTGCACTCAAAATGTTCGACCAACATGCTAGGTGCCTGTCGAACATGGATTGCCGGGAGAAGTTTCAGCGACTTGTGCGTGGATGCCTCAGACAGAATCCACCACCATTGCTGTCCTCTTGTTTGTTTGGATAATAAGATGGTATACATCATAATATGTAGAAAAACACAAAAACATCATTTTATGGTAAATATGGTAAAATGATGGGATAGATTGTTTGGACACAGGCAACCCTTCAGGTTGCCAGGTTGCCGTTCCTTTCCAAACAAATGGGTGGAACGGAAGAAACTTTCGAGTTTGAGGTATCCAACCTAGCCTGGCCTCCTTGTCATAGTCGGTAAGTCGTTCAATTTTTTAAAATGACAATGGACAAATCATCAAGTCGAATAGTATAAATCCAAACGGTTAATGTAATGATTGTAATGTATAGTCAAAGTGTGTTGCTTAAAAATTGGAGACCTCCACAAAAACCATGGTTTGTTTGTTGTGCCAGGGTTCCCCGTGGCGTTTGTGGTTCATCCGAGGCTTCAACCAGACTTGACGAAATTGCATGTGCTCACTCGGCAGGGGAACCGAGCTGATGGATTGGGGTGCGCCATCCAAATCATCCAACATAGACGACAAATTCAGCCATTGATATGGCTATGGATCAATACCTATGAAAATATCCATTTTGAATGGGATGAACATCCATAAATCCCAGCTATTTTGATGTGAACAAAAAAGGGGTACTATTGGTTTTGACACACTGCCATATTTTGGAGGACAAAAAATCTTCGAATCCGAAGTCATGGCAGGGTCTAAGTCTATAGTTCGATGGATCCCAGGGAATCTGGACCTGATGACTTGAGGTTAGAGGATTAGCCCTTCTCAGTTGCTGAACCCATGGGGAATGTGGTACAAAATTCCAATGGATATGACAAAGATGTTCTTGTTCATGGGTTCCATAGACAGGATACTTGAAGGTATTGTCTTGTTTTTGGGCGTAGCAATTGAAATTGAAACCGGCAATTTCTGAACATCATGAAGATTGTGTTTTCTTGTTGGTTTGTCGATGTTCCCAACATACTCATCAAGGGCCACACAGTCCATCGCAGTCCATTGCAGTGTCAAGTACATTTTTGGTTGGTGGGTTCAATTTTGTTTCTAATTCATGTTCACGCCTATATTCAGACCTTTTGCTTTGCTTCACATTTCATAAAAAATGTTCTTCCAACATGTTCAAACCCCGTCTATGTAATGTGGTAAACCCACTAAGCCTTCGCCAATTTTAAGCCACGAAAAAACCATCCTCAAATGGGAACTCCTGGTAGGTCTCTTACTAGGTCTACCACAACTGGATGATGCTCCGATTGACAGGTCTGAAAACACATAGTGTTCTTTAATATGGGATGATGTGGGATGATTCGCCTGGTTTATAATTGCTGGGGTTTCCAGCAGGCCACAAGCAGGTGCACTCCTCACGCGCCTCTCGTTTTCAGCGCACAGATGCCACGTCAGTGGCTTGATCTCTAAAAGGGCAGCTGTCAATGCTGCATTGGAAAGTCTGGACATGCAAAAACCACAGAACTCCAAAAAGATCTGTATGCAAATGCGAACTGCACATCAACTGAATTTCATACCGCAAAAGCCAATGTTTGAATACGTTTGAAAGTTTGGACATGGTTGGATCTTTAGGAGTCTATTAGCACTCCCCCTTTGTGACTTCGTCAGGAGATCACAACCTCAATACTCAAACTGCCCTACCTTCTCTCAGAAATCTGTCGCACATCGTGCACATTTTGAAAACTGAGCTTCCAGTGCTAAACGGACATTGATCACTTGTGTGAGCAGGACCTCCCCAACCAGCCAACATGATCTCAACACCTGGGGGTGGTCTTCCACGCGTTTTCTCAGCAACTTCTCGACACAAATGGCACCACTCAGACTCACGGATTGATCCAGTCTGCGGTGCCCGCACATAGTTGCAGTTCATCGACACATGGTAAACCACACCATATCGCGTGGTGAAGATACGAAAAGGCAGTTGAAAAGATGGATCTGTCCCTTCTGGAAGAGCACTCCTGCTGAGGTCTGCCCGACCCCTTATTTCTCTCCACAATTCTCCTTCTTCTCGTTCAATTTGATGAATTTCCGACACAATTCTGTCGGCAAGACTGTCTTCCGTCGATGATGATTCGCTCTCAGAACTTTCTTCACCCCCACCTGATGGATCACGCTGAAACATATCGCAGCGGAGCGTCGGCTCACATGGGAGTGTGCTCACCAGCTCTCCTCCAGCCGACGAGACTCGACCATGGACATCAGGCGTAATAGGATCTTGACTTGATGATGCACCAGACGCAACAGCGACTGGAGTTCTCACTTCTGAGCTTCGATCAGTATTGGTTGCGGAGCCTTTCTTTTCTTTTCCTTCTATCGTTTTGGCAGCGGAGCTTGATTCATTTGAATTGGTAGCTGAGCCCTCCACGGGTGTTGCAGTCTGCATACGCCCCCCATTTGGCCCAAAACCAATCTTCCACAGCTGCTGACAAAGAATGGTGATCAAGACCACCAAAATAGCAAAAATGACCATCAGTTGATGAAATTCTTGGAAATTCTCCTCTTCTTCTTCGTCTTGACCCTTGGCTCCTGACGCAATCGCTGCCAAGGTGATGATCTGAATCGCTCTTCTCACTTTCTCTGTGTCAGCCAACTCAACCGACACTTTTCCTTTGACCCCTGAACCTTGGTCACACGAGGTATCGCCTGCTCCTTCAGGCTGGACTCCCTCGTGGAGACGCTCACGTGGAAGCGCTTGGGCCAGCCCCTTATCTGCCGACCCCTCTTCAACACGGACCAGTTCGGGATCTTCAACCTTTGGTCTTTTCCTCATGCCCATTTCCCTTTTGAGCTTTTCCAACCTTGGTGATGCCAGTGCCTTCGTTCCAACATCGGCAATCATGGATTCGCCCATTTGATGCTGCAACGCCCAATCTCCTCTGGAAATTGATTGACGGGCTGCTGCAGCCCTCATTCTCAAATGGCGAGTACGCCAGTTCCCTCCCTCATTCGTTAAAATGGAGATAGCCGCTTGACTGTCTGACCAAACTCTTCGGATCACTTCAGGAAAAACTTCTTCAGCTATCACTGCAATTGACTCACCTGCTAACATGCCTTGGACAATCTCCATCATCTCCGCCTCGGCAGTTGACAGTGCAACAAGCTGTTGCCTTCCTGACCTCCAAAAAATAGGACAGCCTCCTACTTGAATGAGGAAAGCTCCGTGGCTCTCTTCTCCATCTGGTGAAAATGAAGCGTCTGCCAGCGCCTCAATCATGATGGGTCCTTGGCCATCAGTGGAAAAAACCAAACCTTCATCCTCAGTGGCTTTGAGATACCCCTTGAGCTGCTGGTATATGGCCATGACTTGTGACGGATGTTTGGTGGCATTGGCTCCAATACGAGCAGTGGAAAACATGAGGTCTGGTCTTGACCTGGTTACCAGCCATAACATTTCTCCGACTGCTTTCTGTGCCTCTCTGATGCCTTCTGGTGTTCTATTCTCCTCCAACTCCGCTGGCATCAGACTTTGATCCCGTGTAATGGGGATTTTTCTTTTCTTGGTCTCCTCTGGATCTTTCTGAAGGAGATCTTTGATGAACGATTCTTGGGTGACATACCATTCCTCGCGGCCTGTCTCCTGATTCTTCACCTTGGTCACTTCCATGCCCAAAAATCTGATGGGCTTCTCTCCAACGACATCTGGTTCGCTGGTCTTCCATTTTTGACGAATGGCCTCAATGACTGCTGACGACACCTCCTCTTCTGCTGCTACAAAGATATCATCAACATATGTCATGAGAAGTCCTCTCAAAGGAGATGTCACTCCTTCTTCCTTGGGCGGTTCCTCAATCCGCCACAGGTTTGGCTCTGATTCCAATTGAGATAGATGCAAAACTGTTCCCTCGCCTTCTAGCTTCACCTCAACCTCAACCAGAAACTCATCCCTGCAATCTCCCCACAGCCTCGGTGACCTCCTCAGTCCATAGACAGCCTTCAAAGGAAGATAACAGGTGCCAGGGGTGAAGTACTTCTTTTCCAAAGTGATAGGTGGAGGACGAATAAGCAAGACCTCATCGGGGCTTGACATCTTCATATCTGCATTCAAAAATGCAGTCTTCACATCAATTGTGCCTCCAACCCACTGGAAAAAACTAGCTGCTGTGACCAAAATGCGAAACGCTGCGGCATCTGCACCGCTGCTGAAGGTATCTTCAGCCTTCTGCTCCTCAAAGTTTCCGCAGATGACCCAGCGGACTTTTCGGCGTCCACCATTTGGTCCTGGTTTGACGGTGCAAACTAGTTTTGATGGAAGAATCTCCACCTTCTTTCCACTGGCATGAGCTTCTCGTATCAAAGCCTCAACCTCTGTCTTGCTGATCTCCTGAATCGCCTCTTTCTCAGTCAGCAAAGAGTTCACCTCCTCACGCACTGCTGGCAACCACTGTTCCCAATCTCGGGCCACCTCCTTCGGTGAAATCACCCGAGTCTGCAAAACTTCTTCTTCTTCCTCTTTCACTTCTGCCATTTTCTTCAAAGTTTGAAGAATCTTCATCTCTTGCGCTACCAAGTCTGGGTGATCATCCACCATTCTTGGCATCTCTTCTGCAATCAACCTCTCTACACCTCGCTGCATCTTTTGCCTCTCGCAGTCCGCGCCTTCATCCTTCTGAAAGCTTCTGATAGTTGACTTTTGACGAATCCTCCGTCTTTTCATCAAAGCATCAACTGTCTCCTGCTCGATCGCCAGCCATTGTGCTTCATCTGGTGGAAGCTCCGCCTTCTTCATGACTGATCTCGTCAGCCTCGGCTTCTCATCTTCTCCTACTATCCAATGTCCATGGGACTCCGGTGCAGGTGTCAAATACCGCACTGTTTCCATTGTGGGATCAAAACTCCCTCTTTTCCATCTCCTCCTTCTCACCAGGACCTGTTTCATGAACGGCGGCCACGTAGGATCAATTCCCTGGCGCCAGCATCGATTGACCTCGTTGACATATCGCAATGCCCAGGGCCACATTTCCTCAGTTGCCCCTCCTTGAAGCAAAGTGCGTCTGATCTGCGCTTTGATGGACTTGACCGTCAGCTCAGCTCGGCCGTTTCCCTGGGGATCATCACCAGGGGTCCGACTCAGTTCAATACCCCGAGTGTGGATCCATTTCATGAAGTGGCCAGCAAACTCGTGGCCTTTGTCCACGTGGATCCTGTTGACATAGTACCCATCCGCTCTCAAGCGAAGAAGTATCTCCATAGCAGTTCTTGTCACCTCTTCAGACCTTTTGGATGACATCGGGAGAGCAACTCGAAACACCTTGGTGATGAATTCTTCGGGTTCCTCCTCTTTTCTTTCTTCAGCTGGACGCGGATCACACGAGGTATCGCCTGTCTCCTCAGGCTGGTCTCCCTCGTGGAAACGCTCACGTGGAAGTGCTTGGGCCAGCCCCTTCTCTGCCGACCCCCCTTCAACACGGACCGGTCCAGCTGCTTCCTCTACTTCTTCTTCCTCCTCAATCTTTGGTGCTTCTTCAGGGACCTCAAAGTCATCCTCAATCTGAGCATCTTTCAGCTTTGGAATCCCTGCCGGGACTGCCCATGTCAAGGCCCCGACCAGGATATATCTTGCGGTTGAACCTTCAGCATCTTTGGCCTTCACAAGTGGACCTGTTGTGTCCAAAGACAAAGTTCCTCCTCTTGGATGCCGAACTCGGCGATGTGGTGCTGCTTGGGAAGTCTGCTGACAAACAAGGCAGTCGCGTCGATATGGAACATGGTTCATTCGTAAATGTTCTTCCCAACTGAGTGCACAAAGACGAGGATCTTGTTGGAAGACCTCCTTCAAGAGAGCGTGTGAGATCATAGTCATCAACCCAGGAGCCCATCTTGAAAGCTCCTTCGAGCTTCGAATGACTCCTCCACTTTTCTTCATCCTGTTGGCCTGGACATCCAAATCCAAGTTTCCTCCAATGGTTGTTGGCTTCGACGACTGACCTCCCATTTCACCCTGCATGAATGTGACCTCCTTCAACCCAAACTCTTTTGCGACTTCTTTCCATTCCCATGTCTCCCACCATGACACAACCTCCGGCATGTATGAACACGGAGAAGCTGGTTGTTCCAGTGCAAATGCTACCTTCTCAGAAATCCCCATGGCCCTCCTCATGTATGTGGCAACCATGAACACAAAAACCATTCTCCAAGCAAGTATGTCATCCTCCTTGATCTTTTCCATCTCCTCGACCGTTGCATCGTTGATGCCATACTCTTCTCCAAACCATCCTCGAATTGGTCGCGGAGCATCAGTTGCACCAGGGATAGGAATGTGACGTAGGAGACTTCTGGTTCGGCAGTTCGGACCGCCGACAACTCCCTTCAATTTCCCCTCCAATGCACATCGAAGAAGGCCACTATAGGCTCCCTTGTTCAGCAGCATGTTGTGATCCTTTCCTCTTACGACATCCAACTCCAGCAACACATCTTCTCTACCTCCTAACTGTTTCCATGCCCTCTTCAAAGTGAACCCTGAGTCAGCTCCGGCATACAAATGAGCCACCAAGCCTTCTTGTTTCCAAAGTCTCCTCAGTCTCTGGTTGGAAGGCAAATCGGCCCAATCTCCTGGTGGAACAACAAGGGCTTGTTGGACATGGTCAGGTAGTTTTGACAGCACCGGATGCGTCTTGATCAAATCTCTCATCCATGCTTCCTCACGGTGAAAACCTTCCACCTTTGTGGGCAGACCCATCCTTCTATCCTCCAGTTCTGCGATCAACTCCAACGCCACCTTCTTTGAAACATGTGGACAACTCCCCCTCATCTCGATGGGAAGCACTCCCTTTTCAGGGTGAATGATGGTGATGGAGCCGCCTTTCCATTGAATGTCGCAGTGCAGCACTTCAGCCAACTGTCCCATCGGTACAATGGGTTCTGTCTCCATGTCCGGAGCCAACATTGATCCTCCAGGGCTCATCTTCAATTTTACAGACTTCCCATTGGCCAATGAGACGTCAACTTCAGGGTAAGTGGAGCAATCTTCACCTTGACGAATGGGACGAAGTGCATTGGTCGCCCCACTGTCGACCAATCCCACATGCTCCCCATAGCTCAACTGTTGCAGTTTGAAGGTTCTCAACGCCTTCAGTTGTTGTTGAAGACGATCCATGAGGTCTTTACGTTGATCCCCACCTCCTGATGCCGAACTTGAGGACATCGCCGATCCCTCACCAGTGACCGACTTGAGCATCTTGCCTGCCTCCTCCAAGAGCTCTTTGATGGAGCCTTCCGATGAAACCGACTGAGTGTCTGAGCTCTCCTTCTGCCCTCCTGACTTCTCCTCAGCTTCTGACTTCATCAACTTCTGCTTGTTGTGGTTCTGAGGGGAGCCTCCTCCACTTCCTTTTGGCCTTGAGCACGCCGGCGACATGTGGTCAACAGCGCCGCAGGTCCAACATCGGCGCCTGTCATCCCGAGACTCATGCAACCATTCGCACTCCTTCCCCTTTTTGCAACCACCCTCAGAGTTGTAAAAGCGACACTTCATCTTCCCTTTTTCTTCTTCTCCTGTTTTCTCTTTCCCTTTTCCTTTCCCTTTGTCAGCCTTCTCCAACTCCAGAGACTTGATCTTTGGTTGTTCTCCTTGAGGAGCTGCAGATCCTTGACCAGGTCGTTTGTCCGTCATGGACAGTTGGTCCAGTTCAGCCAAAAGGTGGTTGGCCAGTTGTTCCACATTGACCTCTGTCGGCGTGGTATCAACTCCCAAGCCAGATCTGACAAGCGACACCCTAAACTGAAGCTCTCTGTTGTTGTCCAGGACCCGTTTCGTCATGCGCAGCAATCCCTTGAGCTGCAACGCCGGGTCAGGTGCCACTGCCCCGATTTCACGGGCCCGAGCTCTCCACCGCAACCACCTTCGAAGAGCTGGTGGACCTTCGCTGATCTTCTGAATCTCTGGTGGATCTTCAAGACTCCTCAGGATGTTCTGCTTCTCTGTAACTCCTCCAGGACTGTAGGTGACCATGAGGTGTGTCAGAATGCCGAAAGTCGACATCCTTCGAGCTGAGACCAGTTCATCTCGAACTGGTGGCGGCACCGCTTGCAGCATCATCGATGACACCCTGCGCTCCACCCGTTGCCACTTGTCCTGTGAGACCTCAACTGGGACCGTCGCAGGATGTTGGATGCGCTCAATCGGATTGAGAGTCATGTGGACCTTGTACCATTCCTCCGCCAGCCTAACCACGGTTTTCCACCACTCACTGGCCGACATGGACAAGTCTGAGATTATTGGCTCAGCCAGCAGCATCCAGTCGCCCAAGATCAAGGGCCCATGCTGTGGCTCCCAAGGTGCCAAGGCCGGCAAATCGGGAGAGCCCGATCTGATGACCTCCACTCCTCTGATCATTCCACTTTCCTCCTTTGACTCCGTCATGCGCTTCTGCATCTCCCGCATCGAGTCCATCATCAGCTTCATGAACTCAATAGATTTCTCTGTGAAAGCTGCATTGGGCTGCTGAGCTGAGTCTTCACCTGACTTCGGACTTCTTTCTTTAGGGGGGTCTTCAGCCTCCTTTTCTCTGAAACTTCCAGCCTCCTGACTTCGGGGGTCTGCGGCCTCCTCTCTTCGGGGACCTCCAGCCTCCTGTCTTTGGGGGTCTGCGGCCTCCTCTCTTCGGGGACCTCCAGCCTCCTGTCTTTGGGGGTCTGCGGCCTCCTTCTGACTTTCTGGAGTGGAAAACCGCACATCCCCTTCTTGCAACTTCGATTCTACTTGATACAACCTCTGCCTCAGCCTCCTATTCTCTACCATGACTTCATCAACAAGTTGTCTCAAATCTTCCCTTGCTGATTGATCACCGAAATTCATGGTGGAGTATCCAAACGATTGCAAAACTCCCAAACTTCTCATTCTTTCTTCTTCTTGCTGCAAAAAGGTTGGACGGTAGAGTTGGGGTGTCAACCCTGAAAGCATGGACCCAGGTGGCATGAATGCAGATTGCCGCAACTGCTCATCAGTGAACAGCGGCAACAAGGACACTTGTGGGGTGGCCGTCAAACTTCCAGGACCACCAGGATCTTCACTCCCCCTAGGCCCTTGAAATCCCACTTCTGAACCATGCTCCAAACTCCTCTGACCCGTCGCAACCGACTGGTTCCTTAGTTGGCTGTCCTCCAAGGCTCCTTGCATTGTTGGCCCCTTGGCCTCAGGTTTGGTCTGCGGAGTCCTGAAGGTTGATCCTAAAAGATCCTCAGGGGAAACTGCAGGTGGCTGACTTGGCGGTGGCACTGACGGTGGAAGGGACCTAGGACGTGCAGCATGCTCTAAGTGAGGTGTTGTGGACCTAGCTGTAACTTCCTCTTTTGGAAATCCTACAACTTGACCTCCATTCTGAACCTCCTTTTCCTGGCTCGCATGTTGAACATCTTCTATCGCCTGTTCACCTCTCTCTAGTGCTTCCACTGCTAACCTTTCCTGCGCTCTTTTCATCTGTTCTTCTCCAGCTAGCAACTCTTCTCTCGTTGCCAGCCTTCTTCTCACATCCATATGCGCAGCCTCCGAGCTCTTTGGGCTCATAACCTGCTGGGGTTTCCAGCAGGCCACAAGCAGGTGCACTCCTCACGCGCCTCTCGTTTTCAGCGCACAGATGCCACGTCAGTGGCTTGATCTCTAAAAGGGCAGCTGTCAATGCTGCATTGGAAAGTCTGGACATGCAAAAACCACAGAACTCCAAAAAGATCTGTATGCAAATGCGAACTGCACATCAACTGAATTTCATACCGCAAAAGCCAATGTTTGAATACGTTTGAAAGTTTGGACATGGTTGGATCTTTAGGAGTCTATTAGCAATAATCATGTTTACGGCACTATCATCCATTATCCCTGCATCATTTGTGTAATAAATCTATCATGTTAAATCATGTTAAATCCATATGATTATATAACCTCCGGCAATAAAAAAACAATGCAACATAATTTAACAAACATATGGGAAATCCATGGAAATCCCAATTTTCAAACATTTCAATAGGTAGATCATCTATAAATGACATAAATGTTTCATTTTCCATGGCCATGTCAAACTACTGGAGGCAAACCATTTCTGCTACTATCATCCATTGTCATCCATCATCATCCCCTTTATCCAGTATCGTCCAGTATCATTCATTTATCATCCATTATCATTCATTATCATCCATTATCCCTATATATATAATATCCATTTAGGGATAATGGATTGCCTACTAATTATATTTAATGACCTGGATATTATACAATTATATATCTCTCTCTCTATATATATATACACATACCTGGTGCACTTGAATCATACAAATTGATACGTCAAAACTAAATTCCTTAGGAATCGTTCATCAATATTGACTTTTCATATGCCCGAACGCCTATTTCTACGTCATTGGGAATTTTATGGAATTTTGATGATTTTTGCCTCTTTCAGCCTTAATCTCCACTTCACCAACATGTCCCCGCCCAAAAGCAAACAGCATTTCTTTCCCTTTCCCTCTCAACATCTTCCAACAACAGCGTTGCCACATGCCACTCAACTGGCACGAACCCAAAACAAATACACCTGAGTCAGATATTGCTGCAGTGAGCGAAGAATCCTTTGACGAGGACTCACACACCTGGTAAGGTAACAAAAGCGGCCGATGAAGTCTTCATCGCTCGCTGTCGAATATATAATAGGATTCTCAACGCACTCTGCACGCTGACTTTGTTCCTTCATTTTGTACACAACATGATCAAACATGTGGCACTTCGGTGCCAAAGGAGTTCTTGACATGTTTTTTTGATGGCACAAAAAGGCCAATCGAGCATATCCCTTCAGGAAATGAAACCCAGCACTGATGATTGGAATTGTCTTCGCTTTTGCAATGAATGCATTTGACTTGCAGACGCTCGACATGACATAATTGATAGCTCGGGTGGAACTTGCCTCATAAGTTGTTGGGCAATAACCGAAAACATGAATGACCCAAACCAGAAGCGGGAAACACCAAATTTAGTGGAAAGGTTCAAGATGGTTCAGGAATACATACCACCAGAAAGAACATTCCATAGAAAAATCCGAAACCAACCAAGTGCCATAAGATATCTAAAATGATAATGGTCGAAAAAAACAAAATATATTCTCAAGTTACTATCAGTCGGTAAATCTCGTTGTCAGGGTCCATCTCCAAGCTGTATACCCTGCAGAAATGCTCTAAAAATTGGCAGAGCGAGGTGGTGAATGCAG
Organism: Cladocopium goreaui; assembly: GCA_947184155.2. Taxonomy (NCBI): domain Eukaryota; class Dinophyceae; order Suessiales; family Symbiodiniaceae; genus Cladocopium; species Cladocopium goreaui. The sequence goes on along the minus strand of CAMXCT020004979.1, from coordinate 64,044 downwards.
CCTTTGACCAACCCCCAACAGGCTCTTGGGACCAGTCCATCCAAGCAAGGCCCTGTCAATCTTTTGCACATAGTTGGTTTTCTGGTGTTCCTTGGGCGTGGCCCCCTTCCCAAAAAGACATCAAGTCACATAAGATGGAAGGAAAAACAAAAAGCAACCAAATCAAAATTGAACAAGATTGCAACCCAGAATCTCTGCAGTACTCTAGGAACATGCGCGTAAACTCTTTCATTCTCTGCTCTACATCCCCTATAATTACCCACATTTTCTGGTTGAATCCTGATGTTTGTTCAGGTCGTTGGCCTGCGAACCTTTACGCCTCGTGGAGCGAGGGCTACAGGCTATATATGGGACATAGTGGGATACATCTACATTGGATATTATGTAATATTCACATTATTCATCATATTCGATACTTGTGGACGTTTACAAAACATAGAAGAACATGGGATATGATGGGATACGTACTCCATGATATGGGGATTTGAAGGGATTTGACTGATTTAACTAATGTTGTAACTCTCATGAAACCAGGTATAATGCTCTTGGTTGGTGGATTAAGTATTTGCTTTTGATTTCCATGAAAAGAAAACTTGGGTTGATGATGTTGATGATCCCAAGGATATTATTGAGCCGGATGCCCTGGGAATTTTCAGCGACAGAAATGGTGGTTTTAACATGGTTGTTTTATCATGAAAAAGGAGGGGCCCAATATCCATATATTTTGTCGGTTGCATTATCCCTGTCGACCATATCACTGATAGCAAGGCTCAAAGATGGGAGTCACAAAGCTGGCACTGATCCTGAGTATGACTCAGCATTCGGTGACCCGCCATGTGAGATTTGTGAGATTGATGTGGCAACTCGCCAGCTGGCAATTGATGAGTCACTGAAGGGCTTGAACTCTCGCACCAATGAAGGTGCCATGGAGGTTGACATGTACCAGTTGCTCCTGTTTGATCTGACAATGGTGTTCAGCGTCATCATCGTTAGACACCGCAAACCTACGGGACAGTCCAATGCGTTTGGTTATTGACAAGGTGACGAAGCCTCCATACCATGCAGGGAAACTGCGAGAGGCATGCGCCTGGAGTTGCATTGCATGCGCGCCTGGATCAATCTTTCCATGGGCAGAAAGTATCCTGCCAATCGCCAAGTACCCGGGAACTGGAATGATAACCTCTCTTAATATTAGGTGTGTTAGTTCTCATGGTTTATGTAGTTTGTGTTCTCTATTTGATACGATGATACCTCCACTTGACTATGTTCCGGGGAATAATAAAAAAAAACGGTTTCTGGTAGATTTTGTTTTAAACCATTTCAGTGACGACTATGTTGAAGATAGAGGTTCAACAGTTTAACAGTTCGGTATCCAGTTTATGGATGTTTATGGAACATTTTAGAGTCACCTCTGCGCCAGGAATTCATCAATGACTTGGCCCCGACGCTGTTGTGTGCCAAGGCATTTTTTCTGGGAGAACAATTTGGGGAATTTATACCTTCCGGAACTTCCGGTGATCAAACGTGGCAATCGAAAATCCATCATGGATGGTTTTCCCATTAAAACCCTCCATTGGAACTGCGGATTTTCCAGCTATGATTGATGACACTGCAGGGCACATGGAGAAAAACATCCAATCTTTAGCCATTTTGGCGGAACCAAATCTTCCAAGTGCCTGGTCCTGCAAAGGGACACCAATGGTGAAGAGTCTAACCAAAACAAAAGTGTTCCGTTTCCTACACACATTGAGTTAAAAATGATACTCATTGCGCATGCCTGCACACCTAACTAACATAACGAACTGGAAAATCCACCATTTTCTATGGGAAAACTCACTATAAATGCCCATTTTCAATAGCTATGTTAAATTTTCCACAGGGTATGATAAAGGGAACAACCACCTCCTGGCATTCCAAATCGGATTCAACGTGACACAAGGCCCCTACCAAGCGCTCGTGACTGGCAACCTGAGGAATCCAGTGTTTTTGTAACATCCGAATCCCAATAGAAGCACCCCAGAGAGATCCTGAAAGGTTCGATTTTATTCCAATCATAAACATCGAAAATCCATTATTCCATTATTCCCATCATTTTTGGTCCTGGAGTTCTTGGAAAATTTCTGAAACATTCGCCATCATTCGCGGCAACGTTGCGATTGACAGGTTTCTAGCTACCTCACCGAGTGGTTATCCGAGGCGTCTGACCGACATGACAGAAACCTCGATCCATGAGGGGACCGGGGTCAGTTTTGAGGCACAAATGAACCAAAGTGGGAGAAATCCATAGATGCGTTGACTTGAAAACACATACAGTCACATACATATCATATTTATATATAATATATATACAATGATATATATATATATATATACACTATATAACTAAACATATAATCAATACATATATATATATATATATATATATGAGTTGCAGTCCAGATGATAACTTGAAGTTCCTCTAAGTGGATAGGTGGCGTTTCATCAAGAGTTCACTCCACATTGCAGCAGCGTCGATGGGACTTAGTTGATTACCACCGAAATCCCAAAGTTCCCAGGCATCCAAAGAACTCAGAGACTTCGTGTCGCCTTTCTTGAAACCCGCAGACGTGACCCTCCGCCAAGATACCCCAAATGGTTTATCTCAATATGTTTGGGACCCATATGTGGCCCCATCAGATCCTGCAAAATTGAAGTACACCAGTGACCCCAGAGCTTTATTTTGCCTTTATCAGTCTTTTTGTGTGGTCCTTCATTTTTGGACATGCCCGTGTTCATGAGCCACTGTGCTCCGAAATTCATCACCTAAGTTCCTCATTGTTTACAGGGTCTTGAGATGTGACAAGATTGTGTGTGGTGGAGATGGACTACAGTATGTCAAGATGTCCGCATGTGTTGCGTCATCTTGAACATGAAAAGATCGTTTTGTCCAACCATTGGGAATTTACTCGCAATTTGTGGCAGTTTTAACGGGGAAACATATGACGCATATGAGCTATGGTCAATACTCATGGTTAATAACCATTAATAGGGGCTAGTCATCCAATGGTTCATAGGGATTTATAATAACCATTATGAGGATCCTTATTATGGATGGGATGACCATCAACCATATAGTGAGTATTGACCATGGCTCATATGATAATTATGACCGACATGGGATGGAATGGGGGTCCACATTTTCAGAGAAAACAAACAGATGGAGAGGGGTTCAGACTCTTGGCAGCCATCCTCATGTTTAGTCATGTCGTCCTGTGGTTTTATTCCATTTTGGTTGGTGGCATCCGCATTTTAGTTCAATATATTGGATAATTCAAGTCAAATAAATTCCTTGAATCCGCATTTGTGCTGTTTATATAAATGCTCAAGTTGATTGGCGGCATCCTTTGTATCATTGCATTATCATTGCTTAAATCCCCATTTTGCTACTCGGATTGGTTACCTCTCCATCCTTCTACAGTTCCCCAGGGTTCCCCGGGTTCGCGCATCATGGCTTTTTCGTTGGGCCGCCCAGGTACTTCCTATCCCAGCTGCTGCAAAGGAAGCCCTGGACCTACGAAAAGTCTTCTGGAAGGCAGGCTGCAAAACATACAGGGGTCTTCTTCCCGAGGCTCTAATGAAACCAACAGGGATCTAGTGGAACTTAATCATGATCAAAAACAAGGTACTTCTGTTGGTTGATGATTCGTTCGGGTTTTTACTGGGACTTCACAATAAATCAAAAAGGGATTGTATGAGGTTTAAAGAAAAAGAAATCAGAGATATGGGGATATTATTGATAAGTGTTATGAACCTACAGTACCGGTTAATTATGTGTTTCTAATGTATTGTGGGTGATCATAATCCAGAAACTGGGACTTCCGCTCTTAGGATCTCACGTGCCGTCAAGAGTGGTGTTGAATCCTGCCGGCCATGGAAATGAGGGATCTACTTCAAACTGGCTACTGTGTGTGAAAGTGTATGACACATGTTATTTCATCTTATCATGGAAAATCCCACATACATAGTCCAAACAAGCTCGGTACCATGATGCCGTGCATGACACATGTTATTTCATTTTATCATGTAAATCCCACATAAATGGCCCAAAAAAGATTGGTACCATGATGCTGTAAATCACACATGTGACAATATTTCACTAGTGAAAAATGCCTGCAAACGTTTGCAACAGAGCTCGATGCCGTCATGTGCTTGATGTCAAAGACAGAAAAGTTTGATTTCATGACCATAAAACGTCATTGAGCGGCACTCGTCAAAACAACATTATCGATGTATGGTCACAACCTTGGTGTAGTGCGCATGGTCTGAAGGCAGTTGTATTGCTGTAGTGAACGACACAATCAGTTGAATGCCAACACAGTAGTTACAGTACTTTGCTCGAGAAATTATGTCTACACTTCTGTAAAAGCGTCTGTGGGTAAAAGTGTCTGTGTGTAAAAGCTTCTGTGTGTAAAAGCTTCTGTGTGTAAAAGCGTCTGTGTGTATAAACCTCTGTGTAAAAGCTTCTGTGTGTATAAACCTCTGTGTGTGAAAGTGTGTGCGTGTGAAAGCATCTGCGTGTAAAAGTGTCTGTGTGTAAAAGTGTCTGTGTGTAAAAGCCTCTGTGTGTGAAAGTGTGTGTGTGTGAGAAAAGTGTGTGTGTGTAAAAGCCACTGTGTGTAAAAGCGTCTGTGTGTAGAACTGTCTGCGTGTAAAAGTGTCTGTGTGTAAAAGCTTCTGTGTGTAAAAGCTTCTGTGTGCAAAAGCGTCTGTGTGTATAAACCTCTGTGTAAAAGCTTCTGTGTGTAAAAACCTCTGTGTGTGAAAGTGTGTGTGTGTGTGAAAGCATCTGCGTGTAAAAGTGTCTGTGTGTAAAAGTGTCTGTGTGTAAAAGCCTCTGTGTGTGAAAGTGTGTGTGTGTGAGAAAAGTGTGTGTGTGTGTGTGCGTGTGTGTAAAAGCCACTGTGTGTAAAAGCGTCTGTGTGTAGAACTGTCTGCGTGCAAAAGTTTCTGTGTGTAAAAGCGTCTGTGTGTGAAAGTGTGTGTGTGTGTGTGAAAGCATCTGCGTGTAAAAGTGTCTGTGTGTAAAAGTGTCTGTGTGTAAAAGCCTCTGTGTGTGAAAGTGTGTGTGTGCGTGTAAAAGTGTGTGTGTGTAAAAGTGTCTCTGTGTAAAAGTGTCTGTGTGTAAAAGTGTCTGTGTGTAAAAGCCTCTGTGTGTGAAAAGTGTGTGTGTGTGTGTAAAAGCGTCTGTGTCTAAAAGCCTCTGTGTGTAAAAGCGTCTGTGTGTAAAAACGTCTGTGTGTAGAACTGTCTGCGTGTAAAAGTGTCTGCGTGTAAACGCGTCTGTGTGTAAAAGTCTCTGTGAGTAAACGCGTCTGTGTGTAAATTGTCTTGATACCACTTGTCTCGTCTGCCTATAATACATTTAATATATTGGTTTGTAATTAATATTAAAGAATACATATATATATATATAATACATCTTTAATATATGTGTCTCAATACTCACAACAGAAGACCCTGCTCCTCTACGCTCTCGGGCCATCCCAAATTTTGGTGATAAAAACCACCAGCCAAGATCGGAGAAATACGTCGCGCCTGCCAGGGTCCCATGGGTCATGTCCTTCGATCCTTCCTGCGAGAGGTGCTCGGTTTTTGTTGGGATATTAGTGAAAATAGCTGGGAAATTATGGATAACCAATTATGTAATTTGTTTGTTTTTCATTCAGACATTGCTAATGGATCTTAATAAAAACAACATAAGTTTTTTTAACCAATTGTATAACTGGGAAATTGGATATCACCCCCCATTTTAAACATGGAACCCGACAATGGGATTGGACGATCATTGTCCTATTGAATACGGCCATGTTTGGGTTTCAATTATAGTTATAAAATAGCAACATGTTATGACCAACCTTGCAACAAACAGCCTGTGTATTTTTTCCAAATAGACATTTTGGTAAACAAATGCCATGTTGACTCCACAGGGAAAGCAACCATGGGCACACATGGCAGTTCAGATCATCCCACCTTGCCAAGTGGTTTTCATGTGGGCAAAACAATGCCATAAACCAGCCATGACTGGGAATGGTAAGTAAGTTTATACCACCTATAAGAATGGCGATGACTTGGGGATGGTGCAAATGGCATTGTGAATTACATCATGTTTATCCCTGGGATCTAATCTGAAACATTGGGATTTGTCAAATTTTCAAGGATGTATTGGTATCTACCCACATTAACCCTGGAAATGGCATTGTGAATTACCTGCATTAACCCTGGTCTACCCTGATGCACTCGTCCTCCATTCGTGGGTCTCCCATGGCACTTTCCCAGGTGATCCATGTGGAGAATGCCACGCGCTTGGATCAGGTGGGCCCCGAAAGCGAGAAGTCAGGCACCATATGATTGGTACAATGTGAGGCCCCCGTTCGATAGCTAAATTGGTTTATAACTCCAATAACTATGGTAAAAATGGTACGCAAAGAATCAAAAAACTATAGTTACTGGGGCGAATCTAAACCTAACCAACTTATAACTGGGGGGCCTCAAATTTTATGATTCCACTTCTTGGATATGTGATATATGGGATTTATTGGGATTCTAAAATATCATCCATCTATTGGGACATTCGGATTTTTTTTGGGGATTACTATTGGGATTCTATAGTTTCTCCTTAGAGAAAAAGGGTCAATTCCTAGGGATAAATCAATGGGATGATCCGTCGAATCATCCGATTTGAAAGGCATCGATATCGTGATCGACATTTTCAGACTTCTTCTGTGATTCCCCTTACTAGTCATCATTTGTGGATCATCGTGGATACCCTCTGGTAATTTAACATAGCTATTGAAAATTGCCATTTATAATGAGTTTTCCCATTTAAAATTGTGATTTTCCATAGCTATGTTGGTTTACCAGAGGGTACCAATGAGAGATGCAGTGAGACAAATCGTGGATTCATCCGCAAATTTTGGCCGCTGGGATTTTTGGGAAACTGATCATCAACCATAAGATGGACTGGATTGGAATGAGGTACACAATTTTTGAGACAAATCTACCCTCTGGTAATTTAACATAACTATGGAAAATCACCATTTTTGATGGGTAAATCCACTATTTCTATGGCCATTTTCAATAGCTTTTTGTATGTTTACCAGAGGGTACATTTGCATTGGTGAATCATCGTTGGCATGTTTGGTTTAGGAAGTATGATTTCCCATGGATTTCCCAGGAGCAGAGTGTTTGGCGTTTGGGGGGGGCAGGTCGGAACAAAAAACATCAAAAAACCATGGAACGTGAGGCAAAGGTGTGATGGGATACACTTCAACATGGAGACGTGTTGTAACTGCAAGAAACTACTGGTACAGTAGTCCACCCATACACTAAGTATACTAGAACCTAATAAGATGTAATGCGATACCGCATTAGCCTGGTAAACTGAAAGTTGCTTTTGGATTTACCGTTTCCCCGTAGTTGCTGGCTATACGGATCTTGTGACGTCAGATTCAACCCCATTAAATGAGGTGATAGTTTTGACATAAATTATATAAACCAATGTGTTGATATCCCCACTTGGTGTCATTTACATATTGACATTCTGGACACGGCTTAAACTTGCAGTACCGACGGAGCTACAGAAAATTGGTTGTTGTTACTGCAAATCCAAGTTGAACCACACCAAAGCGCCTCGTGAATTCGTATATTATTTGTGCTGTCTCAATATCCTTTTGTATTATAATTGAAAATCAGTTATAGCCAACCCCAAAACGTTATACATGTGCAATCGCACAAAGATAGTTGTAAATTACTGTTCTATCTTTTTGAGGTTTTTTTATTCTTGATTGCAATGGAATTCCATCTACTTTCGAAATTCCCTTCATCCAGTTGTTCGAGTTTGTTTCCGCCCATTGAAATCACACTTCCTCCCCGGAAATTTTTGGATGCCAATTTCCCCTGCTTAAACTCCGAAATTCCTGAAATCCCCAAATTTCCCCGGTTTTTTTTTAATGTTTTTTTGGAGTGTGTTGATGGTATTTTGATGGTTAGATCCCCATAGATCCCCGATGTTTGGGCCTAAAACATCCCCAGCGAGCGCTCGAGCTCGCGCTCCTAACCGGCGCCAGGTGCTGGGTTTCTTGCAGCAAGACCTGGGCCTTCGAAGCTGGCTGCGGCAACGATCCTGGGAGGTGTGGACCTATAGGGTATATGGAATATCTGGGGAAAAAATGGTAAAACAGGGAAACTAGGACAGGACAGGTTGTAGGTCAGTTGGGCGGGTGTTATGTTTTTGTTCAATCTTGTAATCTGAAATGTTTGACTGTTTCTTTTTGATTATCTTGCTAAATGTGTTGTTGAGGTTGTTGTGATAATGTTTGGACTGAATGAAGGGGATAAGTGTTGAGGTGGTCAGAGTTTCTATGTGTAGGTTCAGGTTCAAATTCTACCAAACTGTTGTTCAAAGATGTCGAATTATCTGCTTCAAATTCATGTATTGATTGAGGTTAGGCGCTGTGGTTCCTGTTTGGTTTTGCATGTCAAGCATCCTTGAATACCAAAGCCAGTTTGGCACAAATTGACTGAACCGATGTATTGTCCCTTGTCTTCGACATTCCGCAGATGCATCTTTGTGAGGCAGGTTGAGCTTGCGCCAGGCCGGTTCGTCCTTCCAAGCGGTCATGCACGAACACAGCCTGCAAGGGCTTTTCTGGCGCAGACCGTTAAAACTGGTTGGACTTTGTTGAGCTGAGCACAGGGAGCATCGTAGTGCTGGTTCTCCAAGCTCTCATTCAAAGGTTCCTTCCTGGCTTCTTCATGAACAGGGCAGTGAGGAAGGCTGGGCAAATGCTGAAAAGGAAAGAGCCCGCCCCTGCACGGCCGCTCGAGGAGGAATACATCAAGGACTTCATCAATTCACCTCAACGTGAAGCTTTGAGCACCCCTTCCTTCTTGTTGGTCAGTGGTTCCCAAGGCATTGGGAAATCAACCATGCTGAACAATCTCATGTGTGAGCATGTGAAGAATGGCAAAAGGGTGCTCCCGCTCAAGATGTGAAGCCGTCCTGGTGAGGACTTGAAACTCAATGAAGCGCTGCCCAAAGCATTGCAAGCAGTAAATTTGCCGCGATACTACCCAGAACAAGTGGAGTATATGCTGGAAAAGGTGAACGAGACGTGCAAGTGCCGAACAGGCAGTGCCGTCGTGGTATACCTGCAACTCACAACCAAAAGCCGCGGAGACAAATTTAGTAGGGATGCCTGTGATGACATTGCTTCCACCCTCGGTGCCTTCGCTCGCAACGTCACCTACGACAATGCCGCGTGCAAGTTCATTTTGGAGGTCAGAGTGTCTGCAGTGGCAGACATCATCAAAGAAAGGTTTAACATGTCAGATTTGGTGGTGGTGCGACCACTACCTTTCGAAGACTTCACATCTGTGGTCCAGGAGGTGGCAAAGCAGGGAAACGACTTCCGGACGCGGAACAAGGTTCTTGCCGACGGTGAGATAGAGGAGGTGTTGAAGCACTACTACATCCGCACAGGGGGCAACTTCCGCGCCTTGGGCGAGATACTGCGAAACGTCTCCAGAGAAGGTCAGAAAGGTGCGGATGCGGTCATCAAGCAGGTTGAGCAGTGGTACAAGGAGAGGGTGGAACCAATTGAAAAAAAATTGGATGACCAGGACCAGGAAGTGAAAGACTATCTCCTCAAGGTGGCAGAGGCAGGACCCATGGGGTCCCTCCCAGAGAGCGACGAGGAGACCGAAATGAAGTTGAAGCTTCTTCGTGAGGAGCCAGCAGACTGCGTCCTGAGGAGAACAACCAATTTGAGAGTGGCTTTGAAGCACTGGCATTTCGTCGCCAAGCTCTTTCAAGAGGATGAGCAGAAGTTGAGGGATGCAGGATACATGTGAGCTTCGCCGGTGAAAAAAACTGTGACGCTTGAGATGTTTTGTGGGTGAGTCATGCAAGAGTAATTTTCACATATTGCCTGCATAACCGCAGATACCCAACCCTAGTATGAATGATACCCAGATACCAGTATCTAAGTATCAACGATACCCAGAGCCTAGTATCAATGCTGTTTTACAATTTAGGGTATATGGAATATCTGGGATATATAGGATACATGTATATGGGACATATATATATATATACCCGTGTATAATATATATATATATCATATATCATATATCATATATTTTAATGTAGTATAATGTAATAGAATATAATAGAATATAATAGAATATAATAGAATATAATAGAATATAATATAATATAATATAATAGAATAGAATATAATATAATGTTATAATATAAAATTATAATATAATATGATATAATATGATATAATATGATAATATATGATAATATATGATATGACATGATATAATACAGTATAGTATAATATAATATATATATATATAACTATTATATCCAGATTGATAGAATATGGAAACTATATACTGGGATATACGTTACATAGTTATCAATATGTCATATATATATATAGATTAATAATGGAATATATTAGGATGTATCAATTAAATAAGACAAATAGGACACATATATATATATTATACATATCATTGGATGAGTTATAATGACTTCATTGTGATGTCACAGGAATGGTTGTTATAAAGGGAATAATCCCTAAATGGCCTTATTTCAGCTATTTCCGGGTTAGGTAAATATTATAATCAAGCCAGACTCATTACAATGGGGTTATAAGTCATAATGGGAGATATGATGGGATATAGAACAAACAATAAATATAGAAGGGATACTTATTAATAGTCAAGACTTGTTAATAATGATGATCAACTACCATGTAATGGTAATTGATGGTGATTAATGATGATTAATGGAACTACCTTCGGGTAATCAAGCATGGCAATAGGTTATCATCATTTTCCCGAATTTGGTTATCATGTTCTAAAGATGATTGAGGAAACCCCAAACAAAATCAAATAAAATTGATTATCATTGTCTAAAGATGGAGGATATATATATACCCCTAAATTTGGTGGCTGAGAAAGTCAGCTTCCCTATAATTTGATGGATTTTTTTGGGTATCTTAAATTTCAAACAAACCCAAATAATTGCATGAGGATATATAACCAACCATGATGCGGATATAATGGAGATATGCTGGTATACATAGCGGTAACTAATAAGATGATGGTGTGTTTTGTTGAAAGACAGGGGATTTGCCCAGTGTCTGATTTCATCAAAAATGGGCCTGTAGCTGGCAAATTGTCGCAAAATTATTGTAACAAGTCGTGGTCATTGCAAAGCATCCATTTTGAAAGTCCAATAATTTTCACGAAAATTGCATGAACCATCAAACTTTGCGGGTACCCTGTTTTGAAACCAACTCCCAAGCTATCGCTTGGGTTAAAAATTTTGTTGATCATAAATGGATGCAGAATTAATGAAACAGGGAAGATGGGGTTTATTCGGAAACTCAGAGGATGTTGGGAATTCGCGACCCATGATTTTGCGGTTTTTTACCAGAAACATTGGGGGGATCAAAGCACTACGAAATCGAGATATAAATTGAATTTCGCCGCCATGACCGAATGGAATTTGACTACGCTTGACTACGCACACGCCATTTCATCCGGGAACCTTTTGATGAGGTGTTCCATCTCAGAAATTTTAAAATTGGGGATGGGTCAAAACCCTGGTACCTAGTGAACCCCAAAATAGCTGGTAAATGGATGTTCATCCCATTAAAAATTGTATTAATAGGTATTGATCCATACCCAATTCACCCAGAAACTGCCGAAACAAATGGTTTCCGGCCGCATCTCCATCGTGCCAGGCCCACGTCCCATGGATTCAGGACATGTTTCTGTCGCTTTGGATGCAAAGCTGGGAAACCCAAAAAGGCTGGAGGCGGATGACCCAATGACCCGTTTTTTCACTGTTCATTCACAAACTTAAGACATCTTAAGACATTATAGATGGATATAGACACTGGGACCACAATGCACCTTTCATCATTTTCTTTCTGCAACCATTTCCCAAAAAGTTGGACCCACTAGAAACTTTTGACCCACTGGAAACCATTTCTCAAAAAAAATTGTAGCCCAATTTTGAGGAAACTTTTGACCCACTGCACGTTGCTCCACTCTCCAGATGCGTCGGTGAACCTCACAAGCGTTGAGGCCAGTAGCGCCGGGATGACCCTCCGACATTTGGAATTCAAATTGGGTATGGCTTAAAGCTGGGTCCAACAATTAGATGATGAATACGCTATAAACATATAATATATATATATATACATACATATACATATTATCTATAAACATCTATAAACATGTAATATATTCATATTTGTAAAACTAAAATGGTTTCCTGTGTTTCAGTGTGTTTTCCGGGGCGGTCTTTTACAGGATTCTCCCTCATTTGAGAAACGGGCAGAAAATCTGCAGATCCGATCCATAGAGAAATTTGGCCTCTGGCAATTTGTCACGTAACCATGGAAAACTATCCATTTGTAGATGATTAACCTATATATATAATATATATATAGGTTAATCATCTACAAATGGATAATATATTTATTTATATTTGAATCCAACCATATAGATATGGCCATTTCAACCATGGCTATATGTTCAACAACGAGTGTCCACAGTGTGTGTGCACTTTCAGGTTCAACTCATTTGCCTGGGATGAAGTCTGCTCTGGGATGCAGGAACTCACTTAAAGTTGCTAACTGGTTGAGTATATTATCAATTATTATCATAAACAACATCTAAAAACATATAAAAATTAAAAGTTAGTGTCTAAATTGTCTAAATACATTTAAAGCGACTTGAGATGACTTGAGAATTATGATCCATAATCACGCGAAGCCATCAGGTCTTTGACGCTAGGCTTAGCTGATCTCATCATCCCGGAAAGTCATGGTATCCCCACCACGGGAACCTTGGGATGCTTACCAGACACACAGAATCAGATCCGGCTGGTTTTTTTTGGTCACATTGAAAGCAACTGTTCATAACAGGTACCCTCTGGTAAACATAACTATGGAAAATCACCATTTATAGTGAGTTTTCCCATTAAAAATGGTGATTTTTCCATGGTTTTTTGTATGTTTACGCAACCCCGGAGGGGTTTCCAACCACCGAAGCTCCTGGATTTCCTTTCGGGTCAGCTTCCACAGCTTGGACCGTGGCCGCAGGAGTTGCATTTCCAATTTTCCGGGCCTGCGGCCGCGCGGCTTTCAGGTGCCGCATCCACTAGATTTATAGGGGATTTCAAAGCAAGATTTATAGGGGATTCCAAGAATCAAAATTGGGAGACCAAGAAATTATGGTAAGTTGATGTAAGTTGAACATTTGCTTGGGGGTTACACTACCCTACGGATTTTCCACGATTTTCCAGGAGGTTTGTGACACTGCTCAACTCTAGTGTCACGATCAGTGCTCTATGGATTTTACGGACACAAGTCAAGAGACATAACCCACGGTCGCGTCGGTCAATTGATGGTTATTTCATGTTACCCTCCGGCAAACTAACATAACCATGGAAAATCACCATTTTTTATGGGTAAATCCACTATAAATGGCCATTTTCAATAGCAAACTGTTAGTTTACCAGAGGGTATTTCTTGGGTGTTACTGATTGAATGGGGATTCTCATGATTCACATTCATATGGGGAACACCGAGGGGAACCCCTATCAACCAATCAAGAAAATCAACCACTATCCTCTATCCAGCCATCCCAGTTTAGCAGTCTGTAGAACCTATATTTAAGAAGCCCCTCATTCGTGGAGGTACAGTATTCCATCGAAACTTGTAGTTTCAATAACCATTTATTACTTGAGCAGTGTTCAAAACCCTGGTGATTGTGTGGGCTTATATATATATATAGTCTATCCAAGTTATTGAGGATTTTCACACTCCATAAATTTCCCATTCATTAACCCACCAGTATAAGGGAACGGAGTTGCGGCTTTAGCAGCCACTGCTCACTTGGAATGGTCATCCAATGTTTGATAACAACAAACACGTGTACATAGCCATGGCAGGATATGGGGGTACCTATTTTTCTGGTGATCTTTGGGTGATCTTTGGCAACCCTGGCCATTGGCGGTCAACCTTTGGCTCAAAGATTCAGAGAGAAAAAGAGCAACGGACAACCGCGTGACACATAGTGAAAAGGCGGCCAGTGCGTAAAGCAACTGGTGATTTGCATCATGTCCGGGTGCCAAGGCGAGCAATGCAGTGCTGAAGAAATCCTCTGGTTTTTGATGGTGATTTTTGTTGGAACATGTTGGAACTATTGGTTATTTGATGGTTATTTGATGGTTATTTGATGGTTATTTGATGGTTATTTGATGGCTAACAGCTTTGATGGGACAACATTGTTGTATGGGTTTCACTGGACCTGTTGTGCAACCAGTAGCTTTGGCAGAGGGTGAACTGGGCAGCACAGACACCCAAAGTCATACCTATCATTGAAAGATATTGGCTAGAGAACCCAACATTCAACCACAAAAACACATGGTTATGCTTTTAGCAGTACAACGCTAGGATGTGATATTGGCTATGTGTGCCAAAGATGTGATGCAGTGATGGTGTCGAACTGAACTGCAGCCCGTTAAAAACGGCCACATCCTCGACCGAAAATTGTTAGATATTTCGTGGGATGGGCTCCACCAAGGTTCAAAAACACCTACCAGTCCGGATTCCTCTCGATCCTGTACTCCATCGGCAGCAAACCACTTCAGATCTGGGACAAGAAGGCGCTGCTTGAATCCCAATTTCTCTTCATTCAGCAGTGAAATATCGAGACCTATGGAGACAACATGGCAGAACCGTGGCTATTTCTTTGGTGAACATCCAAATATGATAAATATGGCTAGTGTTCATGTGCATTTTGAATGTTTCGAAGGTCAGGTATTGACCATTATTGACCTGTCCCGCATAAGGATACCTCCATACAGACTACCTTCAAGCGAAAATGGATGCTTCAGTTTCATCCTTTGGTAATCCAACGTGGCAACGAGAAATTTCAATTTTTCTGGGAAGGTCTACATGGAAACACACGCAGAAAGATGATTTTTACATATTTTTACTGCTTGAATGTGCCCCTTGTTGGACCTGCCAAATTCAGGGAAAGTATCTTCATACGAAACCAAACAGCACACGACAGGTGCGCAATGGTCACATCAAGCGCCTCACGGATTCGGATATCCAATCCAGCGTTCTGGACGGGTCAAGTGGTCGCTGTGGATGCTTGAACGGTGACCTGAAGTCAGAATTGAAATGACCCCATTTTACGTGGGTTTCAATGGTGTTTCATAAGTGTCAAGTTTAAAGTGTGCTATTTTTTTTCCGTGGTGAAACGCATTTTAACAGCTAGAATTCTGCAAAACAATCCAAACATATCCAAACTGTACTTGTAGGTTTGCACAAAAAATCCCAACATCTTGCAAAACATCTCTCGGCCAGGAGATCATGGGGACCAATGTGAGCACGACCTACATCACTTGCCCAGCTGATTCGTCCAAGACCTTGGGCATCAAACTGCCCTTCCTGGCCCCTTGGCTTTCCATAGCCCTAGGGGATCCCCAATAGATGGTTTATCATGGAAAAAACCCATCTAAAATGGATGATAACTGGGGGTAGCCCTATTTTAGGAAACCACCATTTGCTATAATGACGCAAGAATATGTGGGTCCATGGGTTGTTAGATAATTTACCCATGCTGCCCATTTGGCTGGTCATGTCACAGATTTGGAGCCGAAAAAAACCCGCGGAATCTTGGCCCATCAAGACTTCTCATCGCAGTCATTACCCATGCACTGAGTGGTGTCAAATATGTTCTGTGAACGATAGAGATGATGATCCCCCACATATGATGCAATTATGTTTCCAGTGGGCTTGAAACCATCAGTATACTTTGGTGGTTGGGTCCTGGGTTGTTCCATGTTGTTCCACCCCCACGGAGGTGATGATCATCAAGAACTTGAAGAAGTATTTCACCTTTGAGGTGAGGCTAAAAAATGATGTTGCGGTCATGGGGCGCCTTTCGCCCAAGATGTTTTTCAACATGATGTTGGTGGGTCATGGCAATGTTCCCCATGTTGGCTGGGGCCGTGATGGACAGGATACGGACACAAAAGGGACTAAATCAACAAAAAAAGGGGAAACTCTCCATGAATCATGGCCCAAGATGGCCCCAGCAGGGGTTTCAATAGTCAGCTCTTTTGGTGTGAAGCCAGTGGCTTTTGATCCACAGCCATTTTTATAACTTCCTGAATCTTCCAGACATAAATGGTGAATCATTCATTTCCTTTGGTGAAATGATCAATCAATATCCTTTCCAGTACATTTAGATTTCCTGGATATCTTGGATATCTTGGGTTCAACATATATCCTGGAGATGGCTGGAGTTGATACTAGTACATACTGAACGAACATTAACCATTATATTAAAACACAATGTGCTTGTGTGTGTATGTACAACATGTTTATATTCTGTCTACTTCAGGATGATGCCATTATATGCCACTATACATATACACATAGATATATATATATATGAATGTATAATACACACACATACCAACAATCACATTCTCCCAATGTTCCAGAACCCCCAGGCGACCCAAGAGAGGGTTCCACTCATGATGGTTCAGCCACCAAGAGTGGCAACGCTACATTATACATAGATTCCCTTGGACACCAACATAAATGCTTCCCCCCCGGGATCCACCAACATTGATGTGCAAAGTTACCCACCATTTAATGTAGATGATGTTCCGAATGGGAGACAAAAACACGGTTTTTCCACATGTTCTTTTGAAAACATATATTATTATTATTATTATTATCATGATTATTATTATTGTTATTATTATTATCATCATCATTATTATTATATATATATATATATATATTGATTGTCCCCAAGCTAAATACCAATACATCCTCGAGAATTGAGCAAAATATCCCAATGTTTTAAAATAGATCCCAAGGATAAACATGATAATGTGGGTAAAACAATAGTAGTATTATCCCCCAGTCATCACCATAAATAGTTGGTATTTATACCATTCCTAGTCATGGGTGGTTTATGACATTGTTTTACCCACATTAAATCCCATAAGATGGAGCATTCGGTAAATCCTAAGGATAAATCCCATATAAATCCCATAAGATAAGGATAAATCCCATATCAATCCTTATAAATCCCATAGGATGTGATCATTGGGATTATAAATCCTTATAAATCCCATATCAATCCATATGGCAGTGTGTCAAAATCTTGTACCCCTGGTGGACATCAAAATAGCTGGTAAATGGATGTTCATTCCCCTAAAAATGGTATTAATAGGTATTGATCCATACCGATAGAAATCCATATCAATCCTTATAAATCCCATATTGGGTCAATTTTTTTCCGGAACATCTCCTTACAACGTCGATCCACGAGGTCACCGTCCTGGACGACAAGGAAGTGCGTCGACGCTTTCGGGCTTCCAACTATCAGAGCACCACCAGGCGCGGCTGCCACCGCCATGCCCGGCCTGGTCAACTAACAGTTTGCTATTGAAAATGGCCATTGATAGTGGATTGACCCATTGAAAATGGTGATTTTCCATAGTTTTTACCCACATAGCTATTGAAAATGGCCATAGAAATAGTTGATTTACCCAGCTATAAAATGATTAAAATGGTAATTTTCCAGTTCGCTATGTTAGTTCACCAGAGGGTATAACTTATAACTAGTTAAGAATGCTTAAGGATGGTGAATAAATGGATAGTAACTTGATAGTAATGGTGAATGGTTGTTCATGATGGTTAGTACATGGATAGTATGATGGTATAGTAATGAATATAATGCTTGGTTCTAGTTAATAGTGGTGATTAATGCTTGATGATTATATATTATTATATTTAAGTAATAATTATAGGGGGATTGCGGGATTACATGCAGTAATGGAATCACCAGAAAGATACTCCTGGGTTGATGTGGCTGGGAAATCCCATTGCGCGCAATGCAGCTAATCTTCTCGAACTATTTATTAGTGGAATCTGGAATCATCATTAATCACCATCATTACGCATATAATTAAACCAGACTAGTGATGATCATATAGCTGGTATATAATCTGGAATCAGAAAAAAAAACACCATTGTTATATACCATTATTACAGATTTCTAATATTATCAACCATCACAGCATCACCTATCGCATTCACGTTTCATGACACCGATGGGATGGTCCGAAATCATAGCAATCTGCTCCGAAATATGGGGATTGCTAGTGGTGATCAATGGTGAGAAACATGTTGATTAAGGGTGATTGCTGTAATGTTGATGAATGGCAATTAATTTCGATATCTGTATGTTTTTTTTCACTGTGTTTTTTTGCTATTTCCGAGTGCTATATCATTGATTGGCCAACAAAAACACCCAGTGCTTATTGAATCCACCATCAATGATGGAATATGAATGAGATATATAATTATTCATCTATGAGATATATAATACATATGTGGATATGGGAATATGTAATTCGCAAAACAATGATATACCATACACATGGGAATGGGGCCCCTAAGGTATGTCATAACATGTTTGATTTGTGCTCACCCATTCAACTGCAGATAGTAGATATACTGTACACAAAAATACATATCCATGAAATTTCATGAAATGAATCCTACTATAGTTAAAAACCAACAAAAGTGTATCTATGGGGTTCGTTCCTGCAGAAAAGGAGCAAAGTCAATGTACCCAAACTATAATGATTCATGCCACCAAAGCTGTAGGTTTTGGTCGCCCATGTCTTAACCATTTGCATTTGATCCAAGTTCGGCTTTCAACCAGTGAGAATTCGCTGGCGAAATATTGGAGTGCTATTTGTTCGAGAGTTGGAGTGAAGGCTGGGAGAATGGTTTGTGGTTTCATGTATCTTTGATTTTCACCCCAGAAAAGAATGAAACGCTAATCCCACCTGATGTTCATATTTTCAAGTGGCTCAACCACCAACCAGTGACTGGAGGCTAGTTATCCAGGGCCAACATTGCAAAGATTCCGCAGCGGATTCCAGTTGCCTCATCCAGCTTGGTTTCATTGTTGAGTTTATGATTGGAAACATCATATCTCATTAGTGGATTTAGGGGTCCCCCAAAACTCTTGGCCCATTCTTGGAGAGATCCAGCTACCCTTGCTGCAACTCATATTCTTGGTCGGTAAACATTCCCATTATTTGTTTGGGTTCGTTTGAACATGGAATACCCATGAATACCCTATAATCCCATGGTTTTTTTAATGGTTTTTCCATAGTTTTTGCATAGTTTTAGCTGCCATGTTCTGGTCTCATGGTATCCCCATACACCCATGGGTCGCCAGGGTGAAGCCCTTCATTTGCACCATGCCGATGCGATTAGATGAAGGCGCGGCTCCCACAAAGTCAGGGTCCCTTCCGGGGCACCTTCCAAGGGTTCTGAAACCGCGCAATGTATGAGGATGAATTATTAGATTTTTGCAATTTTTGGCACATGTTCCCGGTTTTGAACACTAAGACATGGGGTCATACTTCAAGAGCTGGGAACCCGGAAGAAATGGTAAAAGTGCATGCTGTTGTTTTGGGCAGCATTTTGACCCATATCCGCAGAAAAGATGATAAATGCATATATAAATGCAGATTGCAGCCCCATTCTCCATATACCATCATATACATTCATATATCACATTATAGACATATAAACAACAACGCTGGAAGATGAGCCAAGTTTCTGGCCGACCAGAGAACTTGGCTCTGGTGAAAGTGTGGGAGCTGTTTGAAAAACACGAAGCACCTAGCGGTAGCATTTTTGGGGGACAGAATAAGAATTATGATAGGTAAAATCATGTAAAATCTACATGATAGATAGGTAAAATCATGGTAAACATCTAGTCTTGACCTCTACTGATAAAAACTGATTTTAGAGGCAAAATCTAGAGTTCCTCCCATGCACCCTTTGCCAGGCTGGAATCAGATCTCCGGCTGCAATTTGTCAACAGGTGTTTTGGGGGTTGGCACATCCTTAGCTTGAAGGACACTTGAAGGACATCTAGATGTACGGATGGCAGATTGTGTGAAAAGAATTTGCAGTTCCGTTGTTTTCTCCAGTCGCAGAACCCCCAGAAACCAGTAGATCTTCCCGTAGAAGTCTCCGCGCATAGGGTCAGAGGTCCTAGCTACAGAGAGCTCGACATGATTAGGTGTGGTTCAAAATTCCAGGGCCTCACACACAAGACTGGCTGCGGACTTCAACTATTTCACATGCTCAACTCTAATTATTTGGTCCCAAGTGACCAATGTTTCTTAGGAGGGTTGAAAGTGTGTTTTTCCATGTTCAGCATCGCCCTCATTATTTTGGCTTTTTTTGTTTAAACAGTGGTTTCCCCATTAAAGTTAACAAATAATAACTTGGATGAGAAGTGGAAGATGTTCGGAACCGCCCATCATATTCCTCCCATCATACTCCCAGAATATTCCCATATTTATACTGTGTATTCTTGGTAAAATTCCATGAAATTCCACCATTGACCCATCCTCAAAAGCCATGGGCTTACGGGCTTTCTGACCCAAACCATCCCGAGGATCCAGTTCAATCTCTCAGATTTCACCCGCCGTGCCTATGGAACCAACTACATCGAGACTCTTCGCGTTCAGCTTCATGCCAATTGCCGTAGCCTGGAGAACTTACTTGGCTTGCCCCGGTGGTTTGGAATGCGAATCCACAGCTATAAATATAGTTATATATAATATAGTTATATACAATGTAGTAATATATATATATACATATTGTATATATATATATATATTGTAATATAGGTAACATTTCACTCACTATCTCTACTTGGTGTTTTGGATTAAGGTGTCTTATGTTCCATGCTAGAAATGAGATTATAGTTATATTCTGAATCCCTATCAGTTTTCACACATTCAAACCACCAGTCAGGAGAGATACTCACAGACTAGGCATGTACTGTATATAAGTTAAGATTCAACATGTGCTTTATTCGTGAATGGGTGGTAGATGGCTATATGCCAATTGGATTTATCCAACAGAAATGGTTGACGCGTCACCAATGGAATGAGAACACCAAGTAACATCAACCCTGAGAATCACCAAATGAGCTACAGCCAAAATTTAGGTCAATGGAGAGTAGTATTCGAGACATCTTTATTTTTTGGAAACTGAGCTGGGGCTTGGACAACGATAATACACTCTTCAAAAAACGATAACATTTGCTTATATACCCAAACCTGAAAAACGATAATACAGTCTTCAAAAATTGATGACTTGGAGCTATATACCAAATATTGACCATGGCCCAAATGTTTAGAGGAAAGTAGTCTTCCAACCCCCGGGTCTGTGGCGGGGTCTATGGCTTAGTTGTTGGATGGTTTCGCTGATATTCCCATTGCTATTGATATTCAGCCAAACTGCCTGAGAATGATCAGAGTTCTGATGTAATACAGTATCACATTCACTTGGGGACAGCATGTACTGAGTGATATAGGTACTGGCTGCTTCCGTCGGCAAATCAATGATGTGCTGGTTGTTTATGGTTGGTTGTTTTGCGTGTTGGTCAATTCATGTCAATTCTATGAAGAGTCATGAAGAGTCGTTCATTTTTAACCCCATGTTTTTCATTGTTCCCCACAGCAGTGAATGTTGGGTTTCAATCTCTGGGTCTGGAGTGGTGCGCCGTTTTGTGTCAGCCTTGAAGACTGGAACGGAACCCTGGAACCTGCTGTTGGGTTGCAAAGCTGGTTAATTCTGTGGTCATTCAGCCATATGTCCGATCCAGGAGTGTCATGTCCACTCGTCGCCCTATTTTACATGATGGGTAAAACATATATATATATATACATGTATTCACAATATAATATATATATATAACATATATATATGTCAACTTATACCATGATGCTGATGCGATCTAAGCCAGGCTAAAGCCGCTCATTACCATATATATATATATATATGTATATTATATCTTGGATTCCCAAAGAAAACCGGCTTCCAGTTAAAACATGGAGTGAAGCATACCCCCAATGCAATGGGTTGAAGATGGTTGTAGTCCGGCCCCCACTTTCTCATGAGCACTCCTCAGAAAACGCTGGTAAAATTGTTCATTTTGAGGTCCCACCTAGGGGGTGATTACAGGGATGGGATCCCACATATTTCTATGGATCGGAAAGTAGAAGGAACTAGTGTAGTTCTAACACCGGAGTAGCCAGTGTTTATGGAGGTTCATTCAATACGAAATAATGGGGGTGTCTAAACATTGAGCACACCCGTTACATCCAGTATGCCCATGAAACAACAATTTTACTGGCAAAGATGCTGAGTGGATATAATATAACATGTATAACAATATTTTTGTTCCCCAACATGTTCAGACAAACGTGTATCATGTTGTTAATTAGATATTCGATATCCTATTATATATCCATTGTATCATCATTATAATATATCATATTATATATATATTCGATGGGATTGAGCCAGCCCGGGCCAACCCCCAAAGGTGACCAGCCTATTCGAAGGTTTATTGATGGCCTTGTGAAGCACACGATGGCCTCAGGGAGGCTTAACTCTTGGTGTAGTTGGCTTCCCATTTTATTTTATACCCATGATTGGAAAAAAAAACATGTCCCACCAATATCCGGAACCAACTTGTGGATATATTGATCGGATAATATGTTATCGGCAGCAGACCCAAAATGGATTCACCGGAATCCTTGCCACGACCTCCAGGTCAAACCTGCATTAACCCGCATTAACCCGCATTAACCATTATCAATTATCAACCATTTCTATCCACGTATGTTATCCAAATATATCCATTATCATAGTAACCATAATTATGGCTATTACTAACCATTTAACCATCTAGTTCGAGGATGTCTCATCACCGGGAGGTATCCGCCGCATCTACTTCAGCGATCGCCTCTATAGTGAGGAAGAGTTGCCTCCCGAGTTCAAGCTGTTCCTTCCAGTGCCTTGTTGAAGAAACAACGTTTAAAACTGGCTAGAAGTAATGGGATACAGTAGTGGTGAATAGTCGATTGATAATATGGTAATGGGGCAATACTGATGATTCATGATGATTACCGTCAAACAAGGGGAGTTCTAACGGTTTTTTATGAGATTCTTTGGCCAATCAAAAATGGGTGATTTGAGCAGAACGAGACCTTGATCTTTGGTGTAAACATGAACGATTGAGCGTGCTAACCTGAAAAACACACTTCTGGGATTGAAACGTCAAAATGAGGTGGTTTATTCGTCAGCGAGAGCAACTTTGAATTTGCGCGTCAAATGAGGATTCAACGAAAGTGGGGGTGTATTCAAACTGGGATTTGACAAAAAATGGGTAGAACCTCCCTAGAAAAGGCGTCCGAAATACTGTATTTTGAAAAACCAGTCAATTCCCATCGTTGACCGTGAGAATTTCAAGCAATAGGTGAGTTTCCAAACGTTGGTAGTGTGTATTCCACCTCTGAAGCAATTGGGCCCACTGTTGTTGAACCACCATGGCTGCTATTTAACTCACTATCCATATTGGCTAAAACACGTTTTGCCTTGCTTAGAGTCACTTTTGTTGGATGTGTCACTCTTTGATAATCATCCTGTTTGTGGACAAAAATCATCATTTTTGTTGATAACACATGTATATATATATATTAGTATTGTGTCCTATCATAATAATAGTAATAATACTAATAATATATAATAATACTAATGATAATAATATATTTTGATATAATATATAATACTTAGAATTAAACTGACATTTTTGATGGTTAAATCATCATCTTCTGTTCAACCACCATTTTCGTTCTGACTTCAGGTCGCACAGAAGGCGCAGGCGCAAGCGCAGGCGGCACCCGCCCAGTGAGAGGCGCCCTTCAAGCAATCAGTGCGGTGATGGCGGGGGGGTTGGGGGGAAAAAATTAGGGAGTTACCAATAGTTTCTATAATTATATGTAATTATATATATAGTGATTTTGAAATATTTTGAATAGTTATTTACTGCTGCTATTATTCGTGGTATAACTAATACTAATAACTAATAATTATAGTGATTTTGAATCTATTAGTTACAATAGTGACCCTATTGTCGTTACTCACTATATAGTAGTTTGATTCTCCCAATAATAGTGATCAAACCCTATCATATCACTATAATCATACTACTTTTATTATAAATCCATGTCTTGGGTTTTTATCACTATACTGGTTGGTTGATAGGGATTCTCCTATATATATAACGGATTGTGACATTCCACATGATATATTATATGTATATATTGGTTACGTAGTAAATAATCCCGATGATCATCAACCAGTAGGTGTTTTGAAACTCAATTGATGCTTGATAACTGATATATATATACATACATATACAAATATATATATATGTACATATACATATACAAATATATATATATAGACTAGATATCGCAATCCAATGGCCTAAAACAAGCTAAAGCCAGCGATCCACTGAATGGAGGGCTTCGGAGATACCTCGAAAGTTGGAATTGAGCAGATTCAAAAAACACTGGTCTAGGCTTTATTGGTCTTGTCAAACTTCATTCTTGCGCCCTCTCAATATATATATAGATATATTATATATATATATATAGATATATATATATATAGATATATAGATATATATATAGATATATAGATATAGATATACATGATTATTTACGATTTGTACACAGCATTCTCTCATGAAAGATCTGCACAGATGTTGTGCCCATCCTCCCCATAGAACATGCCATGTGAGCCCGAGATCCCCATTGGTTGGTTATAGGGTTTACACTTGGATGTTTCCTATAATGGCGGTACCCCAAAACCATGCGTTTCAATATACGAAAATGGTCTAATTTGGACGATTTGGGGGTACCCAATTCCTGGCTTTTCATATGGACTTTGGATGACTCTTCGACTAATCCCTAGGCTGAAAACTGCTACAAATCGAACGGTGGGTTTGGGGATGACATGGGATGGCAGAAGCTCAAACAATGATGTGTCTTCAACACGGAGGGGTTTGTTTAGTATGGTGAATTTTATGTGGTCAATTCCTAGATGATTAAAAACCTCATGGGTAATCCCATCCTCTTAGTATTAAATACCTCCTCAATGGTCCCAAATAAGTGTAAAAAGTCTCTATTAAACCATGGTTTCCTGTTTGAAATACCCTCTGGTAAACTAACATAACTATGGAAAATCACCATTTTCAATGGGAAAATCCACTATAAATCACCATTTTCAATAGCTATGTTAAATTACCAGAGGGTATTAGGTACATGTGATTGACCATGGTTGCCAGCAACGGTTGCCATCCCCTAAAATATTGCTGGGAAACTCTCCAGGCATCCGATCAAGAGCGAGTGGCAAACTCCGCTGTGTCACCCCGGCAGGGATCTTCTCCATGGCATTTTGGAATAGCATAGAAATACATGCGAAGCAGGAACATATCGCAGAAAAAACCTAGAAATTTTCATTAGATGATTGCAGCTGAGTCGAAATCTGCATGTGGAGAAGTAGCAAGGCTTGATTTGCAGTGCCATGGGATTTAATCTATGTTGAAGATTGTTGAAGTGTGACAACTCAAGCACCGGCCTATTGTGCTTTTGAAACAAAATACGTTGGTGTCCTGCAGACTGATGGTTTGCAACGGATGTTCCCTGGCAAATGCGGCACCTGTATTTGTCAACGCCAATTCGCGCCACCGGTTCATCACGGGGGCACGTCCCTCGGTTTGCTGAAGAAACAGTGAACTGATTGAGCATGCAAACATTGAACTGTGCAAGAGTCAGAGCTTCAGGGCTTACGGCTGATCTAAAAGGCAGAGCATTTTTGTTCCGGGGCTGAACGCTATCGATGGGATTGACACATGACACAATCTTTGGAGATACATTGCAGTGTGTGTTTTTGTATGTGTTTGATTGTTTTTGTCACAATGTGTTGCCGGTTTTTCGTGATGTTTCTTTTGTGGCGTCATGCTCCGTCATGTAGTTGTTCTTTTTGCCTGACATGAAATGACATGACATGACATGAAATGACATGAATTGACATGAATTGACATGAAACAACCCTAATTGCACCAAGCCAACGAATAACATGATACAAATTACAACCAAACGACAAATGACAAAAAAACATGTCAAAAAGTCAAACAAGTCACAGGCACAAGAAAAAGCTGACAACCATATCGCCATGTGTGTCATGGTCAAAAGTTGGATATTGGGGGATGGTCATCAACCCATTGGGTTAATATGGTGGGATGATCATACCATGTTCTGTTTTGAAAGTTGATACATGTGACAAATGAGGATAAACCAGGACGGCGCCTGGACGGCATTATTATCATTATTCCACGCTACCAACAGCACCAGGTGTAATGTTGACTGATCAATAAAGTCCTGGTAGTCCTGCCTTTGGAGTGTACCATTTTGGGATATTCATGGCCTGAAGCCCCCCACCTATGCGGCCGTTTTACCACCAACCATTAGTCGGAAAGGGTGGTTGAATCCCCATATACCCTCTGGTAAACTCACATAACTATGGAAAATCACCATTTTTAATGGGAAAATCCACTATAAATGGCCATTTTCAATAGCTACGTTAAATTACCAGAGGGTATCCCCATATGATGTTTTCATGTTGCCACAGGCGCCATCTCACCTACTTTAGAGCTTACTGCAACTCGGCCATGGATGCATCATGATGGAATAAACACTTCGAAGATCTTCGAAGATCTGTGGGAGATGGCGACAATAACTATTTTTGTCATATAACAGTGGTGATTGAAGAACTCGTCAAACAACCAGTTATTTTTATAGCATCACAATCTGAACACGTCAAGAATGACGGACTCGAAGCGGTAAAAATGGGGATGAGACAGCAAAGAAGAAGGACGGATGCCAGAAAAATTGGGATTGAGGGGGTGATAGAATATAACAACAGTAGCAAAAACATAGATCCAGCAATTCTTGGCTGCGGGTTTGTGTCAACATGAGTGGGTACACCAAAATGGTTATTTCAATGTGAACAACCATGATAAAGCATGGAATGGAAAGGTTTTGAACATCTTGACACAACCACAACCTCCGAATTGGATCAAACATCAAGGTGCGCGACGCTGGACAGTCACTACGTACAAACAATTTTCATTTTCCGAAACCATCTCATTATTCTGGTTGGTGGTGTTCAATAGTTGTTTTTTTCCAGTCATCGTTTCATGGGAGTTTCCAACTTATCGGGCTACCCCCCAAATCAATCCAAATCATCCAATAGATGGATTTTCCCTTGCAAAAACCATGGGTTTCCATGATATCTAGATGGGTTTCTAGCTATTGGGTACCCCATGTATGGACCCCCCAACCGTATCTTGAAACCGGGGAATCCCAGGCAACAACGGCTGTGCACTTGGACAAGGGCACGGCCAAAATCAAGCTCCGAGGTGCCGTGGAAAAATCAACCGTATCAAACAAACCCTATGGATCTATGGCCACTGTCTGAGAAGGTACTTACCCTCTGGTAAACTAACATAACTATGGAAAATCACCATTTTCAATGGGAAAATCAACTATAAATAGCCATTTTCAATAGCTATGTTAAATTACCAGAGGGTAACCCTCCAATTTTTATACCCCAAACACTTCCGAAAAGGTACGGTACGGCTGGATCATAGGGAAAATCAATATCAACATTTACCTTGGCCGTCAGTTTTTGCCAGTATAGATCGATAGATAGATAGAAAGATAGATAGATTTTGGAGCATTGGTATGATGACCATGAAACATTGGGGTACTGTATTATTATAATATTTTTAGATTAGAAATTGGGAATTTATATATGGTTAATATACCACCAAACAGTTGGGTTTTGTATAACAATGCAAAAGGGGGAATGTACAAATCTACCTTGACCCACAGTTTTTGCCTATAGAAATTGATGTTTTGTCCCAAAATGTTGGTAATTTTACTTATTCTTGAGACGATACAAAATGAGGGTCAATGCAGATGTAATTTCTCTGACATTCTGTCTCCTTTGGGGCGTGGTAGTGTTCAGAGTTTTTGGTATCAACAAATCTTGTTCAGTTCAGACCTTTTACCATTGAAAATTGGAGAAGTTTAATAACAATTTTCATTTTACCATTGTTTCTTACAACAGAAGCTATATAATGGTACTATTTCCATCTATTTCCAAGTTGGACAAGTTTCTGTTGTCCAATACCGCCAGAGTTCGAAAACATGGTCAAGCGGTCTTGCAGGCCCAGCCGGCCCAGGCCCAGCACATATGGCTATCATATGGGTAAATTGTTGTACTATATATGTATATACGTACGTATATGTATATATATAGTATATTATATCTATAGTATATTATATATAGAGTTATAGTATTATATATATATAGTATATATATATAGTATATAATATATATATAGAGAGAGAGTCCTGATATTTTGTAGACTGAACACGGTTTCTTTCGTGAGCGAAACGCCCATTGGTACTTGACCCATACCCTTCTTTGCTTTTCACCCCACACCGACAAATTGAGCGCTAAGAATGTTTGCCGACTGGTTCCAGTAAAAAAAGTGATCATGTCGCTACTTTGACTTGGAACACACTGGAATCGCATAGGTATCATAGGTTGATCTATACATCCGAGCGGTACTCTAAAAGTACTGCAATCACCTGGATATGAAGTCTCACATGAAGCGTCATCTAAGTCTGAATCCAGTTTGCATCAAGTACTGTTTACGCGAGTTCCTGCTTATGCGCAGTTTCAGACCCATCCAATAAACTGAATTCGCTAGAACAAAATATCACCAGCCTGGGAAACCAAAAACATCTCGCCAGAAGTAGATAGACTCCTTGAAAGTCTTTTGTATGTACCAGAGGTGAGCCGTGCCAATTTTGCCGAATGATGTCGACATTTATTGGTCAAGCTGCGCTTTTCGCAACACGAAAAATTAAGCCATGATCAAAGCACATACACCCTGCATCAGGCTACGAAATCGAGATCTCGCAAGACATGCCTCTCAGCCCAGTGGAACTTCAGTTGCAGGCCAACTTTGAGGCTCGCCCCTGGGAGACAATGAAACCTAGTATGCACCAATTCTGGTTCATAAAAATATAATAGTTCGTAAAGTGATAAATCCATTTTAGATATTTTGGTTTAGAATAACCATGGAATGCCAATAGTTTATTTAGTGGGATTATTCCTGACATGCTGCAGAAATCCCCGTTTCCTTGGGTTCCACAAACATCAATAGACATGGTGTCTTTCCTATGACATGCTTAAACTGAAGCATAGCAACCCGCAAAAAAAAAATAGAAAAGTCAGTTGGCAATATCTTTGAGTTGTTTTATGTTGTTTTTGTCTTTTCGCGGCTTATGATCCCAAAATGCTACTGCCATTCACCAAAGACGCTGAACTGATGTAGTTTGAAGATATCCTGCACCACTGGGTGGTGTATCTCATTCTTCGCATTTGTGGGCTCAAGGTATGTGCCTACAATGTAGGCCCTCCCAGTTGTAAGTTATTGCAAGTGCAAATTGTTTTGACAAGCCATTTAACTCTAGACTACTATGTCGGACATATGTATCATAAAACCCAGTTGGGTAAACCATAGTTAAACCATAGTAAACCATAGTTAAACCATAGTTATCATAAAACATCATGAAACCACAAAGCCAGTTGCCAACTTACCCATCTTGGGGGCCCCGGTACCCCACAGAAATTCCACAGGTCTCCACAGGTCTCCACGACGGTCACGCATGGCCGCAGGTCATAGCCGCAGGCACTGCTTTCGTGGCCTACAACGGCAGTGGCCTGCAGGGACTTCAGCCCCGGCCTGAAATGCTGAGACCATCGGATACCATCGGATACCATCGGATAGCCCTTATTGAAGTGCCATAAAATGGTGATTTTATATGGGGAACATGATGGTTTCTGTCCGTTTTTACGATCCATATCATGGGATTCAATTGGGAAAGAATAAGCATGATGATTTTTGTTGGTTTGTGTGAACGGAATGTCCAGGAAAGTGATCATGTGCGGATGGTTCAGAACCTGTGATACCATACTTGGGGGGATCAATGTGGATCAATATCCATCACAGAACAAGGGGTTCTTTTGATGTTCACTTGGGTATCAGGGCTCTGATCAGCAAAGTTCAGCGTGCAGGCAGAGCATCCTCAGCAGTCATGACATGTCTATGGAGAAACAAAACCTCAGCTCCATGGACACACAGATCTTGGGGTCAGTTTTTCTTGTTCAAACCAGAAAAAATCCGGAGGGCCAAGAATTGATTCAAGCCATGACGCGTGACTTTGGGGCAATAATTACCCTCTGGTAATTTAACATAGCTATAGAAAATCACCATTTTTAATGGGAAAATCCACTATGAATGACCATTTTCAATAGCTATGTTAGTTTACCAGAGGGTACAACCCATTTCAACCACATGGATGAAACATTGCAACTTGTCACATCCGCAATGTCACTGACACCCATTGCGATCACCGCGCTGCGCCATTCTGCTTTCTACTCACCTCTGCTGTAACTGCGGCTTTCGTCGGTTTTCCTTGGAGGATTGCCCCACAAAATCCGGATTTCCCCAATTATCAACGGGATAAACCAGGAATTGGGGTCGGGTAGCGTGATGGATCCAAGTTCGCTCCTCGGTGATCCTGGAGCTGAGAAATGGCGAGCCACAACCGCGTAGAACTGGGTGATAATCTTGTATAGAATATTATTATAATAGTTTATTATATATATATATTTAATATTATATATATATATATGTTATATATATATGTTATATATATATATAATTATGTTTGTATTATTACACCTATACCACATTTCCGAGTGTTATACACAAGATACTAACCACTTCGAAGCATGGAAGTGGAACTGCCAGGCTTTGTGATGATCCCATGGGACCCAGGGAACTTTTCCACCAGGATCAAGTGGAATGCCACGTTGTGAAGCGTTGTGAAGCCATATACCCTCTGGTTATTTAACATAGCCATGGAAAATGGCCCATTTATAGGTGGTTTACCATGGTTTACCTATTAAAAATGGTGATTTTCCATGGCTATGTTAAATAACCAGATGATAAATATCATTAAATCTCCCCACATTGTCGAGATTCCCTGATGAGATATGATATTTAATAGATATTTAATAGATATTCATGATCATTGTATTCCCATGAGGTGCCATAGCAGACTGCTTTACTTCGTGACGCCGAGGTACACCATCCGCAGTGGTTTGTTGGAAGCCGAAGGCTTGAAGCCCAGCTATGCCCCACAGACTCCACAGTCGCGCACGGCCGTGGAGCAGGCGCCGGGCGCCGGAGTTCACCATGCAACTGTGGTGTTTTCAGCATAAATGTGGAGTTTTGTTTGAGAAATGATGGCTGGTTGATGGTTGATGGGTTATTACTGGCTCTACCTGCTCTTGGGGAATATATATATATAGTATAACTTAAACTTAGGGAGAGCTATTTGTTAGTTATTTACCAACAGGCACACTGGGATGGGATAGGGGATGATAGGGGTAGGTTTGATGGCTCACGTTTGTCCACACATCGGGGATACAAAACCGGATTTGAGTGGATTTGAGACCCACATGACCTGTGGGAGGATGTGATCATCGAGGGATGTGGAGGGTAAAGATTGGACCATCCAACATACCACGAATCAAACATAGCCATAGGATCCATGTATATATGGTATATATGCTAACATTGGGGGTATATTGATGGGATCCATGTTACCATATATAGCAGCACCATGGATCCGTCATGGGAAAATCCAGCGAAAATCAGACCGATGGGACGATGGGACGCCATCTCGGATCTTGGACGATTAAAACAAAGGCCAGATCCTCCACATGGCGCGATATTTTTAACGTTTTGGTGAAAAAACTTCAGAAAATTCCAGTCAAATTTGGTTGGAAATCTCCAATTTTTGAAAATCCCCAAGAATTTTTTTGTGCCCCATTCGAATGGTAGGTGTATGATCCCATCTAATTCGATCTACCACTGGCCGCATCCAAAAATTGGATGTTTAAATCCAGAGTTTCCATCGGTTGCTGAAAAATCAGCCTTGGCGAATCCACGTTTTTTTGGGTCGGAAATCTGGAAACCATGGGTTTTCCATAGAGTTTTCCACGTTTTGTTTTTTTGGTATATGTTCAAACAACCCCACCATTAATAAACCGTTAGTCAAGATAACCATCAATCACCAATCATTAACCATGATGAATAATAAACTCATTTACCGGTGTTTTAATAACTATGATTCATCAATATTCATCATAATCGCTCCAGTGAAAATAACTATGTTTTTTAATCCATTAATAGGAAAACCATAGTTATTAACTGGGGCTAATGATTAATTAATAGTTTATAACCATATTAATATCGAACATGATTATTATTAGTTAATAATTTGAATAATAATTGATTAATCACCAGTTAATAACTATGATTCATCATTAGCAAATTCCTCATTTTTCCCAGGTTTCTGGTCACCACTGGTCACCAGACACCAGGTGACCAGCGGCGAGGCGCACGTCTCTCAGCTTGCCGTGGCCGCCAGCTTTGCGGAGCTGGAGAAGACCAAGGGAGTCCCGACGGAGACCCGGCGGATGGAACGGTGGAGGGACGTTGATTCCACGGAAAGTCATGGAAATCATGGATTTTTCATGGTTTTTCCATGTCTTTCCAATGGAAAGTCATGGAAATCATGGGTTTTTCATGGTTTTTCCAATGGAAAGTCAGTGGGACATATGGAAAATCAATGAACATATCTTATATCATTGTCTTTTCCACGGAAAGTCAGGGAAATCATGTCCTTCCAGGCACTAATCCACTGCTATCTCATAAAGCTGGGTGAACATGTTCACCAACATCTCAAAAATCGGGGGTGAACCTTCTTCTGGTTGGTGGTTTGGAACATGATTTTTATTCCCGAGAGCGCCTGCGAAGGGTTCTTCGTAAAAAAGCAGCCGTTATACTACATCTTCTGATCTACATCTTCACACCTTCACACCTGCAGATCTAGATCTTCACACCTTCACATCTGCTGATCTAGATCTTCACACCTTCACACCTGCAGATCTACATCTTCACACCTTCACATCTGCTGATCTACATCTTCACACCTTCACACCTGCAGATCTAGATCTTCAGACCTTCACACCTGCAGATCTAGATCTTCAGACCTTCACACCTGCAGATCTAGATCTTCACACCTTCACACCTGCAGATCTAGATCTTCACACCCTCACATCTGCAGATTTAGATCTTCACACCCTCACATCTGCAGATCTAGATCTTCACACCCTCACACCTGCAGATCTAGATCTTCACATCCTGACACCTGCAGATCTAGATCTTGACACCCTCACACCTGCAGATCTACATCATCAGACCCTCACATCTGCAGATCTACATCTTCACACCTTCACATCTGCAGATCTACATCTTCACACCTTCACATCTGCAGATCTCCTCTCGCTCTTCTTCTATTCTCTCTTAAGGCGGGGGCGGTGCCGCCGGAGCGCCACGAAACGCAACCCTTTCGCACGAAATGGACGTTGGACGTCCAAAACCTAGGTAAAATTGCGACTTTGAGGTGTCCCGCGCAACCCTTACGCACGAAATGGACGTTGGACGTCAAAAACTGAGGAAAAGTTGCGATTGTCATCCGTCGCGCGCAACCCTTTCGCACGAAATGGACGTTGGACGTCAAAAACTGAGGAAAAATTGCGACTTTGAGGTGTCCCGCGCAACCCTTACGCACGAAATGGACGTTGGACGTCAAAAACTGAGGAAAAATTGCGACTTTGAGTTGTCAATCGCAACCCTTACGCACGAAATGGACGTTGGACGTCAAAAACTGAGGAAAAATTGCGACTTTGAGTTGTCAATTGCAACCCTTACGCACGAAATGGACGTTGGACGTCAAAAACTGAGGAAAAATTGCGACTTTGAGGTGTCAATCGCAACCCTTTCGCACGAAATGGACGTTGGACGTCAAAAACTGAGGAAAAATTGCGATGGACGCTTTCGTTTCTGTACAAGTGTCTGTGTGTAAAAGCGTCTGTGTGTAAAAGCGTTTGTGTTTGAAAGCGTGTGTGTGTAAAAGCGTTTGTGTGTGAAAGCGTGTGTGCGTGTGTAAAACGTATCTGCGTGTAGAAGCGTCTGTGTGTAAAACCGTCTGTGTGTAAAAGTTTTTGTGTGTAAAAGCTTTTGTGTGTAAAAGCGTCTGTGTGTAAAAGCGTCTGTGTGTGAAAGTGTGTGTGTGTGTAAAAGAAAAGCGTGTGTGTGTAAAAGCTTCTGTGGGTAGAAGTGTCTGTGTGTAAAAGGGTCTGTGTGTAAAAGCGTCTGTGGGTAAAAACCGTCTGTGTGTAAAAGCTTCTGTGTGTAAAAGCGTCTGTGTGTAAAAGCGTTTGTGTGTGAAAGTGTGTGTGTGTCTAAAAACATCTGCGTGTAAAAGCGTCTGTGTGTAAAAGCCTATGTGCGTAAAAGTGTCTAGTGTCTAGTGTCTGTGCGTAAAGGCGTCTGTGTGTAAAAGCCTATGTGTGTAAAAGTGTCTAGTGTCTGCGTGTAAAACCTTCTGTGTGTAAAAGCTTCTGTGTGTAAAAGCGTCTGTGTGTAAACGCTTCTGTGTGTAAAAGCGTATGTGTGTAAATGCGTCTGTGTGTAACAGCTTCTGTGCAAAAGCGTCTGTGTGTAAGAGGTTCTGTGTGTGAAAAACAATACGAAGGATAGGATGCAAACTAGTGTTTTGTACTTGTAATATATTGTCTTGATACTACTTGTCTCGCCTGCCTAAAATACATCTTTACTATATTGTCTTGCAATATAGTGTCTCAATACTAACAACAGAAGACCCTGCTCTCTCTCTCTCTCTCCCCCTCTTTCTCTCTCTCTCTCTCTCTCTCCCTCTCTCTCTCTCTCTCTCCCCCTTTCTCTCTATCTATGTCTCTCTGTGGTTGCAAGACACGTGTCATATGATGCCCTTTCCCAAGCAGCACAGTGCATATGCATGGGTTGTCACATGTATCCTCTTCTTAATCAATCTTACTTTTCACAACTTACCCCTCCATAGCTCATATAAAATTCACCAACCATTCACCGACTATTTTTTACGACTACCATACTCAGAGCTGCTTGAAAAACGTCTTTTTCGCTCTCGGGCCAACCGTCGTCTAGTTTTTCCATATATTGGGAATAGTAACCCCAACTGACTTTCATATTTTTCAGAGGGGTAGGTATACAAACCAACCAGTCTTCCTATCTCCCAACAAATAGAGAGTCTGTGGACTGTCAAGGGATCTTTGCCGGCTAGGATTTGGTGCACTTCGCCCAGATCAACGTCTCTCGCAGATTTGTTGGGAAGTGACACCGAAAAAACGGCAGTGGACTGTCAAAATGTCAAAATTCAATACTTAAAATTGAATGTTGATAAGCTTTGCATTTTGGGACCACATGTTCTGGTCATTTCTGGTCACTATTAGTAATTATAGTTCCAAGTCGATTCAATTTTTGGATCCAAGTTGAGTCAAGACATTTCAAAGAAGGGAAGATCACAAGCAGGTTGAGTTTCCATATCCACTGATCAACATGGAACCACGAGACCCTCAAACCACCCATGGAACCAAGATGGAGGCAAGCCTTAGGATGTTATGGGTGATGGGAATATGCTGTGTGCTCATGAACATGGTTGGAATGATGTTGGTAGGTTTGTCTGAAAATAGGATACCATAATAGATGATAGATTCTATGGTATTCGCCATATCCCCATGTTACGGTGTTTTTTAATCCGTTTGATCTCCATGTTTGAATGCAAAAGAACCGTTTCGCATTTCTCCGTCAGGAACGGGATGGTTTCTTCTTGGTGGGACGCCAAGGGAATTTCCAGTGGCGGGATTTGGAGAAGAAAAAGGCGCGCCATGGGCCACGGCCCTTGGGGATGGCGCCAACGTGTGATTTTGCGGTCGAAACCCCCTGTTTCTGTGGGTTGAAATCCATTGAAGTTCACCCACCAGTCGGAATAGATAGATGCCGCTGGTGGGTTGATGTTGTGGCCTGGTAGAACCTCCCAAGCAGATATACCAGATGCTTGCGGCTCAACATGTTTGAATCACAGCGGTTTCGAATCGAAACGTGACCACACATACCCGACCGATCCCGATCGCCGATGGTGTGTTTCCATCAAAGTTGGTACTCCGTTTGGGTGTGCTGAAGTTTTGACAAACATGTCGTAGTGTTACCGAATGGTGAACCAACATGTCGGGGATGTTTTGGGAGGAAATCTCAGGATCTTCGCCCGTAGGGAATCCACATCATTCCACATGGCCCTGGAGGTGTTGGTGGATCACCTCTTTCAACCCTTGGCGTTGATGAAATATGCCTGTCACCTGCAGTCGCTTGGCCAAAGTGGTCAGACCTGCTTAAGGTGAATCTCAGACGATGACGATTTTTTCAGATAACCATCTAGAATGGGGATATCATGGGGATATCATGGGGATATCATCATGATATTATCATGGGGATCAAAACAATGATGATTCATGGTAGGTGGTTTCTTAAGTATGTTCTTTGTTTATGTTCAGCCATAGCTTCATGGGATGATGGGATGATATGAGATGATGGGATCATGGTCCCAGGGAGGTTGGCGAACCAAATGCAAAGAAGGATTGGAATGATCCCCAAAAGAGATGAAGAGTCATAAAGAGGCTCAATTCACATCAATTCACATCAATTCACATTAGAAAGTATTTGACACATGGCGTTCTATGTTTTCAGGGATATTAATCGTTGCCTCCGCCAAAATCGAAAAACCTGCCAGGAATGTGGACTATTCGTCCATTGAGGTTGTGGATGCAGGCAGCGGGGCAAAATTGGTCAGGTTACCTATTGAAAATGATAATTATATAGCTGATAATAATAGGGATATTAATGGTGATTTAAGGGTGATTTAATGGTGATTAACCCTCTGGTAATGGAATATTAGTGGCTGGTTGGTGGTTTGGAACATGAATTTTGTTCCATTCAGTTGGGAATTTCATGATCCCAACTGACTTTCATACTTTTCAGAGGGGTAGGTCAACCACCAACCAGCAACCCATTTTCTCACTTCAGCCGTGTTGGCTGCAACCCTTCCTGTTGTTGGAAAACAGGTGGCCCAGATGCCATGGAGCAGGCATTTCGTGATGGACAAGGCCAGGGCTTCATGGCTGATTGGGGAAAGCAATGGTGGGTCCACCCATTTCGGACACCTTCACATTTCTTATGTTTGACATATTGTGCTCCTTAAAAGTGTGATGTGCTTGTTCTTATCACTGGTCATTAGATTTGCCATCATGGGGACCAAGTGATGAGTGAGCCTTTTCATGTTGTGGATGCATGCGAGTTATGGATTTCAATTAAAGGGTTTTCAGGAAAACAACAAGCAGGCCTGGTTGGTGGGATTCCAATGTTCTGTTTGAATTTGTTGTTGGACGACATCCAACTGGGAGAATCAATCGGGCAATGTTCGCGCGCTGAAAATTCAGGTAAAGAGCACATACCTGGACCATCAGATACATGCTAAAATCATAAGCATTGAACCTATATTTCAGAGGATTTCAGTGCATTTGTGCGTTCTTTTTGATAGGTTGAGGAGTTGAGGATTCCTACAGCTCTTTCTGTTGCCGTCGTCTCCCAGGCGACTTCGTTCATCTGCAGGGGCCTACGGCGCAACAGTTGGAACATGAGGGCAAAGGCGACGGTGGCCGACTGAGATGATGTAATGATCCCCAAAGGGTTGTTTAATGGTTGGTTATGGTTGGTTAATGGATGTCTAATGAATAACGGAATGGTTTACGAGTTTACGGCGTAGGGTTTACCCACATTGATTCCCATTCAATTCCTTGCTCCCATGCTTCGCAGATTCATTTTTCAGGAGCCACCTACCCCCAACTTCTGTCCCGCAGCCCGGTCCAGGCGTTGTGGTGGCCTCGATGGGTGATGTCATTGGGCCAGTGGCCTTTAGCTCCCTCTTCGCCAAGAGAGACTGGCTAAGAACCGAGCCTCGGAAGCCGCGCTTGGGCCATGGTGATTCTATATGCAACATTTGGCAGTTTTGGGGGGCCGCAAGCAATTCAAGGTGTCAGAACCTATATATATATCTATTGTTATTATATATATTATATTATATTATATTATATTATATTATATTATATTATATTATATTA
Organism: Cladocopium goreaui; assembly: GCA_947184155.2. NCBI lineage: Eukaryota > Dinophyceae > Suessiales > Symbiodiniaceae > Cladocopium > Cladocopium goreaui. The sequence continues at coordinate 25,750 of CAMXCT020004979.1, read as the reverse complement.
TATATATATATTTGTATGTATCTATAATACTTGGGGCGCTGATCTTTTTGGATATCCATATTCATCACCCCAAAATTGAGTCCACAGGCATCGATTTTTTGTGCCGAGGATATGGCAAAAGCCTTCATGAAAGCGTATGGAACCTTGGACCTTAACATGGAGAGGAGAGTTGATGCCATAGTTTCTTGCTATTTCTATAGTCCGAAAAGCAAATTGAGTCACTAGCTTCATAGAGATGATGTTGCAGATGTCATAGCTACTGTTGTTTGAGTTGTCTTGAGAACTGCATCATCAAAGATTGCAATACTATCGGGGATCTAGCATTAATTAATCACCTCTAGGAAGGCCCCTTTAAACTTCGTTCAGTATTTGAGTAGAATCATGTAGAGTCGACACAGCAACCACAAGCGATTCGGCCGTTGGGCCCTTTTGAATTGAACGGTGAGTAATTACTGGTATGTATCAATTCACAAACGACAGGATGGGTTGAGCATGAAGTTACTGAAGATGACCTGTGGGTGTTGGACGTGGGCTCAGCGATGATCCAAGAACAGATATGATATAATCATCATACTTGACCTTGTGTACCCATGCCCCTGCGCCCCAATGCCCCCATAACCATGCACCTTCTGACCCCCTTGTCCCCCAAGTGTCAAGCCCTAAAGGTGTGAGCTGTGAGGAAGAGTGGTTGATGTGAACAGGCCCTAATTGCCCCCATGCTCCCGTGCCCCATCCCCATGGCAAAGCCTAAAGGTGTGAGTGGTGCCATGTCTCCAAAGCGTCCTATGTTCAAGTGATCCAAAAGCCAATGTCCAAGTGATCCTGGCGCCGGTGGGGGTGTTTAACCCATCCCCAAATTAATCATGGAAGTATATAGATTAAACACACTATAGTGGCTTATACCACCTGGTTTAACAAGAATTGTCACAACATGTCATAAGTCATAAGAGGAGGGGCCAAACCTATATAATGAATTATAATGAATTCTAATACCACATTTGGCGCGATGAACATCCATAACTACCACCTCATTGGGATTCACCTGGGCCCTACAGGGATTTGACTCATACTGTCATATACCCAAATGACCAAAAGCTGATGTCACCGTTGTCACCTGCAGGAAAGGGGCGCAGAGCCACTGCAGAGTTGTCTGCCAAAGAAGTGGCCCAGGTGCGTCCCACTGGTGAGACGAGGGAAGAACTCTGGGAGAGCCACGCCACCAGAAACATAGGGTTTAAAAACTAAGACACAGAACATGGGAACCGATAGAGAATGCAGTTCGTATAGCCTCTTGAGAAGCCTGTTTAATACTATTTCCCACTGGTTCACAGCCATGTTATGCCATGATGGGAAATGGTTCATCTGATATTATAGTAGATTATGATATGATATGCGTATTTTTTTTCGGTACATGGTTTATCATGGTTTAGTATGGTGGTCTGACAGGTAATGTATGTTGATTCTATCTGGAATATTTTTAGTGGATGAGAGGAAGCCTGGCTTGGGAAGATGATTTCTATCAACTTACCCTCTAGTATTTTGTTGACGGTCTGCTATGGATTGTGTTCACCTTTTTTTTTAAGAAGGATAATTTTTCTATAAATATACAGAATATAAGTATGTCAAGTTACCAGACAGTAAACCTACGATAAACAGATAAGCAACCCTTCCTCCTGGTTTCACCTGAGCTTGTCGCTAGGTGGTTCAACCCTTCTTTGAGGAGATCAATCCCTGCGTTTTGGTGTCCACCATCGACGTCTATCAACGCATGGGCTGCTGGGATGGAGACACCGCTGTACCGCCGCAGACCTACGAGAAGCTGCTGGATGCCTTTCTTTACAGTTGGGGCACCCAAAAAACACCGGCAGTTTTCCAACCCGAGACTTTCGATGACACTTTCAGTCACCAAGATCTTTGAAGCTGCATTACAGGTTCTGCAGACTGTCACAAGTGGTGTGTGTGCACTTTCCGTGAAAATTGGGTATAGACTAGGTTTGTTAAATGGTCCATAGCGCTCAAAACAAGATGAAGCCCACGAACCCGAATGCTCACACGTATGTTAATGGTACAGATGTCAATACACATGGTTATGCAGTCACGCACAATACCTTTCTGCACTAGTTTATTTGAACAGTCTTGTACATGTTCCCTTGTTACCAGTCTGCAGTGCGGAGTGGAAAGTGTAGAGTGTGGAGTGTGGAGTGTAAAGTAAGGAGTGTGGAGTGTAAAGTGTAGAGTGGGGAGTGTAGAGTGTGTAAAGTGTAAAATGCGGAGTGTAAAGTGTAGAGTGTGGAGTATGGAGTGTAAAGTGTAGAGTGTGGAGTGTAGAGTGTGGAGCGTAGAGTGTGGAGTGAGGAGTGTAAAGTGCAAAGTGTGGAGTGTGGAGTGTGGAGTGTAAAGTGAGGAGTGTAAAGTGTGGAGTGAGGAGTGTGGAGTGTAAAGTGAGAAGTGTAAAGTGTGGAGTGAGGAGTGTGGAGCTTGTAAATTGTAGAGTGTGAAGCGTAGAGTGTAAAGTGTAGAGTGTAGCGTGTGGAGTGCGGAGTGGAAAGTGTAGAGTGTGGAGTGTGGAGTGTAAAGTGTGGAGTGTAGAGTGTGGAGTGTGGAGTGTAAAGTGTAGAGTGTGGAGTGTGGAGTGTAAAGTGTGGAGTGTAGTGTGGAGTGAGGAGTGTAAAGTGGAAAGCGTGGAGTGTAAAGTGTAAAGTGTGGAGTGTAGAGTGTTTAGTGTAGAGTGTAAAGTGTAGAGTGTGGAGTGTGGAGTGTAAAGTGTGGAGTGTAAAGTCTAGAGTGTGGAGTGTGGAGTGTAAAGTGTGGAGTGAGGAGTGTGGAGTGTAAAGTGAGGAGTGTAAAGTGTGGAGTGAGGAGTGTAAAGTGTGGAGTGTGGAGTGTAAAGTGTGGAGTGTAAAGTGTGGAGTGTGGAGCGTGGAGTGTACAGTAAGGTGTGGAGTGTGGAGTGCGGAGTGTGGAGTGGCAAGTGTAGAGTGTGGAGTGTAAAGTGGGGAGTGTGGAGTGAGGAGTGTAAAGTGTAAAGTGTGGAGTGTAAAGTGTAGAGTGTGGAGTGTGAAATGTGGAGTGGAAAGTGTAAAGTGTGGTGTGTAGAGTGTGGAGTGTGGAGTGTGAAATGCAAAGCGTGGAGTGTAGTGCAAAGTGTAGAGTGTGGAGTGTGGAGTGTAGAGTGTAAAGTGTAGAGTGTAAAGTGTAGAGTGTGGAGTGTAGAGTGTAAAGCGACGAGTGTAAAGTGTGGAGTGAGGGATGTAAAGTGTGGAGTGTAAAGTGTGGAGTGTGGAGTGGAAAGTGTGGAGTGTGAAGTGTGGAGTGTAAAGTAAGGAGTGTGTAGTGTAAAGTGTGGAGTGTGGAGTGTAAAGTGTAGAGTGTGGAGTGTAAAGTGTAGAGTGAGGAGCGAGGAGTGGAAAGTGTAGAGTGTAGAGTGTAGTGTAAAGTGTGGAGTGTGGAGTGTAAAGTCTCAGGTGAGGAGTGAGGAGTGTAAAGTGCAAAGTATAAAGTGTGGAGTGTAAAGTGTAGAGTGTGGAGTCTAAAGTGTAAATTGTGGAGTGTGGAGTGTAAAGTGTAGAGTGTGGAGTGCGGAGCTTCCCCCATAGACACGGCGACGCCACAGGAAAACCAGAGACTCGAGTCGAGACACGTGGGAGCACCAAAACGAACATTTCGTGCGAGACTTCCTCCAATTTTGATATTTTCGACACGTTATCAAACAGGTTGGAATGTCACAAAGTGCCCTGCCTGCCACGCAAAACGACATGACAACTTGCTTGGACACATTCGAAGAGGAGAGGTTTTCCAGCTTCCCCCATAGACACGGCGACGCCACAGGAAAACCAGCGACTCGAGACAAGACACGTGGATGCAGAAAAACCAGCATTTTGTACGAGACTTCCGGCAATTTTCACAGTTGGCAACATGACAAAAGGACAGGTTTTGCAGCTTCCCCCATAGACACGGCGAAGCCACGGGAAAACCAGAGACTCGAGACGAGACACGTGGGAGCACCAAAACGAGCATTTCGTACGAGACTTCCTCCAATTTTGACACTTTGCAGCTTCAAAATCGACGTTTTCCTACGAGTTTTCCTTAGAACCTGAAAATTTGCAACTTCAAAATCGATGTTTCGTGCGAGGCTTCCGTCAATTTTCAGCACATGTCACAAAATGCCACGCCTGCCACGGAATTTGCACCTTGTCGGCACCTGACGCAGCCCTGCCAATGCGATTTATAAACAAAACACACGCAACACGACACGTCTAAAGTGCTGCGCCTGCCACGAAAAATGACGATGGACGCGTCCAAAGTGCTGCGCCTGCCACGAAAACTGCAACACATCTTCTGAAAACGTCGCAAAAGTATTGCGCCTGCCACGCAAAACGACTTTCGATACGTTGCAGAACACGTCTGAATGTCACGAAGTGCCACGCCTGCGACGCGAAACGAAGCAACCAGACGTCTGAAACCTCCAAAAAGGACCACCTCTGCAAAACTTCCCATAGGCACGGCCATACGGTCCTCACGCGAACGGTTGCGAACGGTTGCGCTCGCGAACGCAACGTCGAGCGAACACACCCTCAACCCCCAGACCCCCAGAGTGAAACGGGAACCCTTGCTACGCATTCGGGAAAAATGGTACAAAAGCTTTGGCGTACTCAATTGAGAGCGTTTTTTGTGTCAGAAAAGGGGGACCCTAAGTGCTAATGGCTCATATTTGAAGATCATAATAGTCCATGATATTTTCCGACTTGAATATGGGCTTGTTTGAAAGCATGGAAATTAACCCCCAAATATATCCACATATCTCCAAATCATTCCATGAAATATGGGGTTTCCTAAAATGGGGGATACCTCAAAATCATCCATTTTAATGGGATTCTCCATTACAAACCATCCATTTGGGGTATACACTTTTCTTAGGAAACCTCCATACATCAAAAAACAACTACCATTCGAATTGACATGTTGAGCCCAAGCCACGCTGCCGGCTCCAGTTCTAGGTGGTGTGATCACTTCAAGGCATCCATATGATGCAGCCATTGCCTCTGTGGAATGACAGGCGCGCGATACAAGATCTTCTGAGGATCTTGGGGTATGATTTAAGGGGTCGAATGTGTGGTTAAGTAGCTCAGCAAGTGTGGAAGTTGATCCACAGGGTTTGTTGGCTGGTTGGTGGTTTGGAACATTTTTTTTATTTTTGCATATATTGGGAATCATCATCCCAACTGACTTTCGTATTTTTCAGAGGGTTGAAACTACCAACCAGTTGGCTATTGGAGTATTTCTTCACAAAAAACATGCGGCTGTAACGCCAACCATCATGGGGATAGCCGCACGGTCTCGGATAGTGAAAAGGGAAGGCAGCGGGCAGGCAATCAAAGGAATATAACATTCATGAATCATGAAAATAACTTTAATAATATTCGAAAATGTTGGGAAAGTAGCCAGAAGGAAATAATTCAGGAAACTTGTAGGGACTGTAAGCCAAGTTGAAGTAAAAGTTGTGTGCAAAAACGTATGCTATATATGAACAAGAGGAAGCACCAGGCAAGTCAATAGAAAGCGATAGAAACTAAAAGGTAAGTAAAAGGGCAATAACATTCAAGCAATGAATGCGCAGGATCAACTTCTGTTTGCGAGGGGCCGTGTGAGGTCAGATCGTAGTCCAGAATATGACCCAAAAGCCCCAATGCCAAAGCATGGTCGAAATTGGTCATTTTTATAGATTAATTTTACGAAATCCCAGGATTTTTGAGGAAAAAGTTGGGATAAACTAGAGCGAGAACATATTGAAATAGATAGCCGATAGCCGTTCTGAAATTGAGCAAGCGAAGAACAGGAAGGATACTCCCCAGCCAGACATGGTCCATGCCATGCCAACTTGCGCCGCGCCAGGAAATTCCCAGACTGGGTGTGTCCACTTCATTTTTGACAAGGAGGTGCAGTAATTCAGTGGATTCATCCTTGCGATTTTTGTCATAGGAAATGTGTACCTTGTGCACAGCCGTCAACAGTCCCTGTCGATGGCCAACCCGAGGCCATGTGATGGTGCACTTGCCGGTGCTCCTATGAGTGTTTTTTCACTGCCCAAAACTGTGGCAAGTGCTGAATTTCCAGAAAGGTGCGGCCTGGCAAGTCGAAGCGGCTCAGTGGTTAGAGACTTTGGCGGAACTAGTTATGAGGGCCGTGTGAGGAGCAGCCTGGTCGTATCAAAGTGGCTAGATACGACCAGCATTTGATTTTTGCCCAAACACAGTATGCACAAAAGGGTTTCTCATGGTAAGGATAAAGGCTTGGGTTGCAATCGAGGTAGCGGGCTCTCACATGTGTGTGTGTGTGTTTTCATGTGTGTTTTCATGTTCATGTGTGTGTGTGCATGTGTTTGCTCTCATGTTTCTCTCTTAGGTATACCTTCATTACATTGCATGTTCAAGTCATCACATTAGTTCAGAACATTGAACACTTGACATGAACTGCCAACTTTCATGGGAACAGCGATCTCAGTATCAATTCCACGCTTCCATGTCGGCTCAACGGGCAACAGAGCTATGTGGAGACCTGCCAGGGGCAGCGCCACTCGCCGTCAGCTGCTCAGCAGTGCATCACCGGATCAGAATTGGGATGAGCGAAGTCATACCGCATGATAATGGAACGGGTCTCCAACGGACTTTGGAACATGAATGGCCTTGAGATGGGTTTGAGCCAACGGTGAAACGGTTCGATCACTTGCAGGTAAATTGGGGCGAACACATCGGAAAACCAACCCGTTTTACACATGGCTGAAAATTACCTCCATCCATTGATGCTCCTAAAACCAAATTCGCGAATATGCATGAATATGCCCTTTTGCACGCAAAAACGTTTACTTTTTTTCATTTGGACACAATTGACCCAAATAAAAACATGCGACTTGGCGGGTCTTGGTCTTATGCACCACGCACAGGTGCGTGGCTTTCACTACTGAAGAGGCACGGCAGTCCAAGTGGGGCATTTTTCATGAAATGCCAAGGGCCCCATAGGAGTTTTCGCAGTTCATGCTGAAACATATGGGGCAATTGCAGTATTTTACCTTTGATTTGACGGAAATGTTGGATGGTTGAGGGCCGAAGTAAAACCGTTCCGTGTGGCAGAATTTTGCAGTTTTTTGTTGTGCTGTGTGTGTGAGAAGCACAGAGGTGGAGAAAACACATTTTACACTTGATCCCCCCAACATTTTGATTCAAACACGGAAAAACCTGAAAAAACCTTTTGCAAGGATGGTGAAACTCAGATTCTTTGCATCGTGGTCTTGTACGCACAGTCTCAAGATGCACGGAAATGATGCCATCTCGATTTGCAAACCAATTGGTTCTGATTTGGAGGAAAAACATACCAACTGCTTTGGTCCATTTGAAACTTGGTGGATGTCGTTTTCTTGGACGTGTCAACGCACATTGCGGCTGTATATTTTGTGCCTAGACCTGAGTTTTGACCAGCGGCAAGTACAGTTTTTTTTTGATCAAGATGATACTGATACCACTATGTGGGTATTTCCATTAATGGGAGTACCCAGGTTTACTTAGTAAAATGATCTATTTTGGGTGTATTATTGGGTACCCCCATTAATGGACATACCCATATAATCATTATATAACCATAGAATGATCTTGGCAGCTGATGGCTTTTGATGGCATTTGGATTCTTTGTCGATGCCGCAGGCTGCCGCTTGCATGGAACCTGGCAAGCAGCGCGGTGGACAGGCCTATTCGGGAAGCACGTGCTGCTGGTCCGGCCATGTTTGCCACGAGGCTGGACGCGTTGTGAAGTCAGAAACCACCCGCCTTTTCGTGCCGTAGTGATTTGCATGGGTGCCAGCTTGATGTCTACTACTCCCTGTGCGTGGCTTGGGATTCACTGGGGACGGAGAGTAACTCTCAGTTAGTAATGATGACGATGATACTAGCCCTAGTCATGTTTTTTGATTGATGAACTGCTTTCTTGGGGCAGCAAATGTTTGAGCGCGTTTTGCAAAGGAATGCGACATGTCGTAGATTTCGCCTTGGCTATTGGCCAGTGGGAAGTGCTTCTAAACTCCTTATGAAGCCATGTAGTCTTGGGATGATAAACAACCATTAACCATCATTGTACCATCATCATACAGTTGATGGACAAAATCCTGCACCAGTTGGTAGGTATTATCCGATCATTTTAAGCGTTTAACATCGTTTAACCATCCCAGGTGGTGCAGGATTTTGCCCATCAACCGTACCATGAATATACCATTATTATCATTTTATAATCACGGTTGATGGATTTGTCATCATCCCATTGTCATCTTGGTATAATGATCATGATTTATATCGTACCATCTTGGGATAATGATCACTGCATATCATTATACCATCAACATTCTAACCATATATCAAGAATTCATCAACCACATCTGAATCATATATCAAACATATGGGTAGTTCCATCAATGGGGGTACCCTCAAAACCAGCCGGTTTACCGACTACACATAATTATTTTTGGATATTTTTGGTGGATATGAAGTGTACCCCTTTGGAACTACTCATATGGGTGTTTCCTAAAACATGGGTACCCCATATACACCCAAAATGATCTATTTTAGTAGGTAAACCATAGGTTTTTGGGTACCCCCATTTTAGAGAACACACATATATTAGACCATCTATAAACCATCATTTTACCATCGCCAAAAAACCATCATCATCTCATCCGTTCAGGCCCAGCCGGCTCGCCCCGCGGTTTTGTGGTCGAAACCGCCCCGGTGGACCACCAGCTCCAGGCCATAGGTTTTTGGGTACGCCACACTTTTAGGAAATATACTTATTGTTTTTAATGGTTATATCAAAAATGGTGATAATGTTTATTGTTATAATGGTTATATAGTTAATATTAATATTGTTAATGGTATGATGTTAATGGTTCGGCAAATGATTTCTTAATGGTATTACCCTTTTTAATGGTGACTATTCTTAGTATCATTGTGTTTTTTCATTGTTTTTATTCATGATTGGTTGATCAATTCACACAAATATTTAATGATGGTATATCATGAATCCGTCATGGGGGGATGGTTCGTAATTTACCATGATTCCATGATTGCTCACCATAACATTAAATTATACCGTTTACAAATGTTGATTAATAACCATAACTTAAGGTATTTTATATTTTTCTGGTTATTTCTCATTGGTTTTATTCATGGTTACTACTATTTTGCATTTTTGATTGTCATTATTCTACACTTATGATGGCGTATTATCACTATATGACAGATATAATTATATTACTATGTACAGGAATAATATGTATATCTATACCATATATTATTACTACATATTCATCATTATTATATTATCAGGAATCCATAGATATGATTCGGTTTTCTTCATCACTCTCAGTCTTTCAGGTCGCCCTGAGAATGACTTGCACTATTTCGATGTTGAGGCGTCGCCTCCGGCTCCCTGTTTCGCTGGGCTGCTTGGTGCGGCAGTGACCATGGGATGTTTCACACCACCTAACTGTTGTGTTTTTATGGGGAAGAGTTCTTGGAGGGTTTGATCATTGGTTATGGTCAAAAGATGTCAAAAACATATTCATTTTCACCTCCAGTGGTTTTTTGCGGCTGTTTCTAAGTTCCTCCTGTGAAACTTGAGGTTTGTGAGCAGTTCGGCTTTCCACCGGTATTTTTCAACTCCAGATTTGTTGGAAGACATTTGCTCTGTTCAAACCAACCATTTCCAGAATTCCGACGTGTGCCAACAAAACCCTGTAGTGTCAACATCCACACGCAGTGACTTGGTGCAGACGGAGAAACCATTTTTCAGATCACCGACAGCTGGTCTACCATCTCCTTGTGCTGCTGTACACTAGATTAACCCTCAGCGACATCCATTGATCGTTTCTTGCATGTTGATTTGGCCTTTGTTTTGTTAAACATGTTTTATATAATCATGGTTATATGGTTGTATGATGACTAATCGATGGTTCTTGTCATAATATTTTTTCTGACAATAACCACAGATTGACCATCATATAACCATCATATAACCATCATATAGCTATCATAGATAAGATCATGGGCTATAAGAATAGCCATGGCCATGTCATGGTTATAACATGTTATAACCTCCAGTTTTTCAGCTTGCCATGCCAGACATCGCCAGGCCAATGGGCCAATCAAAAGGCAGTCGCGGCCCCAGATGCATGGTGATTGAGCCATGGTCAGGCCATGGTCGGTTCACATCAGTTCACTGGGTAGCCGTTATGACCGTTATGACCGTTATGAATCATGACATGAAAGGGGATGGTCATCCAATGGTTAACGGTGGGATTTATATAAATTTATAATAACCATTTTGGGGTGCCTAGTATGGGTGGGAAGACCAGCTCGCCACTATGGGGAGTTTTGAGGCACATATGGGTATTTCCATCAATGGCTAATCATCCACCAAAAAGGACGATTTTATGAGGTAAATCAATGGTGGGTACCCCCATTTTAGAATACCCATGTATAATCATGTATATATATATATAATTATACATATATATATTTATTTATTTATTGGGATATACCAGATATATACCATTATCATCCATTATCCCAATGTTGGTATATTATATACATACCATTATATTGTATGGTATACCCACATTGGGATAATACGAATGCTAAATCATTGCTGCCCAGTTCCAAGGTATTAACGGTCGTAGTGACGACAAGAATGAGTTGCGCTACTTCGATGTGGAGGCAATGCTGTCAGCATCGTTTGATGGGCACAATCTCATCATAGTAAGCCTTTATATATCATTGATCACCCATTCTATATGGGATTTTCATGAATTTACCATAATTCATCATTGGTGTAAAACAACTATTAGTATAAACCACTAGTACACACCAAATAAGGATCCTTATTATATATATATATATTTTGGATCATATCCTTATTATCAACCTTATTTACACACATATGTATATATATATATATATACACATTTTATAGTATATATATATATATATAGAATGGGCTAGCGCCCAGGTGCCGCCGACCCCCCTCTATTTGGGGGGCACTGTGGGGAGAGAGAGAGAGAGAGAGAGAGAGAGACGGAGAGGGAGAGGGAGAGGGAGAGGGAGAGATGGATGGATGGATGGATGGATGGATGGATGGATAGACAGACAGACAGACAGACAGACAGGTAGACATGTGAATAGATAGAGAGATTGACAGACAGACAGACAGATGGGTAGTTGGATAGATAGATGGGTAGAAGGATAGATTGATAGATAGATGGATGGATGGATGGATGGATGGATAGATAGATGGATGGATAGATAGATGGATAGATAGATAGATAGATAGATAGATATATAGATAGAGGGAGAGAGAGATAGATCGATGGATAGATAGAGGGATAGAGAGATAGATCGATGGATAGATAGAGGGATAGAGAGAGAGAGATAGATTGATAGATAGGTAGATAGACAGTTAGATAAACAGGTGGATAGATCGATTGTTGGACAGCTTTGAAAGCCAATAGAAAGCCATTGCTGTGGCCTTGGCCCTGGGGTGCCTGTTCGGGAAGTGGCCTTGGCCCTGGGGTGCCTGCTGGGGACGGTGTTTGGAGGGTTTGGAAGGTTTTGGAGGGTTTGGAGGGTTTGGAAGGTTTTGGAAGGTTTGGAGCGTTTGCGGGCGGGCAAACGGCAGCTTTGAAAGCCCATAGAAAGCCATTGCTGTGGCCTTGGCCCTGGGGTCCCTGTTTGAGAAGTGGCCTTGGCCGGGTGCCTGTTGGGGAAGGTGTTTGGAGGGTTTGGAGGGTTTTTGGAGGGTTTGGAGGGTTTTGGAAGGTGTTTGGAGGGTTTGGAAGGTTTGGGTTTGGAGGGTTTTGGAGGGTGTTTGGAGGGTTTGGATGGTTTTGGAGGGTTTGGAGGGTTTTGGAGCGTTTGGAGCGTTTGCGGGCTGGCAAACGGCAGCTTTGAAAGCCCATAGAAAGCCATTGCTGTGGCCTTGGCCCTGGGGTGCCTGCTGGGGACGGTGTTTGGAGGGTTTGGAAGGTTTTGGAGGTTTTGGAGGGTTTGGAGGGTTTGGAAGGTTTTGGAAGGTTTGGAGCGTTTGCGGGCGGGCAAACGGCAGCTTTGAAAGCCCATAGAAAGCCATTGCTGTGGCCTTGGCCCTGGGGTCCCTGTTTGAGAAGTGGCCTTGGCCCTGGGGTGCCTGTTGGGGAAGTGGCCTTGGCCCTGGGGTGCCTGCGGGGGAAGGTGTGTGGAGGGTTTGGAAGGTTTTGGAGGGTTTGGAGGGTTTTGGAGGGTGTTTGGAGGGTTTGGAAGGTTTTGGAGGGTTTGGAGGGTTTGGAGGGTTTTGGAGGGTGTTTGGAGGGTTTGGAGGGTTTTGGATGGTTTGGAGGGTTTTGGAGCGTTTGGAGTGTTTGCGGGCTGGCAAACGGCAGCTTTGAAAGCCAATAGAAAGCCATTGCTGTGGCCTTGGCCCTGGGGTGCTTGTTTGAGAAGTGGCCTTGGCCCTCGTTGGGGAAGGTGTTTGGAGGGTTTTGGAGGGTGTTTGGAGGGTTTGGAAGGTTTTGGAGGGTTTGGAGGGTTTGGAGGGTTTTGGAGGGTGTTTGGAGGGTTTGGAGGGTTTTGGAGAGTTTGGGTTTTGGAGCGTTTGCAGTGTTTGCGGGCTGGTAAACGGCAGCTTTGAAAGCCAATAGAAAGCCATTGCTGTGGCCTTGGCCCTGGGGTGCTTGTTTGAGAAGTGGCCTTGGCCCTGGGATGCCTGTTGGGGAAGGTGTTTGGAGGGTTTGGAGGGTGTTTGGAGGGTTTGGAGGGTCTTGGAGCGTTTGGATGGTTTGCGGGCTGGCAAACGGTACCTTTGAAAGCCCATAGAAAGCTATGCTGCGGCCTTGGCCCTGGGGTGCCTGTTGGGGAAGTGGCCTTGGCCCTGGGGTGCCTGCTGGGGAGTGTGTTTGGAGGGTTTTGGAGGGTTTGGGAGTTTTGGAGGGTGTTTGGAGGGTTTGGAAGGTTTTGGAGGGTTTGGAGGCAAAGTTTTGGAGTGTTTGGAGGGTTTTGGAGGGTGTTTGGAGGGTTTGGAGGGTTTTGGAGGGTTTGGAGGGTTTTGGAGCGTTT